>JALGBA010000038.1:0-5000 GCA_023970755.1 Azemiops feae
ATCTTTTCCAGAATCTTCCCAGGTATTGAGGTCAGGCTGATAGGTCTGTAATTTCCTGGATCCATTTTTTTTTTCCTTTTTTGAAGATGGGAACTACATCAGCTCTTTTCCAGTCCTCTGGTAGTTTCCCAGTGCTCCAGGATCTTTGAAAGATATAGTTCAGTGGTTCTGAGATCACATCTGCCAGTTCCTTGAGAACCTTGGGGTATAATCCATCTGGTCCTGGTGATTTGAACTCGTCTAGGCTGGACAGGTGCTCACTTACCATTTTCTTGCCTATCTTAACTTGTGTTTCTATTCTGTTTTTTTATGGCACTGTTTTTGATAGGTTGGACTGTTTTTTCCCTTTGTGTAAAGACAGATGCAAAAAACAAGTTAAATAGTTCTGCTTTCTCCCTGTTGCTTGTCACCTTCTTGCCACTTTCACCCACTAATGGACCAATCATTTCCTTCACTTTTTTCTTGTTTTTTACATATTGAAAAAGAGCTTTTTTTGTTATTTTTGACTTTGGGGGCGCAAGCCTTATTCTTATGAGCCTTAGCTTCCTCACTTCATCTTTGCAGGCTCGGGCTTTTGCTGATATTCTGACGTTTGTTTATGTGCCCCTCTTTTCCACTTTCTATACTTGTCCTTTTTATCTATTCCATTATAGAGAGTTCTTTATGCAGCATGCTTGCTCTTTTGAGGGCTGTTATTTTCCTCTTTGTTGTATTGTGCATAGAACTGGGCCTTTTATTATCTGTCCTTTTTTCCAAAATTTCCCGCAAGCTTCTTGAGTTGTTTTCCCCTTGAGGATTCTCATCCATGGAATCCTTCCCAAGCCCTCTCTAAGTTTATTGAAATTAGCTCTCTTGAAGTCCAAGACTCTAGTTTGACTGTGTTCTATTGCTTGTGCTTCCATAATGTTGAATTCCAATATTACATGATCACTACCTCCCAAGGTTCCTGTGGCTTCAACACCTTCTATCATTTCATCTCTCTTGCTCCATATCTCCAGAGTTCTCCCTTCATCTTTAAGAGAACAAAGCTTATTTTTCTTCCAGCAGAAGAGAGCTGGAGGAGAATCACTCTGTACAGTACCTCTGTGCCAAAACCGGACTCTTAGCTATATGTGTATTAGGAGTCAGACACAGTTTGTTGATCTGGGAATATTAGTTAGCTGGGAGCTACCGTGCAACAATGATACTCAACTGCTTAGATTAGAGTAGGAATTACAAAAAAAACTAAGCGATAACAATTTCAAGAGACCTTTCACCAATATGCGGAAATGGAAATGTTACTTTGTCTTTGTCAACAAAGTATTCCTTTGTGCATTTTATCCAATCTTTTCTTCCCGCACAAAATAGAATCTTTTCAGCATAAGTGCTCATGAGATGGAGGGAAGACATGACATGTAAGAACAAGATTGTTTCCTGGGAGCAAAAACCTGCATATCTACATCTTACTGAAACATATTCTGTAAAAGAATTCTCCACCTGATCTGTAGCATTAGACTGGTGTTCCTTACCAATATTTTCATAGGCCTCTTTGTGACAGAGGATGAGAGACACTTTGGAGAAAACTAGTCAGATTTATTTGAGTTATTCTGTCTGTACTACAATGTTCTAGGCGTTTTCTTTCTTTTTCTTTCTTTTAAAAATAAAATGTGTAGCATTTACAATGTTTCTTTTAGCAGTATTTACTATTAATTTTAAGGGTATGGTTTATTAACATTTCATGAAAGTTGATACTTCTATTTTTATCATAACTGTGGTTTATTTTAATATATTTAATAAAACCTCAAAGAAAGAAAAATAAATATAATGAGGTTTTAACTGAATGCTGAAGTCCTTAAGTTATAGTTTAGTTAGATCGATCTAGGATTTGGATGAAGTGCAGTGGAGTGATTTCACATTGGGGTGGTTTTTTGTTTTTTTTAAAAAAAGCTTCTTGGATAAGTAATTTCATCCTGTGTTTTCTGAATAGATCAGTACAACGTATCTACAGTTGAATAACTTGAAAGCATACAGCAGAATCATTTTGTTATTTGCCAGCCTACAGTTTAATTTTTTCCCCTCTTCCAAGTATAATTCTTTAATTTTTATATTAGTTACCATGGAAACAGGAATTTTGTATTAAAGAATGAGGCAACGATGTGCATGGTACAATAATATTTGAAAAATATTTGATCTCTTGGAATTGAAACAGATGAGGTATAAAATTATGTTTTCTTTCTTTTTGAATTCTAAAACAATGTAAAGGCTTTTTTTTTTAATGTAACTATGTACTGTAAAACAAAACCCATGTTTTATACTCATGGTAAGTTATATTTTGTCCCAAAACAATCTAGTTGCCAGGGCTCCTCTACTAATTATACACGGCACTTTTGCCCAATAGATAAGTTAGATTAGGCTGGGAAATTTTATATGCTGATATAGACAGGACTTTGTTAAAATCTGTTGTTCTTATTATTCTAATGTTGGGTGTGACAAAAGGCAAAATGAGCTGAGCCAGAGATAGAAAGGAGCTATAGATGTGCTTTTATTCAGGGAAGAATGTGATGTTATCTGTAATGTACATATAAACCAATACAACCATTAGTGAAAGATGTGAATCTAAGAGAAGAGACATCACAGAAGAATCTGAAGATCTGGAGTAAGAATCCTGGAGGTCTAATATTGATATCTGGACTGAAAGTTCCTTATACCTATAATGGATAGATTGACAGATAGTTATACTGTGGGATTTTGCTCTCGCTTTTCCTAAGTAACCATCTTCATCCTCCAAACATAAAGGTAGTCCTCGACTTTCAACAGTTCGCATAGTGAGCATTTGAAGTTACAGCGGCACTGGAAAAGTGACTTATGACCATATTTTACACTTATGACCATTGCAGCATTCCTATGGTCATGTGATTTATATTCAGATGCTTAGTAACTGGCTCATATTTATGACGGATGCAGTATCCCGGGGTCATGTGATCACCTTTTGCGACCTTCTGACAAGCAAAGTCAACGGGGAAACCAGATTCACTTAACAACTGTGTTATTAAATTAACAACTGCAATGATTCACTTAACAACTCTGGCAAGAAAGGTAATACAATGGGGCAACAGGACACATTCATATTTCTATAGACATAAAATAAGAGATGCATTGTTACGAACCTGGGATTATATAAGGAAAAAACATTATATAAAAATCCCTGGTTGGCTATCCACCATGGAGGCAATGATCCACCCCAATACATTAGATATAAACAAAATGCCCAGATACTCAGAAATCTTAGATAAACAGGGAAAGCTTAAAAATAATCAGATATTAAAAGAACAGGGAATATCTATTGATTGGTGGCCATATTTACAACTGCAATCTAGATACAAGAAAGACATGGAAGAGTATGGAATTGACAGGGAACCAAAACAACTAGACAAACTATTGATAGGCCCCGAAGGAAAATTAATATCCAAAATATACAATTATTTATTAGAATTTGATAGAGTAGAGGAGGTGGTGAAAGAACCGATGATCGCATGGGCAAAAAACATAGGGCACAATATAGAATTAGAAGATTGGGAAAGAATGTGGAACAAAAATTATACTATAACAAAATCTGCTGCATATAAGGAAAACCAGTATAAAATGCTATATCGTTGGCACTTAGCTCCAGCAAGGCTGGCCAAAATGTATTCGAATCAAAGCCCAAAATGTTGGAAATGTAATCATCATCAAGGTACCTTCTTTCATGCTTGGTGGCTGTGTCCTGAAGCGAAAAAGTATTGGACTAAGATACAAGGGTGGCTACAAGAGTTAACAAAATGCCAAATAGAACTAAACCCGGAAACATTTCTCCTGGGAATGCTTAAAAAGAAATTTGACAGGAAAATAAGTTATTTGATTTGACACATATTAACTGCGGCAAGAATTGCGTTCACGCAATATTGGAAGGAAGGCAATATACCACCAGAGGGATTGATCATTCAGAAGATATATGAATGTGCCGAAATGGATAAACTCATGCTAGAACTAAAAGAAAAAGACGATTCGGAATTTTATGCGGTTTGGGAAAAATGGTATACTTGGATAGATAATAGAAACAAAAATTGGAAATATACATAAGACTACTGTGTGGTTAGATATTGAATGTATATAGTGTATATATTGTATAGAATGCTGATCCGAAGTATATAAAAATGACACAGTCTGCTGAATATGTATTAGAGTTGTATAAAGGAAAATGGTAATAAAAATTATTAAATAATAATAATAAAAAATAATACCATAACAACTGCAGTGATTCACCTAACAAATGTGGCAAGAAAAGTTGTAAAATGGGGCAAAATTCACTTAACAAATTTCTCACTTAGCATCATAAATTTTGGGCTAAATTGAGGACTACCTGTATTTTCCTTTTGCCTTTTCCCATAAAATATAGACTGAAAATAGGCTTGGTATGGTTGCCTTAGAATATATCTGTTCCAACCCGGCATCCTCTTGATGAGTTGGGGTTGTAGATCCAAGAATTCCTAGCTATTGACCGAAGTGTAGACTCATTCTTCCCAAGGTGGGAAATTGGGGAACAGCAGGTTAGAATTTCATTGCAGCTTCACTAGGTAATTCCAGAGCTCATGATTTGCATTGTCTTGCAGGCCTGCTAATTCATCTCATCATAATGCTAAGGAAAGTGCTTTGTCTGAATCTTCCATATAAACAATATTTATTCATCATTGACTTGGTTATTTGTCTTATCTTGCAAATGCTCAACAACATTAATCTTCAGGAATAAATTATTGATATTTATCTCCCTATGATATTTAAATACCCATCTTTCTCTTTCAGGAAGAAGTACCCTCTTTCAAAGTCTGAACTTTAAAGTGCTGTCCTTTGCAGGGATTTTGTTATTTATTTTGAAGAGACACTTCAAATTCTCAAGCCTCATTTCTACATAAGCTCTTCTCTCATCAAATTATCTGAAGCTCTGAAGTATAGGAGAAATGAGTATAATCAGTCACTGTAATTAA
>JALGBA010000038.1:10000-147500 GCA_023970755.1 Azemiops feae
AGAAGCCTTGACAGCTATCCAAAACAAATATAACCCCCCCAAGCACATCCTAGATCTGACCAACCATTGCCTATCCAACACATACTTCATCTACAATGGACAAAAATACAAACAAATAGAAGGAGCACCCATGGGATCACCCCTCTCACCTGTCATTGCAAACCTCTACATGGAACACTTTGAAACCCAAGCTCTAGAAAAGTCTGATCATAAACCCAAACTCTGGCTCAGATACGTAGACGACACCTTCATAATCTGGCCACATGGGAAAGAAAAACTAGACAACTTCCTCACACACCTCAACAGCCTACACCCCAAAATACAGTTCACCATGGAAACAGAAGCTAACAAGCAACTTCCCTTCCTGGATGTCTTAGTCTACAAGAAATCCAATGGCTCCCTAGGACACACCATCTACCAGAAGAAAACACACACAACCGCTATCTGCACGCACTCTCACACCACCACCCAGCACAGATCAACTCCGTAGCCAAGACACTCATCTCGAGAACAAAACGCTTAGCTGACGAACAACACCTAAAAACCGAACTACACACTCTCACTAATGTACTAACATCCAACGGATTCCAAAGAAATAAGATTACCAACTTAATCCAAAAAGAAACCCCCACCAAAATCCAAGACATAGAACAAGAAAATGGCAAAGCCCTCCTCCCATACATAAAAGGCACCACAGACAAAATCAGCAAGATCCTCCACAAACACAACATCAAGACAGCATTCTGCACAAACCGAAAAATATCTACCATCCTAAGAAACCCCAAAATTGAGTTAGAAAATCAAGGAGTATATGAAATCCCATGCACCGCCTGCCCCACCACATACATCGGACAAACCAACAGAAGAATAAGCGCACGCATTGAAGAACACAAGAACTCAGTCAGAAAAGAGGAACCAACTTCCTCCCTGGTCCAACACCTCAAAGCCACAGGACATAAAATTGACTTTAAAAATACCAGAACTATTGCTAAAACCGAACACTTTAACAACAGAATAATCAGAGAACCCATCGAGATAGAAAAACGCCCACACAGCATGAATAAACGAGATGATACCTCCCGCCTACCAGCCATTTGGAAACCCAGCCTTATTGACAGACGAATCCCTAGCACAAGGAGCAACACTGGACCCACACTCACGAAGATCACACATGATGTCACCACCACACATCCACACAAAAAGCAGACTCAAACCCGCACCGATGATGAGGCACGACCGCGGACCAGAAACCAGACCACAGCTGCATCATTGGCCATTTTAAACCCCTCCATTTCATACGTGAAGCAAACTGACACCCACCTTGAAGATGTGGCACGACCACGAACGCGAAGCCAAACAACAGCAATGCAGCTCTCCATCTCAAATCCCCCTGCAACTCAGACTAATCTGAGCACAACAGGGCCCCCACCCAAGCAGAGCACACCCCCTGCCAATCAGAGCACAGCCACCCCCTCATCCAATCAGAGCACAGCCAAGCCCCTAACCAATCAGAACACACCTCCACCCAATCAGAACACAGCCAAGCTCCCATCCAATCAGTTCATACCTCCACTGGCAGTTAAAAGGAAGAAACAGCTGCGATCACACATTGCTTCTAGAAGCACGAGGCCGAAGAGACACCAGCCTGAAGATGACGAATGAGACTTCGTCGAAACGTCGCCAAGACACTTCCAATTTTACACGGGAGAAAACCCGAATTACCAAAGACCTACATATATATATATATATATATATATATATATATATATATATATAAAAAGTGGCAATTTGCAAGATTCTGTTAATATATCTTACAATAAAGTAGATTTAGCTTATCTAGTTGTGATTCCTGTCACGATTGCCAGAGCAGCCAATCGTCATCAATTAAATAAATGATGCAGTGATTTGACCAGATTGTTTAATAGTTTCCTTATGCTTAACTCTATGACAGTGTTATATATGCCTTTGTTTTGTATCTTTGTTCTTTGTGAACAAAATTGTTCCTCTTTTTTGGCTTGTTTATGATAAAAAATTATGAGCAATATTTTGTTTAATATTTCAATTAATACTTACATTTTCTGCCAATCCACATTAAGTGACAAAATATTAATTTACACAGAAAAATCTTTAAAGGCATTGTCTACTGGCTGTCATACACTAAATAAATAAATTCTGGCTGCTTGATGTTTTCTATATAATGGAGGTTCACCCCCATTACTTTTCCCTGCTTGGTTTTGTTTCTTCATATTTAATCTCTATGGAACTTACACACAACAATGTTTTGATGGAAAAAAATGAAATTTTCAAAGCTAAATAAATAAAATAAGAACTGTTATATGTTAAAAGTAAGCATACATATCATTTCTTTCTCTCTTTTTTGCTTTTTTTGTTTTTAAAGTAATGTATGCCTACTGTTTTATCAAAGTTCTTTACAATATATTTGAATATAAATTCCTATAAATAAATAATCTTATGCTGTGAAATCTCACAAATTCAATATCTTTGTTTTTTTAATGGTAAATAAATGTCCTTTGCAGGACATTGTTGTTTTTCTTTTTCTTTTTTTTTAAAGGTATTTTTTTTCACCTAGGTACATTTGTTTAATAAATATAAATCTGCCTGATAAATAAAATATATGGTTTTGCCAGGTGTATGATTTTACTTTACATGTATGACTAATATTCAGTTTTTTTCCTGTAAATGAAATACATTTAGATTGGGATATCCAACCTTGCTAACTTTAAGACTTCAACTCCTAGAATTCTATAGTGAGTTCTTTAATTACATAGACATGGATCAGAGAAAAAAAGAGGGAAAGAATCAGAATACCAAAGTCAGAATCTCAGATCTGATTATGCAGTTGTCAAGCTCTTAGGTTAAATGAGAGCAAAAAAATAATAATCTTGATATTAGTCTGGCAATCTGGCACAACTAAGATTCCTGTAGATTTGCAACAAGCAAACTAGCAAAGAAACAAGCAAAAAAAATGTTTACTCAATTTAGAAATATAGGTGTAATTTTGGAATGCATTAGTTTTAACCTTTCTGTGTGTATAGATTATGCAGTGAATCATAGACTGCTATAAATAGAGAACATTTTACGTCAACCTTTAAATTGAGAGAGAGAGAGAGAGAGAGAGAGAGAGGATGTACAATTAAGAGAATCTAGAAAAATGTTGTTGTACCTAGTATCTTTAGAAAAACCGAGGATGAATGTTCAGCCCCTTTGCCAATGCTATAAGGGTTAACATAGTGAACTAGTACTTGGAGAATCAAGTGCAAATCCACATTTCAACTACAAGTAACATAGTTACTAATATACCATGTTAAGTTGTTGTTTTGAGAGTAGAATTAGCTGAAGGAGTATTGTGTATATTGCTTTGAGTTCCTTGAGGAATTCTAAGATACACATCTGGTGTATGATCCATCTGTCCATTTTCTGGGACTTTTACACTATTATTATTCCTATTCCATAATTTTTAAAAATGCCTTACAACTTACAACTGTAAAAATGGCTTACAACTATCTTTATGATTGATGATTTTGAAGAAACAAACACTAAAAGAAGAGAGAATAGCTTGGAAGAGATGAAACATTGGTCAGTGGTGGAATGGAGTGGTCAGAATACCTGCAGAATTGTAGAATTTCAAAAGTAAAATGATGTTTGATCCAGCGTCATTCAAAACACTGCAAAGTTACAAGGTTTGGAATGAACTGCTTGCAAACTGCTGGAAAGATTCAATGTTAATAGTCCCTTAAAATGTTTAAAACATTTATGGTGAAAGCATTAAAGCAATTTACCTTTCTTATTTTTTTGCTTCTAATATGGATGTACCATATTGGCTTTAATATTAAGTACATGATTAGGAACAAATAGCATTGAGAGGATTAACTGCTACATTAATGAAGACATTACATTTTCCAGGGTTTCTTTTATGTGCATTTTTCTTTATTTCCTGTGCCTAAGATTTTTATCAGGTTATTTAGCCTTTTTGAAAATAAATAATTGTAGTTTGCTACTAACAGGGCATCTAAACACAATATTGCAAGCATAATTACATTTACATTTTAGCTTAATGACTAGCTAATGCTCATTGTCTCATTTTGGCAATTGTGTATTTATGATCTGTAGAATGGGAAAGTATTGTCATTTCATAAAGTGGTATGTATTTTTTAAAACACATTTTTTTCACTATTTAGAAATTTCAACATTACATAGCGAGTCCAAATAATATTGCATTTATTTACTGGGTTGGTTGTGGTAAAGAACTAGACAAGGCTCTTCAAGCATAAGTTGTTGAGTTCATTTTGAGGAATGAAAATTAATGTACATACTCACATTCTTGATGATTGACATTTCTGCTTTTTTTTTTTTTTTTTTTAAAAACAAATTAAAACAAAATTAGTACCTCTATGTTTAGTTAAATCTACCATGCATTTTTACTGTTCTAGTTTTTACTAAGTTCAAGGGACTTCCATTATTACTTGTGGTCTATCAGTCTACATAGATCTTTAACTAACTCTAACTAAAGTATTTTTGTCCTTGTGGTAATTAATAACATAATTGTACTAATGGTATATTAATTAGAATGAATTATAAAATATAACATACATTATTGATTCTAAAGTGGGATCATATATAATAATCATATATTTTAAATAGATGGCAAAATTGAAAGTGCGCGAATCCTCAAGGAAAAATAAGATAATCACAATTATTTAAATAAATCAATGTCATTAGCATATATTAAACTGGCTGATTCTGGACTTTAGTTTTCTAACTTTTCACATTAAGTAATACTGGTGATTCTGCGTTGAAGATTTTAGAAGTTTCTATAGAAGAGAATATAAGTGTCTCAGGATTGAATTGTGGAATTCTTGATGTTTTCTGAGATTGATTGTTTGCTTGCAAACATTTCATTACACTGACATCACCAGTGCAGGCTATGAAGAGCTTGCCCACCAGTGTTGCTGGGAGTGTGCTGTTTGGTATTAATTCTTACTTATCTGTATGTAGGCTACAGAGGATGTGTTCTGGTCTTTGTATTTCCTTCTTAGCTTTTTTATTGTCTCTGTTGAATAGTGTACAAATGTGATTTATTGCTATGTGTTTATTGATGGCTAATTTGTCTGAATGCCAAGCTTCCAGGAATTCCCTAGAGTTTTTTTAATTTAGCTTGGTTTAGGTTGAAAATGAAAGGATTGTCATATAAATATATCAGAAAGATGTACATCTTGAATAATATTTGCGTTAAATAAGCATACATAGAACTGTTTATTGTTACAATGACATATATTGTTTTGTTTTTGTTTTTGTTTACTTTTTTGTTCTTTTTTCTATTCTGTTTGATAATTTATATATTACTATTACTATTGTTTTTTCTTTTTGTTATTAATTGAAAAGCAATAAAAACAGTGCCTGCTGTTTTGGTTTCATTCAGAGTCTATCAGATTACTTTATATTTCAAAAGTTGCAAAGCAAACAATTAAAGAATTGTTAAATCCTTTCTTTGATTTCTGTTCAGAGTGACCGATGCCTTTCTTGTATAATTCTAGTATATACAGCTGTAATAGAGCTAAGCAAAGCTTTGATTCGAAGGTTATTAAATTCTCTCAGTTGTTTGGTTGAATTGAATTAGATACTTTAAAAATTATCTGTAGATGTAACAGACCTGCCCATGCACTCAGACATGACCATAAACATATATGTTAATTGAGTAGAATCATCAAAACATTGTAATATGATTATTTCAAATGCAAATTCAAATCACATCTTGGCTGGTTTGACACACTTCATTGTAAGGGTGATATGGACTAGACCAGGGGTCGGCAACCTTAAACACTCAAAGAGCCACTTGGATCCATTTCCCACAGAAAAGAAAACACTGGGAGCCGCAAAACTCCGACAAGCTGACACACATTCTTATTGGGCTGGCTCTCCTGCCCTTGGTCCTCTTCCCCCATTCAGTGTGTGTGTGTGTGTGTGTGTGTGTGAGAGAGAGAGAGAGAGAGAGAGGGGGGGAAAGCGCAAGTGCCTCTCTCTCTCTCTGTCTCTCTCTCTGCAAATGGCGGAGGAGGCTGGGAGCCACAGGAGAAGGCTCAAAGAGCCACATGCGGCTCCAGAGCCATGGGTTGCCGACCCATGGACTAGACATTGCCTGTGGTCTACATAATCAGTTGCTCAGTTTCTAAGGCGTGGCCTGTAATCACATGCCTTATGGTAGTATAGGTTTTAGATTGTACATTTTAGGAAATGGTGGTCTAAAGTGAAAGCACCTTCTTTAAATTAAATCTCAAATAACTTTCAGTTATGATCCTGATCCTAAACATTGGGATTAGGAGCCACTATGTTGATGTTGAAAGGAACCACTAAATCAAAAACTTCATCAGGTAGAATTTCATCATGTTGATGTTGAAAGGAACCAGCTAAATCAAGAATCACTTTTTTGTTGGGTCCCCAACATGCTTCAATTTCTGCTAGAGCAGCAAAGATGGAACTGTTCCTCAGAGCTCTAAGGTAATGAAGAGAACAGCTGTCTTAAAATTCAGAGTATTCAGGAAAAACTACGTACTGATTTGCCATTAAGAGATCAAAGAGCTACACCAATGCTGATTTTGGTGGTTTCAAACAAATAATTTGCTGTATCCAAATTTACCTTTGGATAAATCTATTTGTTTTATGAACCTTGCACAGTAGTAAGTTTCATTTGAAATAGAACAAGATAGCTTAAAAGGATGTTTTTGGATAGCAATCAGGGTATCTTCAAAGGAGTTCAGTGTAACTTTATTGTGCTATTATGTTTGATTTTTTGTAATTCCTCTAATGTGGTAGTGTAAACATGCTTGCTAGGTTGTACGCTCCATGGGCTCAAATTATCAATATCTAGATGGTTATGTTCATGTGACACATGCATCAGAATTCATTGAACAAATATGACTATTTAAAGCAAGTTACAGAATGGAGAAGAAACTGAAGGCACAACCAGAAATCATTTACGTTATCTTCTCCTGCCATGTCAAATGAGAATGTGCAATTATGTCAAAATGGCCATTATAAATATTGAGCTTTCAATACATAAAGTATGGGAGGCTCCCTAAGAACTAACCAGAGAGCTGTCAATTATATTATAAATTATTTGCATATATCATTTAACCTGTGTAGGCAAACTGCTTCTACCTGGTATTGAAACAAATTAAATGTCTTATAGGACATGATAAACAGCAGTTAATGCAATACTTTACAAAACATTATGTATGTCGCTATAACTGCCTTTGCTGATCTGTAATATTTGTAATTTATGAACTTAAGTTAATCACTATTGGAATGCATTTGAGATAGTAAATTTTAGAGTATTTTAAAATGGAGAGTGCTTGTGAAATCATATTTGATGACAGTGTGATGGAATGTAGTGGGGAAGGGATGCATTCTAGAGGAGTAAGAGGTGAGTCAGCCCAGAAATTAAGTGTGAGAGAAAGAGGGTGAAGACAGCCCCTCTCTAATAGTTCATAGAATATATTGTAGATATCTGACAAGATTTTGTATATAGGAATGAAATAATAAAGAACTCAGGTTGGAAGAATTGCCCTGTGGGGCCTGACATATAGCATTTTTTTAAAAAAAAATCAAATAAAAATTTAAAAGGATACTTTGAAAGCAATTTTAAGTAATAGATTTTCCTCGCACCATAAATTTAGTCTGTATTTATTGGATCTGATTGTAAATTGCAAAAATAATATCTTTTAAATATATAAAAGTAGGCAACATTTTGTGTTCTGTGATATGTGAATTCTAGGAACTACTTTTAGATCTTATAAAAAGTTTAAGCAATCAACCGAACAGACAGTGTAACAAACTTGAATTAAAATTTGTTTAATCAAAATTAAAGAATTGCAAAATACATTGTCCATTTACACTTCATTGGCATAACACAACTAGCAAAATCTATAAACTTCTGAATTTTGTTCAACATTGCACTAACTTTCATAACATATTTTGTGTAATTTACAGTAAACAGTCAATAATTTTAATTTAGGAAATAAGACAAAAATAATGTTGCATAAAATTGCCAATATTCCAAATCTCTTGGTCTCCCAGTCCATTTACAACTTTTTCAAATCAAAACCCTTTTGTGCTTTTTGTCAATTGTATATTATTTTAAATTATTGTTGTTGTTGTTAGTTGCGAAGTCGTGTCCGACCCATAGCGACCCCATGGACAACATTCCTCCAGGCCTTCCTGTCCTCTAAATTATTAAGTCTCTTTAAAATTTCTTAAATTCACTCACTACATGTCAAATTAAGCTTGCCATTTTGAAGTAATATTCATAAAGTATCTAAATCAAACATTTCTAAATGTGGTGAAAAAGTGAATTTGGTTTGCTCAGTGTTGTTATGAAAGGCTCTATCACTGCTGAGAGCAAATATGTCATTTTCCTTAATTCCTGATGCTCAAACCCACAGGAGACAGCTGTTTTACAATCCCCTCACAAGGAACTGGCACTCAGAGCAATTGTGGGTGTTCTCCCATTCTCCAGAGAGATTCAAAAGACTGATCTACTTGCCTTTTTCCCCTTCTTCTTCTGGCAGTTGTTGTCTCCATTGATTTGCAGAGACATCTTCAGTCAGTCATGACCTACATCTTTTTTTAAAGTTAATCTCTCTCTTTCTCTCTCTCCCCCCCCCGTGTACACACACACACACACACACACACACACACACACACCAGGTAATATTGGAATGCTTTTTTTTTTCACCAAGTAGCTTGACTGAAACAATTGGTACTGATGCATTATTGATACAGTTACTACTTCTGCCAGGTTTTTCCTAATATGATAATGTAACATGAAAACAAATATTAAATAAGACTATTTTCTTCAGATTCAGCTGTTAATGTCTATAGTATTTCTCCAAAGTATGGAATTAACAATCTTGCAAAACATCAGTGAAGATATAAAAACTAAGGAGGAGCCAAGGTTGCACACTAGCAGCTTTTGAAATCAAACCTACATGCTTAAAGATAAATATAATAAGGTGGTGCAAATTTTCAAAGAGGTCTTAATATTCTCTGAGGATTTGTAATGGCTTGGTGTTCAGAGTGAAGTGTGTCCCTTTCAGTGCTTCACTGAAAAAAATGATTAGTGGAAGTAAACAGTCTTTGAAATTTTGGAAGAGAGGATTTTAGTACTTGGTAAAACTGCCTGATCTCCCTTTACAGATTAAAAGGAAAGGGTGGTGGTTACTTGTATCTATCTTAGCTTTTGTAGGGTTAGAACAGGGGTGTCAAACTTGCAACGTCACGTGACGTGTCACGATGTATCACGACTTTTTTGCCATTGCCGGCAATGGGGTGGGTGCGGTTATGCTAGGATGCATCCAGCCCATGGGCCAGCAGTTTGATATCCCTGGGTTAGAAGGTGTTGTTTATGCTTCTGGCCACCCAATATTAGATTACTTAGCTCACTGTGGCTGTGTATTGGGTTATGAGTGGGGAACTTTGACCTGGGCAAAGGATGACAGGAGGCTTTGTCTGGAAGCCTTCCATCATTTAGCTCTGAATGCAGTTGGAAACCCTAGTCAGAACTGGTATGCAGTTTGGAAATTCTGTTGGACTCTTGGCTCTTGAATAATGAGCAGGTGGCAATTATGAGCAGGAAAGTCTCCACGCACCAATTGCATTTTTTCCTGGAGGACAGTCTATTTGTGAATAGTCATGACTTGGTCACCTCATTTGGACTGTTGCAACACACTCTATATGGGGTTACTCTTGAAGGCAGCTCAGAAGTTACAACTGGCATCCAGAGAGACAACAATTTAATTCAGAAATTTATAGGAATAAGAAAGCAGAAATGTAGAAAATGTAAACAAGTATTCATCTTCGAAGAACACTTCCATAAGCTAAGATAATAGGGATATACGACTTAAAGCAAGAAAGTGTTGAAATCTGCTGGGTATATATTTTGTGCTAACTTTCCCATTAGCTTAGAAGCTGACAACCTTGTTATGGTTCTCATTCCTGAAATAAATGTAGCTTTTAACTATGTTTCTCCAAGTCCCTTGTGAGTCAAATGTCTAATTTCTTCTTCTAGTCTTGTCACAGAATGTTTTAGATTTTTGCTAAGTCTAAAAAGTCCAAGAAATTACCTTGCCATTATTCTTATGAAAATCAGGTATTTGTTAACAAGATCCTTCCTAATCTGAAAGAATGTATACAGTACATACATATCCAGTATGTTCTTGTTCATGGTGAGCAACATCATATGAAACATGCAAAAGATAAGAAAAGGCAAGCAAAAAAATTTAAGGGCATAACATAAAGAGTAAAAAACAGCTAAATAAACTGTATATCAACACCATTCAATATACTTGATACTTTTCTCTCTTACAAGCCATATGTGCTTGTACTCTGTTGCCTTTTGTCTTTCAGTGCAAAAAGTTTATATTTTATTTATTTATATAAAAGATTTATATGGTTGCTTATCTTAAGAAACTCTGGGTGGCTCATAACAATAAACCCTGTGACTATGTGACTATGAAACAGTCATAAAAAGAGTAAAACAATATAACAAAAATCTTGCTTTGAGAAAACAATCATTCTCATTGTTGTGAATGATTCCGACTGTTTGTGATTCTGGGCATCATTGGGCTTCAGTGTTTTGCTTCAATAGCAAGCCCATAATATCTAGATTACCACTTAAACACCATTGGCATTAACAAAATTACCATGAATTAATTGCAAAAGTCAGCTTTACTTGGAAGTGCTTACATCCTGCAGAAATTACCATGAACAGAATCAAACAACATCTGCCTATCCCAGGTCTTTGGGAAGGACTCAATGGGTGGATAAAAATGCCAAATCCAGTCTAAACATCTGGTTATGTGACATAATAATTATTATTTATTAAATTTATAGGCCTCCTAATTCCCAGTGACTCTAGTTAACATGTATCTATTGAGTAATATTACATGAAAATGTAACATGGAGATTACATTAAAACAATATATTTCATTTGCAGCCAGAATAAAAAAAATGCATATAATGTGGCCCTTTATCTGAACAAAACAATACAGTTGAGAAATGCATATGTGAATCTGATTGGGATAAACTTTAGGAGTCAGAAATATGATCTGCATTTATTTTATTGATGTCTTTTATACTGTTACACTATGATCTTATTACAGTTTTTATTTTATATTTTGATATGGCCTAATAACTAATCAATTATTTATCATTAGTAATATTATGAAGATTAAGGTGATTATGACATCCAACTGTATTTTCCCCTTTTTCAGAGTGGAAAAAAATGAATTGTTGTTGGAAAAGTTTAGTAGATTTAGGAGGGCCAGAGAATTAAAATTTAATCCTGATAAGATAAAGATGCTTTTAGACAGAGGTATATTAAAAAGAAAATGAAGTACATTCCAAGCTTAGTAGGAAATAAGTTGTCATGGTTACATGATTAGGGCACAAGGTAAGCTTCTCCTTCCTCCCTCTCTCGGTCTTTCATTATTTGTACTAAAAAAAAAACTTAATCCAACCATCAACATGGATTAGAAATGAGGGTATTCAGGTTCAATTTGAACAGAGGTATTCTGGCTGCATCACAACTAATTCTAATGCTAACTAATATTAGAAACATTTGTTAACATCAAATACAAGGAGCAATGGAGTATGTTCAGGACATAAAAACCTCACAGCCAATCCCTCTTGACATAAATTCATTTTTAAGATATCGGAACTGATTATGTTTCTACTTTATACGTATGGATGGACTGATGGGTGGATCATCCACTATGTCTGGGATCCAAATACAATATTTCAAAGTATTTTTTAATTTAATTTAATTTCAGAATATCTTATAGGATTTTTGATCTTTCTTTCTTTGTGCAGAAAACTCAATCGTATATTTTTTCCTAAAACAGTTCATTCAAGTGATTATACTTTTTCAGCATGTTGCAAGGTTACAAACTGAAATATTATATAACTATGAACATTAACAGGAAACCACTCAACACTAATTCTTGAATTAATTCTGATTGCACATTGCTATGCATCTGTCTCTTGATCATTTATGCATCTATTAAGCTATACATGTAGTCCTTGACTTACAATCACAATTGGGACTGGAACCTTGGTCACTGAGTGTAGTGTTTATTAAGCAAGAAACATGTGACTACTTTACTGAATTACCACAATCCCAGCACTCCAGGTTGCAGTTGTTAATCAATCCCACAGGTTGTTAAGCAGACAAAATCCCAAGTAAAAAGTTCAGGGATGTCTCAGGGGCAGGAGAGGCCCTGGGAAGCCTGGTGCAGGCTGTTCACAATTTGGAGCAGGTGCTTCACTGCAACAAAAAGCTGCTATGAACTTCAGCCCACTAGTGTGTGCAAATCCTTCCACAGCCTGAGAAGCCTCAGCCTGTTCCCTGGCCCACCAGACCTTGGAGGACTTGGCTTGTTCCCTGGCTCACTAGCACTCGCAAAAAGCTCCCTTGACATTGTCATTTTTCTCCAGCTACTGACAGGCTCACCCGGCCCCTGTGAGGCACCACTTGCTTTCTGAGTCTGCCTTGCACCATTCTTCAAGCAGGCTTCATTGAGAATGTGCTGGTGGGCTAGGTTGATAGGCAAATGGGAGGAGAATCCCTTCAAATCATGAGTATGGGTGGGCTGCCAAATATCTGAAAACACCTGACCCCAGGGGTATTGCAATGGCCATAATTTAGAACAAAGGTCCCTTTGTTCATCATCATCATAATTTAGAACAGTCACTGAACAAATGGCCAAGTCAAAGGTCAATGGTTATGTTCCTTTTTTATTGGTTTTCAACTATTTCTTCTTTCTTAGTTGGGATGGAGGGAAGGTGAGCTAGAAAGGTATTTTTTGACATTATGTTCAATTTAGAAAATCTTACAATATTTTAAAATATTATGTTGAATTTAGGTTGTTAAAATTAAAATCTTGGTCAAATGAATTGTTGAAGTAATAATAGAGACCATCAGGAAATCTATAGATCTAAATTGGACTGTGTAGTTTAAAAAAGTCTCATATGAAAGCAATAACAGACCACTTCTGTGTCAAAAATAATAATAATCTTTTTCCAGATGTTATCCCAGATTCCACATTTTACATTTGAAAATCATGCCTGCTCAGAACATCTGCATTTAATTAAGTTAGTAAATGTAATATTTATGAGTTAAAGTGCATTTATCCATTTGCACTTTATAATCGTCCATATATAGTTTTGTGACAGTAGGCATCAAAGTATTTCCATTGTCTCCTTCCAGTAGTTGAATTAATGTATGTATAGATTTGATAGTCCAACAACGAACTAATCTGATCTGATTCTGAGATATTGAGCATTTTGAGATTGTTGCCCTTTTACCTTAATTAGAAATTATTTGATACTGTGTTTTAAAAACAGTTTTTAAAAATTTCTAGGAATATAGTTTGCATCTGTGAAGCTTGTGTTAGTAATAATATTGAACAAAAGCCAAATACTATAGAAATGAATTCTTTAGTAACCATTTTGAATGAACAACTGTGCTTTCTTTTATAGATGAAAGGGAAGATGTTCAAAAGAAAACATTCACAAAATGGATAAATGCACAGTTTTCTAAGGTAAGAAAAATACTCATTTTGCATTAAAAAATAAAATGTAATTCATGAATAAATCATATGGTATAGTTATTGTTTAAGGAGAACATTAACTAGAATGCTTTCAATCAGTATGGCTTTAGTTTGTGTTAGCTTTGCTGGTTGGTTTCCTTCCTTGAATAATTTTGTAGAAAATGAATGCAAAACCAAATGAATACAAAGTAACAAAAGTTTAATATGTGAAAAGATTCTGAATAAGCCACCATTTTCCAAATGATCATTCCTTTTATAATATAATTTTTTGGCCAATGCGATACTATGTATTCATTGGGATATTATTTATGAATCAGATTAGGTTTTGAAAGAAAAATTGAGTTTTTGTAGCCCAGTTGAGAGTCTTTATGTATTCACTTTGGAATACATAAAATTTTTAAAAGTTAGAATCCATAGGTCAATTGTAATATGTTTATTAATTTTATTAATTAATATTTCTTCAGAGAAAATATTTCTGTGCTTAGGAATATTGAAAGGTCATGTGTCAAATGATTAAGAAAACAAACATTTAATTTATATAATAAATTATAGATATAAGAAATTGTCTTGTTTGCAGGACTGAGTCTGGTGTGACTCACTGCTATGGTTTCAGAAATGGTTCTGGTAAAATCAGTATAAAATGGTGTGTTTTAATTGAAAACAGTGTTTTTTGGGGGGAATGTTGGATCTGATTATAAGCTAGTTCTTTTAAGGAACTATCTTTTACTTCTCAGATATGGATATTGTCCTCTTTGATTCTGAGAACGAACCTCCTTCCCCAGTATTACAAAGAAGCAGTAATAAAATATTGTCTCAATCATAGAAGTGTTTATTTGAGGATTAAAAAACAGAGAATAAAGTTATAATAAAGACTAAGGGCCTCCTAGGTTCAACTGTAGTAATTCAGACTTAAATTTTGTCATGTCTTGTTTGTACAAAATAATGTTTCACTATGAGCTTTTCACTTTACTATTGTTTGTATATTGCCTTGCAAATATAGTAAGAATGTACTATCAGGAAAAATGTTTGCATGAAGGTATATTTTAAATAATTCAGAATTCCCTTTTTCATATGTGTTATGAAATCCTAGAATTATTTCACTGACCAAGAAGTTGGGAGAAAGTGTAAAATATAGATATACTACATGTTATGTATCTACATATACATACATACAGAGTACATAGCATACCTATTATATAGAGTGGGGAGGCAGGAAATGCTATGGGTCCCCTCTCCTAAGGAGATTCTTCTAGCAGGAACAAGAAGAAGGATATATTCCATGGTGGCTCCCTCCCTCCCTCTGGAACATCATCCCCATGGAGATAAGATTGGCCCCCCACTTTGACATTCTTTTGCAACACCCTGAAGACCTCATTTTGCCAATGGTCTGAGGACCCAGAGTAGGATGGAGCCCATCAAGTGGCTTATTTGATTGATTGATTGGTATTTCTGGAAGGGGTGTTATAGCTTGTTATTGTTTTTATATTAGCTTTTTATCTTTGTAAAACACCTGGAGTCACTGAGAGTAAGTTGGGCAGCCATATAATTTTCTTAAATAAATAAAATATATTAGGAAAAGTTCTGCTTATGAAGACAATTCTTGATTGGATATTCTAAACTGAACATTCTAAACTGTATAATGTGTTGTGATTAACATTTTAGGTTAGATATTTCATTTATAGCTGCAGAGCAAAATATGCTGACATGAGGGGTAAAATAGGATATAAATTTAACACAAATAAATTAATGTCACCTTATTAAAAATGTGGAAAGATACACCTGTCTATAATTGTTCAAAGTAACCAGTCTTTGCTATTAGACTTTTGAAAGCATCTGATAGATCTAGGAATAAAGCTTTGGAGAGAGCATGATTGATTATATAACCAATCAATTTTTCAAGAAAAGAAAAGGGGAAAACAGATGTACACTATAAATTGTGGCTTATTAAAAAAAATTAAACTAGGGTAGGAAATATAGTACATTCAGATAGCAATATACCAAACTCTCAAAAGCTACATAGTTGTTAAATCCAGGAAGTAAATACCGCACAGATATCAGAAAGCCATGCCAGTTGGGGGTTAAAAACATAATCTTGAAAACTGTAAAAGTTTTCTTAGGCAGACTTAGCAAACTAATGAAGATGGACTCTTTTTAAATGTTTCCTTCCCATTGTCCCATGTATGGGTTCTGCTGCCTCTTTTCACATCAGTTTTAACCAGGGGTATCCAACTTTGGGAACTTTGGGAACTTCAACTGATGGATTCTGGGAATTGAAGTTGCCAAGGTTGAACACCCCTGGTTTAAACTAACATAGAAGAATAGTTAAATAATTAAACTTAAAAACCCATTTAACAATAATCAGACATGTGTAATAGAAAATTATTGTATCTTGAAGACAAGATAACTTGATAAAATGTAAATTCTTTTCTTTAACATACCCACAAAGACAAGCAAAGCTAATATTACCCCAGAGTAATTTATTAAGGAGAAACCTTTTTTAACTTATTCAAACAGTGTCTTCTCTGTTAGTAATTCTAGTAATTACTGGTAGAAATTATAAGAAGTTAATTATAAGGGTCATAAGACTGATCTTTGTGCTAAAGATAATTAGTCAGATTAATTTGCTTCAATTCTTCCTCATTTATTCAAAGTTACCCTATGTTAAATAGCATAAAAACTTCAGTTTTTTTACATCAGCTTTCATTCTAATAATAATGCTTTTCTTTTTTTTATATTGAGTGTGTGCTTCTTTAAAAATCACTTTAATTTATAAGTATCTTGGAGGAACCAAAGCAACAAATTTAATATAGCTCTGCATTATTATGAATATGTCTGATTTGTATACATAGATATAATGCATAGTATTGCCACTATTATTAGAGCTTATTGTGCCAAATCTAAACATCTTAAATTTTAAACTGTAAAAGGTGAAATAATGTTTATCCTGTTAAATTTATAAACAGAGAAGGAGCAAAAAAAAAGATTTTGATAACTTTTTGTGCATATAAAGGTAACACAGGATACATTTTTGTATCTTTTGAACCACTACAGTTTCGAAATGGAAGAAGGGAAAGTAATTTTGCTACTGTCATTATCTTCATCTAAGACTATGCAGCCTCTACATTTTATGAATTATAAAATAGAATATAGAGAGAATAATATGTACCTCCTCTAATTATTGTTTTTATTTTTCGTCATTACTTTTTCATTATTGTTAGTCAATTTTCCATGCAACAAAATGTAGTAGGACAAGTAAACTGAATGAGAATCTCTATAGACATTTAAACTGAACGGAATATATCATGTACTATTAAATATACCTACCTTCACTTATAGGTGACACCATCTTTTTATATAACATCCATGGTGTCAGCTCTCCTATCAGGAAGTAATATGTGTAAAACTACATCTATGAGTTCCAGATGAGTATGGAGTTCATATGAAAAATTAGTTATTATTCTGCAAGTAGTATTAGTTTTCTTAAGCTTTCTATTCTGCAGCAAATAATTGTATTAAGACAGTCACATTTCCCAATCATATAAAATATGCAAAATAGTTTGAATTTTCCTAATAAATCACTTAAGTTGCTCAATCACTATGAAACCTTCCTGTTTTCTAGATGTTTTAGATTACAAATAATAATCTCAGAGAAAAAAAGATTGCATCAAAACCATGCACAATATCTTTACCTCTTCTGTGTACTTTTAATACTCATGCATTATGTAATAAACAAAATTTGAGGTTTCATTTGTACATACATTAATTAGTGTATGCACTAATTGCTGTAAATATACATTATTCATGTTCTATCTGTAAAAATGGTACTAACTGATAACTCTATTATTTAATGAAACTATTGTGTGTGTGTGGGGGGGGTGCCAATAAGCTATTCAGTTATGTCTTCATACAGATTAAGTGTTTTTATAATTTTTTCCTTCAATTCATCTTGTAGAGAATTAGCCTAAACTTCTTATTTTTCCTCTAGTTTATAGATAACTATGCAGAATTATAGCTTAGACAATTAAGTAAATCTATTCTTGCGAGCAAGTTATTTTCTTTTATGATCTTTCAGGAAGAGAAAAAATAAGCCATTTACAGATTTCATCCACAAATAAGATTATGACTAGCTGTAAAAAAAAAATCTAAAATCAATATTAGGACAATATATTTAATGTGAAGAGAGAGAGAGAGAGAGAGAGAGAGAGAGAGAGAGAGAGAGAGAGAGAGAGAGAGAGAGAGAGAATTTCTTAGTTCTGTATAGCTCTAAATTCTTAGGTTCCCTGAGAGAAGAAAAACAAACAAATGAAGAAACAAAACCCATGGAATTAATTTTAGATACTACTAGACAACCCATGTCTTGTTGAGTTTTAAGAAAGACGCAAAAGGCCTCACAAGGACCTACTTTTTTCCAATCAGGCTTAGAGTCAAGACAGAGATACCTTTTTAGGCAGTGAAAGAAAATCATGAGGGATCTACATATTCTACTTCATGTGGCATCTGGAAATTGCAGGTTGCACTGTCAAAAGCAGCATTAAAATAGTATTACAGGTAGTTCTCAACATACGACCACAGTTGGGACTGGAATTTCCATTGCTAAGCAATGTGGTTAAAACATGGTGTCATGTGTGCATCACTTAGCAACTTGAATCCCAACACTTCACATTGCAATAGTAAGGCAAATTCCACTGGTCATTAGCTGAGGACCCACCCCAATCCAATTCATTCCTGTCTCAATAAGGTAAAGGAAAAAGTTTTGCCATGTGATGCACTGTTTTGTGCAAATAATGTTTACAGACCCAAGAATTATAATAGTTTATAAGTAATGGGTAAATAACATGATATGCATTTTAATATATATTTTTTATGAATGAGAAGTGCTAATATCTGGATTTCAATTTTTATAGCCTATTAAGTATTTCTTTCATTTTTTAATGTTCTATGGCATTAGATTTCAAACACAAAAATCAATGTCAGTTTGGCCACCATTTTTCATGCCAAAATCTAGCATCCTTGTGAGGCACAATAGGAGAAAGAATAGTTAATTCTTAAATAAATAAAATAAAATAGAGTATCTTTAGGTAAATCATAAAAATATTCTCTGAATAAATATTTCCTGGAGATTTTCATTTAATTTTCATTTATTAAAAGAGGTGCCCTTCTATAGTGCAGTGCAAGATACACCAATCTTCCTGGGAACATTCGCTTTATTTCAGAAGAAACAAAAAATAATTATTTTAGTTATTTATTATTTATATATGGTGACTATGAGGAACTGATAAAACAACAAGGTTTTTTGCCATGGGAAATCTCTTACTCTTATGAAAGTTATTGTATTTTCCTTTCAATTCCAACAATGTTTCCCTGTAGAAAGATTCTCCATATTTTTGGTAATATTTCATAGAAGATATATTGGGAAAAAAGAGAGAGAGAACATTATGAAAACCTCAGATATGAAGGTTTTGAACATAACTAGTAAACAGTGATCAGGGAAAGAAAATACATCTCTGATTAAGCTATAATGGAGCTGTATCGCAGAGTTAATTAGTAATGTATATATGCAAAATTAAACTTTTCATCTTACCATGAGCCTAATGTATGTTTGACTTGTCAAAGTGCAAAGAGAAAAAAGAGTCTCCATTCCATTTTAGTGTAAGCTAACTCAGAAGTTAACTTTTCTCCAAGAAATGTAGGCCACAAGTTCAAAAAACTGTTCCTCTATCAAATAACTAGAACTTGACAGAGAATTTTCATATATGAATCTTGGCATTCATTCCCTACAGTAAATATTGCAAGAAAAACACACATGCACAAACACAAACTAGGGGAAAAGAAGAAAGTTTAAATAGCTAATCATATGAATTTGTATATTTTTTCATGAATTCAAATGATTATGTTAAATCTGAAATGACAACTTTGTGCACCAATCTTGAGCAGGACAGGGCAACCCCAAGATGGAAGGTCCTCAGATTTTAAGTACCAAGCTCCCACAGCCACTTGGTTTTACTTGGGTGGAGCCTAAGCCAGCTCCTCTGTATCTAAGCTCAAACAGCCTCTATGAAGTGAGACAAGACTTTGCTACATAACATGGCCTGCAAGAACTCAAAATATGCACTTAAGTATCAGCAGCATGCTAATAATAACTGACCTCAAATTAAAGGATGATCTCTTTCATCAGATGCATATAGATATTAAATAGGTAAGGTAAGAATATCAGGCACTCTGAAAAATCAAAGGCTTCTTGTTCAACTTCTCCTCCCCCACCCTAAACATTGACTAGAACCAGTGATGGAGAAAGGAGAAACAATATAATACTGTATTACCCATTGCCACTACCTAAAGCTGGTCCTGAAGGATACTATGACTGATGATATCAAATGTGGCTGATAGATGTAGGGGAACAAGGATAGTAGCATCATTCCTATTCTGGGTCCACCAGAAGTGATCTAGATAAAGAGTCTTCTGTAACTGCAACCTGACTACCTTATCAATCACCTTATTTCTTATGGCAATTAGACAAAAATGGTCCAGAACTGTAAGATAATTTCAGTTACTAGTATTAAAATGTCATCTAATATGTACAGATAAATTCTCAATGATTCAATAAAATAATTTTGTTGATGAGAAATATTTTCTCACTAGCAAGTACCCCAATCCCTTGCACTTATTTTGTCAATATTCAGCTCAGTGTAGCCTTGAGATTTCATGGAATGTATTAGTAACAACTGATTTGTTTTAAAAGAAAAAAAGGTTTGTTACAATTCATGTGAATTTTCCCTGTTCCATCTGCTATTTCATTATTGTAGAACATGCCTCCACCCTTATCTAGTTGATTTCTATCAAACCGAAGGACATGAAAATACTACATGCATTATGCATAAGATCTAATGTTATATTTTATTTGTGGCTTTACAGGTAGAGCTGTAGATCAATTCAGGGATCAATATAACTGAGCTTTGCTGTCCAGCCTTAATGGGAGTAGGTGACATATTTGAAATGAGAAGAACTAAAACTTTATTGATTATAAAAAACAATGAAATAATTTCCAAATGTGTATGCACTCCAACAAAATATGTATTAATTTTCTGTCCTTAGTTTAAGTAATGTTCGGTGTCTTTAATTGTTCAATGTATTTGAAATTATAAACTGTAATTTATAGAAACAAAGACACACCCAAATGATCTTCTAAGCAATTCTTTCAACTGCTTAAGCCACGTGGGAGGATATTAAAGAAATCCATACTACTTCTTTTCAGGGATTTCCAGGATGGTTAACAAACCACCCAGAGCTACATAGTCCAGATACCAATCTTCAGTGATACTTGCTATGGATATTCCAGAATGGTTTAGATCCTTTCTATCTCAGGGACTATCTTCTCCGGGGCGAAACTGCATGCCCACATGGTATAGCAGCAACCAAATGCTTCAGATGTACATCCAGAAAGGGAGGTTGGGACTTGGACAAGGAGATTCTTGGGAACAGAGATGGATCTTCCTTCCGAGGGGAATTGGGCAGAAAGGACTTTTAAGATGATCACACATGTTGATCATATTTTATATCTATTAGGAGCCTGGATATTATTTTGAAAACTTATTTTAATAAGTTCCACATAAAGTACATTGAACTAAATGGGAGATAATGATTAGCACCCTGTTGCAACCTCATTGATGCTTCTTGAACTCAAACAAATATTTTTTTGGGGACTACCATGCAAGACCAGGAGCAGCCTTAGTTTCTGACAGGTATAGGGAATACACCTATTCCACACCCAAATGAACTTTCTTGCTTCACGTTGAACTACCTGCATAATCTTAGCTATGTCTTTTGGAGGATATATTTAAGTGCAGGTAGTCCTTGACATATGGCCACAACTGAGCCCAACATTTCCATTGCTAAGCAAGGCTGTTGTCAAGTGAATTTTGCCTCATTTTACAACCTTATTTGCCACACTTATTAAGAGAATCACTGCACTTGTTAAATGAATCTGCCTTTCCCCATTGGCTTTGCTTGTCAGAAGCTGGCTGGAAAAATCACAGATGGTGATTACATGACCCCAGAATGCTGCAACTGTTATAAATACATGCCAGTTGCCAAGCACCTAAATTTTGATCACATGACCATTGGAATACTGCAGTGGTCGTAAGTGTGAAAACCAATCCTATCATATATTTTTTTACACTGTCATTGTAACTTCAAGGGCCCACTAAACAAATGGTTCTAAGTTGAGGACCATCTTTATGAATCTGCACAGTGAGGTATCTGCAAACAATATGCAAGAATTTAATGTTAAAGCTTTCATTCCTGCACAATCATGTAATCCCATATTCATTTTCCAGGCTTCTAAGAAAATTAGCTAGTGCAATCTGTTATATATATGTCATCTCACCAAATAAACCAGATCTTACAGTTGCTTTTATTGAGATTGGCTAAAATAACAGATTTTTGCAAATCTGTTTGTTCTGTATCTAAGTAATGGTTCCTGCATATTTCAATTAAAGTCCATCTTCATTGCTCTCTCTCTATAACAACAACGACGACAACAACAACAACAATAACAATAACAATAATAATAATAATAATAATAATAATAATAATAATAATAATAATAATAATAATAATAATAATAATAATAATAATAATAATAATAATAATAATAATAATAATAATAATAATAATAATAATAATAATAAAGTTGGAAGGGAGGTCATCTAGTCTAATCCCCTGCCAACCCTATACCATTTCGGACAAATGGCTGTCCAGTCTCTTCTTAAAAACTTCCAGTGTTGGAGTATTCACAGCCTCTGGAGGCAGGTTGTTCCACTGGTTAATTGTTCTAACTGTCAGGAAGTTTCTCCTTAGTTCTAGGTTGCTTCTCTCCTTGGTTAGTTTCCATCCATTGCTTCTTGTCTTGCCTTCAGGTGCTTTGGAGAATAGCTTGACTCCCTCTTCTTTGTGGCAACCACTGAGATATTGGAACACTGCTATCATGTCACCCCTCATCCTTCTCTTCATTAAACTAGACATAACCAATTCCAGCAACCGTTCCTTGTAGGTTTTAGCCTCCAGTCCCCTAATCATCTTTGTTGCTCTTCTCTGTACTCTTTCTAGAGTCTCAACATCTTTTTTACACTGTGGTGACCAAAACTGGATGCAGTATTCCAAATGTGGCCTTACCAAGGCATTGTAAAGTGGTATTAACACTTCACATGATCTTGATTCTATCCCTCTATTAATGCAGCCTAGCACTGTGTTGGCTTTTCTGGCAGCTGCAGCACAATGCTGGCTCATATTTAAGTGATTGTCCACTAGGACTCCGAGATCCCTCTCACAGTTACTACTATTGAGCAAGCTACCTCCTAAACTATACCTGTGCATTTGCCTAAATGTAGAATCTTACTTCAAAATTTCATTTTGTTAGATAGTGCCCAATGTTCAAGTCTGTCAAGATCCTTCTGTATCTTAAGCCTGTCTTCTGGAGTGTTGGCTATTCCTGCCAGCTTGGTGTCTGCAAATTTGATGAGTTCCCCATCTATCCCCTCATCCAAATCATTGATGAAGAAGTTGAAGAGCACTGGGCCCAGAACAGAGCCCTGGGGCACCCCACTACATACTTCCCTCCATGTAGATGCAGTTCCATTGAGGACTACACACTGAGTACAGCTGGTCAGCCAGCTACAAATCCATCAGGTGGTGATGCTGTCTAATCCACATTTTTCTATCTTATCAAATAGTAGGTTGTGCTCTACTTTATCAAATGCCTTACTGAAGTCCAAATAAATTATATCCACAGCATTCCTCTGGTCCACTAATTTTGTCACTTGGTCAAAGAATGCGATAAGATTTGTCTGGCATGATCTGTTTTTGACAAACCCATGTTGGTTTTTGGTAATGAGTTTGTTTGCCTCTAGGTGTTTGTTGTTTGATTATCTTTTCCAGAATCTTCCCAGGTATTGAGGTCAGGCTGGATCCTGGATCCATTTTTTTTCCTTTTTTGAAGATGGGAACTACATCAGCTCTTTTCCAGTCCACTGGTAGTTCCCCAGTGCTCCAGGATCTTTGAAAGATATAATTCAGTGGTTCTGAGATCACATCTGCCAGTTCCTTGAGAACCTTGGGGTGTAATCCATCTGGTCCTGATGATTTGAACTCGTCTAGGCTGGACAGGTGCTCACTTACCATTTTCTTGCCTATCTTAACTTGTGTTT
Source organism: Azemiops feae (assembly GCA_023970755.1). NCBI lineage: Eukaryota > Metazoa > Chordata > Lepidosauria > Squamata > Viperidae > Azemiops > Azemiops feae. The sequence continues at coordinate 33,828 of JALGBA010000038.1, forward strand.
CTAATCTGTTTTTTGCGGTACTATTTTTAATAGATTGGGCTTTTTTTCCCCTTTGTGTAAAGACGGATGCAAAAAATGAGTTAAATAGTTCTGCTTTCTCCCTGTTGCTTGTCACCTTCTTGCCACTTTCTCCCACTAATAGGCCAACCATTTCCTTGACTTTTTTCTTGTTTTTTACATGTTGAAAGAAGCTTTTTTTGTTATTTTTGACTTTTGTCGCAAGCCTTAGTTCATTCTGAGCCTTAGCTTTCCTCACTTCATCTTTGCAGGCTCGGGCTATTTGCTGATATTCTGCCTTAGTTATGTGCCCCTCTTTCCATTTTTTATACTTGTCCTTTTTGCCTTTCAATTTATCAGAGAGTTCTTTATGCAGCCATGCTGGTTTCTTTTGAGAGCTGTTATTTTTCTTCTTCGTTGTTATTGTACTAGACTGGGCTTTTATTATCTCACTTTTCAAAATTTCCCAAGCTTCTTGAGTTGTTTTCCCCTTGGGGATTCTCATCCATGGAATCCTTCCCAAGCTCTCTCTAAGTTTATTGAAATTAGGCTCTCTTGAAGTCCAAGACTCTAGTTTGACTGTGTTCTATTGCTTGTGCTTGCATAATGTTGAATTCAGTGGTGGGATTCAAATACCTGAACAACCGGTTCTCTTATTGGATGCAGGCTTGGGCCTCTGAGGCCTAGAATGGACTTCCGGAAGTGGCATTCATGCACTTCCGGTGGGCCGTTCTAGGCCTGGGAGGCCTCCTCCAGACCTCCAAGGCCTAGAATGGACTTCCAGAAGTGGCATCCACACACTTCTGGTGGGCTGTTCTAGGCCTGGGAGGCCTCCTCCAGGCCTCCAAGGCCTAGACTGGACTTCCAGAACCAGTATGCATTCAGCCGGTTCTCTGAACTCAGCAAAAATTAGTTACCGGTTCTGCCAAACTGGCGCGAACTGGCTGAATCCCACCACTGGTTGAATTCCAATATTGCATGATCACTCCCCCCCAAGGTTCCTGAGGCTTCAACACCTTCTATCATTTCATCCCTGTTAGTGAGAATTAGGTCCAATATGGCTAATCCCCTAGTTCCCTTCTCTACTTTTTGGGAGACAAAGTTGTCTGCTAGGTTTGTCAGGAATCTGTTTGATCTTCCACTTGGTGCAGAGTTTGTCTCCCAGTTGATGTCAGGGTAATTAAAGTCCCCCATTACTATTGTGATGTGCTTCCTATATACCTTAGTTAACTGACTAGCAAAAAGTTCATCTATTATGTGTCAATCTGATGAAAACATTATTGCAACATTGTGTCACTGGCTCTGCTCTTTTTGTATGTGCTTCATGATGTTATGTGCATGGGCAGGGACAGACCTTGCATTCTAACAGTGGTGGGATTCAAATATGTGAACAACTGGTTCTCTGTGTGGATGCAGCTTCCGGAAGTCCATTCTGGGCCTGGGCAACAAAAAATTAGCTACCGATTCTGCCGAAGTGGTGCGAACCAGCTGAATCCCACCACTGATGATACTATTTTTGTTTGTTTAAAGCAACTTATGCCTATTGATACTAATATAAGGAGCCTGAAGCAGTTTGCATCAATGTCTACAGTTTTAGCACTATAATTGTTTGTTATCCTGTATAAATACAAGAAATAAAGTACTTATCAATTTGACTGAAGCTCTTTTTTGAAGTGCCCAGACAAAGTAGAACTGACACCAATTTGAAAGTAGCTGGATGGCTACTTCAGACTACTCAATATTTCTGGAAAAATGCAGTTGGTTTAGACAAATCAGCTCTAGTTCAGTGCTTCTAATCAAAATGTCAAAGCAGAGCATGTTAGCATTATGTAATATTATCATATGGAACAAGTTGTCTCCATGTACAAAATGCTTCACTGAAGCAAAACATTTCCATTTTACAGATTCCACTATCAGGCTACTTCTGTTGTGAATGTGTGTATGGATTTTATTCATGTTATGAATGAGGGGTACTACTGTGTGGAATACCTACAACCCTGTGTATAAAAAAATATTGGGAAACAGATATGTCTGAATATAGCCCCAATTTTTTAAAAAATTAAAATCCAAGAATCTATTATCAGGGCAAATTGGTTCAAGGAGTAATCAAGCAAGAAGAATTAAGATCTAGAGGAACAAACCTGGCTGGGTAGAATCATCATAGATTGTGGTATATAAGCAGAGTTAGCATATTGCCCCCAACAATCTGGATCCCCATTTTACTGACCTGAGAAGGATGGAAGGCTGAGTCAACCTTGAGCCAGTGAGAATCGAACTGCCAAACTGCTGGCAAGGATGTCGGTATATTACAGTATACAAATCAGCTCCAATTTTGATTATTAGATTTGAATGATCAGTTCAGTCTGATTTACTAATTCAATAAACTAAAAAAATTGAAAAGGTTGAATTCTCTCTCCAAACTCATTAGGAAAAAAATAATGTAGAACAATAATTTTAAATGATGATTTTTTTTACTTGGCAATCTAATTCAGAAATTTTATTTGATTCACTAATTCAATTGAATATGCTTGTAACTGAATCTTCAAATTGAACTTCTGCTATTTCATTTCTGTATATTACTTTACTTTATCTTTAATCTTATATATAGAAGCTATCCAAATATATATTATATGATACTGAACTGTTGTGTATATATGTGAAACAGCTTTTCATCACAGTCTGAAATAAACATTGGGAAGAGTGCCAAATCTAGAAATATTTACTTGGAAAAAAGAAAATTGAAATTAGAAAGAGTTATACAGGTAGCCATTCAGAGTAGTCTGTAGTAAATTGTGGTATCAATTGAAAGCCTTGTGCTATTAAGGATTAGATGATCAATGTTCCTTCCTTTCATTTTGGACCAATACTTCCTACATATAGTTTTTTCCCCCCTAAATACATTGAGAAGAAAGAAACATCTGTTTTTTCCTAAATTAGAAAATGAAGTGTTATTTTGCTATCACATTAAAATTAAGATTTGTATTAACAGTAAATCCTCCAGAAGGTAGTTTCAAATTATTTAGATCTCTCTTCTTAAACTGAATAATATCCAAGAACTGCTCTTTTGGATGGTGTCATTAGCTTGTAATTGTATATTGCATCAACTCTGATGTATTCATTACTTAGAGAAAAAGTATAATGACTTTACAATTGACTCCCACATTTTCATCTCAGCTGCACATGTTAAACAAAACTGCTTGCCTTGATCATATGAAGTCACAAAAGCATTATTCTCCTGTAAATTTATTTCACTTTCAGATCTGTGAACTTAATAGTAATTGGAGATTTAAAAAATAAAAAAGGTAAAGTTAAACACAAGTCAAGATTCTGATCTCTTAAGGGAGATTGCTCTCCAGTGGCTTGACAATAGCCCTGAGATTGTGAAATTCATTCTTCTGCACTGCTGGAAATTTCTGATAGTTACAAAATATAATCTTAATTTGTATGTAAAGATTTGCTGTGTAGACAATGAACTGTTTCATTAAGCACATAAATGGGAAGCCTTTATGTTTTCAGTTCTCAGTATTTAACTTTTTTTCCTTAACTGTTGGGAATACTTTTGTTTTCTTGTTTCTCAGAAACAAAAAGAGCCTCTGAATACTTATATAAGATTTTTGGAACATACAACTTATACATAGATTGTTTCCAATGTTTTTGTTAATCAATTGGTTGGGGAGGGGCAGTTTAATATTACCTGATAGATTATACTTTCCACCTAAATTGGATTTGCATCAGAATTACCCATTCATTTTGTTATTTTATTTTATCTATTCTCTATTTCCATGTGAAACATATTTCTGTATGAAGCATCTTTCACCTGGTAATGATAGCATAAATTCAATTACAAGTTATATATTTCCAGATAGTCTAATGACAAAGTTATTAATATTAATATTATTTAATATTTTATTAATTGTTTAACTGGAGAAATGTACAAATTATGCTGTTGAATACTTTTGAAATAAATTACCTTCTGAAGATATTTTAAATACCTCGAGATTATGAGAGTTTTATCATTATATAAGCCACTACAAATCAGTAAACAAATGAAAAATTCCCATTGTGAAGATGAGTGTGTAACAGTGGTATGCATCATTTGTCAGTCGGGGAGTACATCAGATTTTGTATAGGATATTGATGATTTCTTACAGCAGGAATCAAAGTGGGCATGAACTCTGTAGGTTGATAGAGAAGTGAAATGTATGCATAAACTTTTCCAGTCTCAAGATACCTGTTTTGACTTAGAAGCACCCCAAAAAAGTTAAATTGTGGATCTAATGCAAAAAGTTACCTGATGGATGTCACATGACCCATAAACTACAAGGATGTCAAACTCAATTTCATTGAGGGCTGCATCAGCATTGCGGTTGCCCTCAGGGGGCTGGGTGGGTGTGGCCAGGGTGAATGTAGAGAAGGGAACTAGGGGATTAGCCATTTTGGATCTAATTCTCACTAACAGGGATGAAATGATAGAAGGTGTTGAAGCCACAGGAACCTTGGGAGGAAGTGATCATGCAATATTGGAATTCAACATTATGGAAGCACAAGCAATAGAACACAGTCAAACTAGAGTCTTGGACTTTAAGAGAGCTAATTTCAATAAACTTAGAGAGGGTTTGGGAAGGATTCCATGGATGAGAATCCTCAAGGGGAAAACAACTCAAGAAGCTTGGGAAATTTTGAAAAGTGAGATAATAAAAGCCCAGTCTAGCACAATACCAACAAAGAGGAAAAATTACAGCTCTCAAAAGAAACCAGCATGGCTGCATAAAGAACTCTCTGATAAATTGAAAGATAAAAGGGACAAATATAGAAAGTGGAAAGAGGGGCACATAACTAAGACAGAATATCAGCAAATAGCCCGAGCCTGCAAAGATGAAGTGAGGAAAGCTAAGGCTCATAATGAACTAAGGCTTGCGACCAAAGTCAAAAATAACAAAAAAAGCTTCTTTCAACATGTAAAAAACAAGAAAAAAGTGAAGGAAATGATTGGTCCACTAGTGGGTGAAAGTGGCAAAAAGGTGACAAGCAACAGGGAGAAAGCAGAACTATTTAACTCATTTTTTGCATCTGTCTTTACACAAAGGGAAAAAACAGACCAACCTACCAAAAATAGTGCCATAAAAAACAGAATAGAAACGCAAGTTAAGATAGGCAAGAAAACGGTAAGTGAGCACCTGTCCAGCCTAGACGAGTTCAAATCACCAGGACCAGATGGATTACACCCCAGGGTTCTCAAGGAACTGGCAGATGTGATCTCAGAACCATTGAACTATATTTTTCAAAGATCCTGGAGCACTGGGGAACTACCGGAGGACTGGAAAAGAGCTGATGTAGTTCCCATCTTCAAAAAAGGAAAAAAAATGGACCCAGGAAATTACAGACCTATCAGCCTGACCTCAATACCTGGGAAGATTCTGGAAAAGATAATCAAACAACGAATCAGCGAACACCTAGAGGCAAACAAAATCACTACAAAAGCCAACATGGGTTTGTCAAAAACAGATCATGCCAGACAAACCTTATTGCATTCTTTGACCAAGTGACAAAATTAGTGGATCAGAGGAATGCTGTGGATATAATTTACTTGGACTTCAGTAAGGCATTTGATAAAGTAGATCACAACCTACTACTTGATAAGATAGAAAAATGTGGGTTAGACAGCATCACCACCAGATGGATTCGTAGCTGGCTGACCGGCCGTACTCAGCGTGTGGTCCTCAATGGAACAGCATCTACATGGAGGGAAGTGTGCAGTGGGGTGCCCCAGGGCTCTGTTCTGGGGCCAGTGCTCTTCAACATCTTCATCAACGATTTGGACGAGGGGATAGATGGGGAACTCATCAAATTTGCGGATGACATCAAGCTGGCAGGAATAGCCAACACTCCAGAAGACAGGCTTAAGAGACAGGAGTACCTGACAGACTTGAAGTTGGGCTTCTATCTAACAAATGAAATTCAATGGTGAAAAAAGTAAGGTTCTACATTTAGGCAAGAAAAACAAATGTACAGGTATAGTATAGGGGGTACCTTGCTCAATAGTAGTAACTGTGAGAGGGATCTCGGAGTCCTAGTGGACAATCACTTAAATAGCCAGCAGTGTGCTGCAGCTGCCAAAAAAGCCAACACAGTGCTGGGCTGCATTAACAGAGGGATAGAATCAAGATCACGTGAAGTATTAATACCACTTTACAATGCCTTGGTAAGGCCACACTTGGAATACTGCATCCAGTTTTGGTCACCACGATGTAAAAAAGATGTTGAGACTCTAGAAAGAGTGCAGAGAAGGGCAACAAAGATGATTAGGGGACTGGAGGCTAAAGCATATCAAGAACGTTTGCTGGAATTGGGTATGTCTAGTTTAATGAAAAGGACTAGGGGTGACATGATAGCAGTATTCCAATATCTCAGGGGCTGCCACAAAGAAGAGGGAGTCAAGCTATTCTCCAAGGCGCCTGAGGGCAGGACAAGAAGTAATGGATGGAAAACTAGTCAAGGAAAGAAGCAACCTGGAACTGAGGAGAAACTTCCTGACAGTTAGAACAATTAACCAGTGGAACAACCTGCCTCCAGAAGCGGTGAATGCTCCAACACTGGAAGTTTTTAAGAAGAGACTGGACAGCCATTTGTCTGAAATGGTATAGGGTTTCCTGCCTGAGCAGGGGGTTGGACTCGATGACCTCCAAGGTCCCTTCCAACTTTATTATTATTATTATTATTATAATGCGCCTACTGGTGGCGTGGATGGAGTGGGTGTGGCCTACTGGGTGGGCGTAGCCAGCTCTACATCATTCACGTCAAGGGTGTCTGTGGGGGCCTGGGCAGGAGTGGGACAGATCTGAGGGTCTCTGGCAGAAGGGGGTGGGACCAGGGCAAGTGCCAAGGCATGGTCCACTGGAGGAGCCTCACTGTTCCTCTCAGGACATGCGGGGGGGCTGGCTGGTGGTGAAGGCTGCCCGGAGCCCTGGGCAGCAGAGGTCAAACGCCCAGCCTGGCCCTTGAGCACCTGCGGCACCAAGCCCAGCCCCACTTCCCCAAGGGGCGCCCAGCTGCACTTACCTCCTCCTCAAGGCTGCTGCTGCTGTGCTTGCTCTCCTTAGCCAGGTTGCTCATGGGTACGAGGACAAAGTCAGAGGGAGGCCCATTCCCTCTCCATGGGAGGAGACCCGGCTTTGTATCCAAAGCTTCCTTAGCAATAGGATGGGAGACCCCCAGGATAGACCAGGAGGAGGAGGCAAGGGGATGGTGAAAGGACAGCAGGGCAGGACTAAGGCAGGACTTCCCTCAGACCCTTCCTCTCCTTCTTTCCTTCTTTCCTTTCTTCCTTCCTAAGATAGAGTGGTGGGAAAATTTTGAGATGAGGGAGGGAGAAAAACAGGCAAGAAACGCAGCTGGGGAGGTGTCACCCTTCGTGAGGAATGAAGAAATGCACCATCGCCTGGAAGTGGCCAGCACATGGCCCTCACCTACTTCATATATCTGGCTTGGTGGGCTCTGGGGGAGGATACCATGAGCAGCGTGAGAGTCAATGTTACCTGCGCAATGCCGGCCCAGCCCCAAGCCTGCCCGATTTCAGCAGGCAGTGGGGCGCTCTCCTCACAGCGCCGAGAGGTTGAGCCGGGCGGTGCGAAGCTCGCCAGCTTTGCACCTTGCTGCCTGCTGAAACTGGGCAGGCTGGGGGCTAGGCAGCATTGCACTTCTCATCAGTTTCATGCCACCTGGCTCAGCTCTTGGTGCTGTGAGGAGAGTGCCCCGCTGCCTGCTGAAACCAGGCAGGCTGGGGGCTGGGCGTTGTCGTGCTTCTTTTTGGATTTGCACCACCTGGCTCAGCCTCTTGGCACTGTGAGGAGAGCACCCCGCTGCCTGCCGAACCCCCCCCCCCAGGGCCCATCAAGCCGGATATGTGAAGTAGGCGAGGGCCATTTGCTGGCCACTTCCAGGCGATGGTGCATTTCTTCATTCCTCACAAAGGGTGACACTCCCCAGCATGCACCCAGGGGGCAGGGCCGATGCAGCAGGGGCTGGTTCCTCGCTCTTTCCAGACAGTCTTGTGGAGCTAAGACTGAATGCGTTTCAGCATAGATGGCCACCACGAAATTGTACATTGGCTCCCGGCCGGCCTGGACCAGGGCCAAGGCAGTGGGGGCCGTTCCCTCACTGTTTCCAGGATGGCTTCGCGGGCCACATGAAACCACTTTGCGGGCCACATCCGGGCCCCGGGCCTTGTGTTTGACATGTCTGAACTACACAGTTTATTACTGAAATGTTCATAATTTAATTGTGTAAGATTTACATGTATTTTATACTTTGTGATTTTATTTTTATTCCACATAAAATGCTTAAAAACACAATTCTAATATTGTTACAGAAGATGGCATTCAGATCTTATTTATCTTACTATTAAATGCCAGTATGTTTCTTCAATGTTCTTATATATAATCATTAAAAGTTTTATTACAATATTGGAAAATTTATATTATGGCTAATTATTTTTTTCTTATAAATATGATTCTTCTACTTAGTAAGCCAGGGTTTTCCTTTTTCCCCCTTTGAATTCTGTTCTTTCTGTTTTAATCCTAAACAATAATTGGAGTATTTTTTACCTGTTTAAGCAATTATTTTATTGATTACATTTCTTTACTAATAGTATCATCTTATTTTTAGTTTTCTTTGGAATTTCATTTAAAGTCGTTTTTAAAATATAATTAGTGTTAATAATAGTTCCATGCTTCAGGTAGTTTTGTTTTAGTTGCAGTTGGGAAACAATTAGAAAGTGTTACTGGATAGAAAGAGTATCAACTGAGAATATATGTTGTTCTTTCCACTCTCCCCCCCCCTTTCTATTTTTATATAAAGGAATTAATTAAAAACTGGAGTAATAAGATGTCTTCTTGCCTGATTTTATGAGACTTATCCCTTTGAAGACTTATAATGAATCCTTTTACAGTGACACTCCTTGTAAACCATTTTTTACATCCTAAAAAAAGGCAGAAACTTCATCTAAGGCATCTAGATTAGATACTGTTCTTTCACTAAATATAGGTTTTGTGTGTGCATTCTTTTGACTTGTCAAGACAGTTTTGTCATCAACTGAGATGTTAACAAGGGAGGTTGACAAGACAATTGAATAGAATAGAATCTGAATTACATATTAAGGGAAAGTATATCTTAAAAAGTATAGGAAGGTATAGCATGGCTTCATCTATTAAAGTGCACTGAAGTCAGTGAATGAAAGAAAAAAGCTTTTCTATCTGCTGCTTCCATGTGTAAGGAATGCAGAGGTAAATAGAAGTGGACCTCGATTTACAATTGGTTGTTTAATGACTGTTCAAAGGTGCAATGGACTTCAAAAAAGCCACCTATGACCTGTCCTCGAAGTTACAATGCTGCACACACCCACAACCCCACAGTCCAGTGATCACATTTTGGGTGCTTGGCAACTAGCTCACATTTATGACTGGTTAAAGCATTTCACTTTCATGTGATCATTAGGGTACATTTTGCTGTTTTCTGGCTCAAAATGGCAAAAAAATGCCCATTGGATTTGCTGGATTTGCTTAACAACCATGTAGTTCACTGAACGACCATGTGATTTCTGTAACACCTGTGGTGATTTGCTTTATAACTGTTGTAAAACAGTCATAATGTCAAGTCAGGTCCCGTGATGCTTCGACTTAAAACCACAACAACTTCTGACTGAAATTCTAGCCCCCATTGAGATTGTAACTTGATGTTTCTGATTTTATGTTTCTGATTTTAAAAAAGCAGTTAGCATTCACATCACTGAATAGTTGCAGGAATTCCTTCTCTTCTGCAACATGCTTTAGTCACGTGTTTGTTCCTGTTCTTAATTCTCACTACCTTTTAGGTTTTTAATTTTTTTACTATGAGGTTTCCCATCAAAGATCAGAAGTCTTGCTTATGTAAAGGAAGAATAGAATGAGAATGTAGCTATTGCACCAAATGAAAGCTTTAGCCTTTAACTCAGTGGTGGGATTCAGCCAGTTCGCACCAGTTCGGCAGAACCAGTAGCTAATTTTTTGTTGCCCAAGCCCAGAATGGACTTCCGGAAGCGGCATCCACACAGAGAACCGGTTGTTCACATGTTTGAATCCCACCACTGCTTTAACTAATTAGATTCTGCTCACCAGAATTCAAACAGGGAATTGAAGTACACTAAACTACTATTAGACTATTGGTGGAAGCAGTACAAGTAATAAAAAGTTAGGGTAATCTATAAAAAAGCAAACAACTCTCCCCTGCAAGTTAATTTTTTAAATTGTTTTTAATCAAATTTTATCATTTTTAAAATTATGAGCTGCTCTGAATGCAGTTCAAGATGAAAATAATAGTAAGGTTATAATGATAATGTATAATAGTAGTAGTTAAAAGCATCTCACATCATATTTCCTTAATCTTAGGAAACACTGCCCAGCAGATTTTAATAGTATGGGAAAATGCTTGAAGGCTTTTCACATGCAGAACTTTGAAATAAAAAATATTTTTATTCTTTATAAAATAGATTTTAATTCAAGCAACAGTAACTTAGTTTGTTTACAGTTATAGAAATATGAATCAATTGCTTGTGGTCCTTATTCATTTTTATTAATAGAAACCTATCACCCAATTCTGTTTTTGTTCTTTCCTGCCATAAAATATATTTGCTCATCCTTTTGTTTACACACCCATTTTCTCTTGTTACGGACTAAGAACACATTTCACAAACTGTTTTGCCCATAGATGGCTGAGTAAATGTACAACTTTATTTAATGTAAAAATATGGCCTAGTAAAATTTATTTGTTTTGTAAATACCCCAGAATTCTTTAAACAAGAAAATGGCACAGTTGTAGAAACCATTTCTACATCATTTTCTTTATATATGACAGTCTCAAAATGTGTTGGGACTCACAGAATTCTGGAAGGTGTCTTAACGTATCAAGGAAATGGTGAGAAACACTTTTTCCATTTAGCTGTAAGTTTATATTTGTATTTAGATTATTAAGTTTCTAAAATTATAAATACCTGTGGTTTTCTGGATGGCATAGACTTCCAGTGCTGCCCTGTTCTTCAATAAGTACATAAAACTGAAAGGAGTGAGTATTCAGAGATACCATTTAACTGCTATTGTCTTCCTTCCTTCCTTCCTTCCTTCCTTCCTTCCTTCCTTCCTTCCTTCCTTCCTTCCTTCCACATTTCACAATGTCTTTTTTATTTTTTTCTACAAAACCTTCATTCCTTTTCATTTGTAGATAAATGGTATGATATTGCCAGCCTAAACTGAATACCCACAGAACATCATAGTTAGAGAAAGATGCAGCAATTAGTTTATGTCTTGTAATAGTTTAAATGAGCAGCTTGTTGTGCAATCGTCTAGAACAAAACTGGGTCATCCTCCCAGGTGCAAAAATATGATATATTCTTGAAAATACATTCTTTACCCAACGTCTTTGTGAACAGCAGGTTGCCAGGCTTCCCATTGTTCATATTTTAAATTGATAATTAAGTTTGCTGGTAATACTGTTGCTTAGATTACTAATTATGTCACTAAATAATTTAGATTTCAGGCTACTGATATTTCTAAGATCAAAATAGTATTTGATGCATAATTAACACCCACTTATTGTAAAATATAAGACACAGCATTTGCTATTTACATAATTCAAGAGTTAACACAATTTAATCAGTGCTTTCCTCAACCAGTAAGCAATACATTAGTACAGTTACATTTTTCTTCTTTTTGAGAATTAGTTCAATGGTACTTGAACAGACTTCAGTGGTATTTGGCATTATTGATGAAGGATATTGCAGTATGGCATTTAGATGTAAAAGGACCATTCAGTGTATTATGGTAAGACCTAAATAGCCATTCCTGTAGGTGTTGCAATACTATTTCAATTATCTTGGAAATGATCCAAAATCAAGATAGCCCTGTTTCATCTTTGAAACAATGGAGTGATGAAGATGCTTCTAGAAAGGTAGAAGAAATTTTATTTTTGTTTTGATACGAGTACTTTCAGATTTAACATTTTACCTGCTTGAGCCATTGATTATGCTTAAATAATGCACTAATAATTCAGCATGACAAAAATAAAAAAGTACTATAATAAACTTCAAGACTTTGGGCTGTTCCAAGCTCCTCCTCTGTTAAAATTGCAAAAGTTTAAAATCTGGACTACTTTACTGAGATTTGTTTTTAGACCATCTTTTACAGTTAGCAGTTAGCTTTTGCAACTTTAATATGTAATTTTTATTACATAAGAATTTATTTAATAAGCAGAAATATTAAGCAAAACATATAGAAAATATTCTAACAGGATTTTTTTTGACATAATGTTATTTAAGCCTGCACATTACTTTTCTTACTAAGTTATAGTTTAGTTTGATATTGGTTATTTACTTAAATGTGTAATTGAGTTTTGCTGTGATAATGATTTTTATTCCTAGCCAACTACAATGAACCTATATTAAATACTGAACAAAACTCCAAAGAATGTTAGTTAAAGCTTTACAAATTTTTACACTTTTTATATGGGTTTGTAAGGAAGGTATATAAATAAGTAAATACTAATAAAAATCAGAAGATAGGAAAAGTATAGGAATTTAGGAATTTGCTGTTTTAATGTGCTTAAGAAATAACTCATTGTTTGGAAAAAGAAAAGTGGCACTGCTACTATTACACGTAGAGTTTGTAGAATAGTTATTTGGGCCATGAATACTAAATACTAGAAACAAAACTATAAATAATTTACAAATCAAGACCCAGTGACTTTTTTGTCTGGATGGAACAAAATATCTAAATGTTAATATTTGAGGACAAGAAATATGATTTATTTGCTATGTCAAAAAATATGAGACAGGTCATCATTTGAAGACTCAAAAAGGTGATTTATTAGTCATTGTTTGTGATGTACTTTTTTTAAAAAAAAGAATCTCTATTTTTTAAAAAGAATGCCTTTGTGCCCAGCTTTATTTGCTTTCCTATATATTTTATTTAAGCTATTTTTAAAAATGCGATCACTGATACTATTAATCAATATTTTTAATGTGATGTTCTAAATTTGTATTTTTCTTTCTCTTTTTAATTTGTATTATCTTTTACTATTGTAATTAAAATGTTTAAAAATAATAAAGAAGAGGGTAAGGGGTCAGAATGATGGAGACAGAGGTACAGAATCCTATGTAAGCACCCTTTTTGTGTGAGCCTTCTGATATTAATGCATGAACAAATGGAGAAGAACTTCCATTGTGACCCAGAATTGCATCCGGTCATTTTAACTGGAGCAAAGCTTCTACAAATGCTGCTGTTTGTGTTTACTAATTTTATGTATATATTGCTCCTTATTTTGGATTTAACAAATTCTCAGTACTAATATAGAGTGTATATTAATATGACTAATCAATATTAGGTCTGTAAGTCAGTGTTTTGACTAATTCAAAGCATTATATCAAACAAATATGAATTGATTTTGGACCGTTTTGCCCATTTTTTGTTGATTGATATGTATCTGAATTGTACAAATTCAATTCAATTGAGTTAAATAAATATTCTAAATTAATTTAAATGTTTGAATTGAATTAAACCAATACTTGCAAACTTCTAATAATTATTAGGATACTGGTATTTAATCATTAATTCTTTCCATAATATTAAAATTAAAACTCTTAAGTTGCTTTAAAAATAGCACTTAAAAATAAAGATTAATTTGGCTGTAAAAGTTATTTCAAATAACAAGTGAACTAAAGCTAATGTGAAAAAATATTTTCCCAAAATAACTGCGGAATGCTTTTTCTCCTCTTACATTATCAATCAGGGCACATAGAGGTGAATAAGTTTAGAACAAAAGGTATACTTTCCAGCAATATCCGGTCCATTTTGCCTCCTATTAGCAGACAGAAGAAATGCCTTCAGTCAAGCCCTTACAAAATTTCATTATCAAAACTAAGAAAGTGCAAACTATCAGTATGTAAAGGCTGTAATGGACAAAATGTAAACCACACATTTCTCATTTTCTCATCTTAGGATCCCAATGTATTCCTCTAATAGTTTGGGAAGACACACTATTCTTTGAGCCTAATGGTGAAATCCTCCATTTCTTTTGGGAACTAGTCAAGATTGCTTTGAAGTACAATGGAAAGTAGATGAAATTTTCACTTACGGTGCTTTGTGATCTGAAAATCACAAATTTTGAATCAGTGTGATCAGTTTTTTGTCTATTGGGGGAGTTTTAATATATGACATTTGCAGTATTTTTAGAATGGCTCCATGTCCCATTTATCAAATGTCATGATGTTGGACCACTGAGTCAGTTTATTTTCATCTATGAAACAAAAAGCCATAGCTTTGTATCAGTGTTTCACCAGTTTTTTTAGCTGAACAGATTGATGCTATGCCTGCTTTTTATGCTTCCCCTCTCACAAAGGTTGTGATGATTTTTACAGCTTAGAAATCACAGAGCATGGAGTAGGGCAGGGAAAGTGACTGGGTGTCATGTTTGTTGTTTTTAGTCTTTTGATGTTGATTGTACAAGGATAAAACAATAAATTTCTGAAATTTGGGGACTAAAACTATTGTGGAATAATCACTGAATAAAATGAATCATACAAACATTTGCAAATGGAAGGGGAAATGCAGCTAGATGAAGTGTTAGAGTGAATGCTCCAGCACTGGAAGTTTTTAAGAAGAGACTGGACAGCCATTTGTCTGAAATGGTATAGGGTTTCCTGCCTGAGCAGGGGGTTGGACTAGATGACCTCCAAGGTCCCTTTCAACTTTTATTATTATTATTATTATTATTATTATTATTATTATTATTATTATTATTATTATTATTATTATTATTATTATTATTGTTGTTGTTGTTGTTGTTGTTGTTGTTGTTGTTATTATTATTATTATTATTATTATTATTATTATTATTATTATTATTATTATTATTATTATTATTATTATTATTATTATTATTATTATTATTATTATTATTATTATTATTATCAAATACACTCAAACTATTCATATAATGCCCAGGGTGGTAGGAAGCTCCTTGCAGCTGCAGCATGATTGCCATTTATTTATTTATTCAATTTAGTTAATACCAATCTTGTTTCGAAGCAACTCTGGGGGTTTAGAGCATTAAACCTTCCCTGTTGGCTTTCCACAAACAAAGCCAATTTGGGAGCCAGCAAGGAAGATCACAAGTCATTAAGTCATTCACACATGGCCAACCCTGGTCCTACCATACTCACACATCTCCTTGTGGATCACCCCCACACAACCTCTCCTGCCTAATAACAGCCATCCTGCTCCCACTGTACTTGGGTTGGGCCTTACACTTCATCTCACCTGTCTGCCAGCCTGCTTGCAAGCTGGCTGAGACTTGCTTAATGTCCCACAATCCTCACTTAATCATGAAAATGAGTGCTGGGATTGTGGTCTTGTGATGTCATGCTTTATGACCATATCATTTAGCAATGGAAATTCCAGCTCCATTTGCTCTAGTTAACTGAGGACTACCTGTATACCTTTCCCCTCCTTTAAATTGTACATAGAGCTAGAGAAAATAGGAGTTTTTAATTAACCCTTACTTAAATCTTTCTACACTGAAGCGACAGATGTTTTTAAAAATGTTTCTTAAGAAGCAGCTAAAGGACACATGCAGTTCGCGAAATAAAACATTGGATGCAGTGAAGTAACAATAATCATGGATGGATACTGTAAGTGCATTTACAAGTTAGACTCTACAAAGGCTCATCAATATTACAAAAAAGGGACTGAAGATAGTACCAAGGCCATAAATTCTGGCTGGCAATATCAATTGTCTCTTCTTAAATAATTTAAACAGGAATTTGGAAGCCTACCTAAACTTGAGAGGGCCCTTGTGTTTTGCAAATATGTTTTTTGTAACACTGGAGATAAAATAAAATTTGTGCTTTTTGTTCTAATGCCCATCGACACAAAATATATTGAAGGTAATCTTCTACATGTTTACTAAAAGTAATCATCAAAGCCTATAAACAGGCCAGCTCTTCTGAAGCATTTCTTTCAAATTACTTTTGAAGTAGCATACATGTACTATATAAGCACAATTTTAAATATAAGATTTGGAAACCATTTAAAGTTCAAAGTACACAATTGCACTGAAAAAAGTCACTTATGACTAGTCCTCACACCTATGACCACCACAGCATCGCCACAGTCACATGATCAAAATTTGGATTCTGGGGTCACCTGATCAAAATTTGCAACCTTCCCAGCCAGCTTCCAACTAGCAAAGTCAATAGGGGAAGCAGGGTTCACTTAATGGCCATGTGACTCACTTAACAACTCCACTGATTCACTTAGTATCTTTCTTAGCAATAGAAATTCTGATCCCAATTCTGGTTATAAGTCGAGGACTACTTTTACATGGGATGATGCAGGATCTGTCCTCTCCTCTTTAACATCTACACAAAGCCTCTGGGTAAGGTCAGTCATCTGTTTAGGGTGATAAATTATCCGTAGGCATTTGGAGGGAAATTGTGAAGATCCTATGTCAGTATCTGGAGGTTGTGTGTATTTGGATGGGGAACAACAGGCTTTGGCTCAATCTTAGTAAGATTGAGAGGCTTTGGTTTATGATCCCTCGGCTCTGAGGACCTTCCATCTCTTGTTCTAGATGAGTTGCACTGCCAAGACAGAACCTCTATGCAGTTTGGGGATCCTGGTGGACTTGCAGCTCTTGCTGGGAAAACAGATGGCAATAGTGGCCAGGAGGCCTTTAACAGCCTTGCGTTGTGTGCCAGTTGCCCCTGTTCCTGGATTGGGAGGCCTTGCTCATGGCTACTCATGCCTTAATCTCCTCCCATTTGGATTAATGAAATGTCCTCCACATGGAGCTTCCCTTGAAGAGTATTTGGAAACTTCAGCCAGCGCCAAATGCAGCAGTGCAGGCAGTTAGAGGTGCTGGTCACTTGGAAGACATGAAATATCTACTGTGTCAGCTGCAGTGACTACCAATATGTTTCCAGATGCAATTCAAAGTGCTGGTGGTTATCTTACAGCCCTTAACTGTTGGCTGCCCAGGATTGTGCATATGAGATGGGTGGGCATACAGGTAGTCCTTGACTTACAACCATTCATTTAGTGACCATTTGAAGTTACAATGGCACTGAAAAAGTAACTTATCCTTTTTCAGACGTATGACCGTTGCAGCATTACCATGGGCATGTGAACATATATTTATGACAGTTCCATTGTGCCAGGGTCATGGGATCACAATTTGTGACCTTTTGACAAGCAAAGTCAATGGGGAAGCCAGACTCACTTGACATCTGTGTTACCAACTTAACAACTGCAGTGATTCACTTAACAGCTGTGGCAACAAAGTTTGCAAAATAGGACAAAATTAACTTAAGAACTGTCTTACTTAGCAATGGAAAGTTTGGGCTCAATTATGGCTGTAAGTCAAGGACTACCTGTATAGGATTACTAAATAAAGAAATCTCTGTATCGTAGCTAAGAATTCTGCATGTGATTTAGAGATAGTCCTATTACAGTATGTGGCGGAGATAAGCAAAAATTTGGGTTGAAGAGCCATAATTAGTTTTTTTCTTTGTTGTTTAAGAAGAAAAATTATGATACACATTTGGTAAATCATATGACTGGATAGGATTCCTACTGCTTAAAAGTTTTGGGGGAGTGTTGTTTTGTTTTCAGGTGCTTCAAAATAGCAGAACCCATGCTTAAATTTAAGCTATTATGTTTCCAAATATGAAATTCAAGTAGTACAAAATTGATTTGACTTTCACAGATTAACTTTATTTTGCTAAACTAAATTGATTAAATATGACAATATTTAAGTGTTAAGTATTAATAAAACGAATGTAAGAACTATGTAATAAAGCAAAATGTCTACTTGAAATTAAATTACTGATAAATTAACAAATACTACATGGCTTGAGAACCAAGAAAATAATCTCTTATGTGCAAAACTCTTATTCTAAGGCAACTTCTTTTAAATATATCCCAAGTAATATTTGCTTCAAAGTACAACCATTACCATGCATGGAAGATTGATTTTCAAGTTAATACTAACTTCATCTTCTGTTCCTTCCCACTCTCATTCTTATTATTTCAGGGACAATTGTAGTTATTTTTGCAGATACAGCAATAAACTTCTGCATTGCCCCAAATGCTTGCGAAATATTAAAGTTTGTATTATGCTTCATAAGCATTTTGTTTGGCCTGTTTTAACAATACATTTGGTCTTGGAAATGCTATTTCTGCTTAGTGGGTTCAACAAAATTTGATTTATACCCAGCAATTTGTTTGCTGTGAATTTACTTAGTTAATGGAATAATTATAATGACTCCAAGTAGAACTTTGACTCACTTGAATGCACTGTGCAGAAATATCTTGCACTGCAGTAAATAATACACTACAGGAAGCAAATATCATTTGATTGTTATCAGTAAGTATGCTCCCAAACTAAAATAGGACCCTTATACTAAGTATTGTCACAACAACTTTCCAGAGCTTTTAATAAGATAATTCTGCACAGTTAGGAGACTAACTGTATTTATGTTGTTATGCTATGGAATCTGGTTCTCCAAATCTATATCATTAGTGATACAGGAAAGGCCAGTTAGTTAATTATAAAGCTTGGTTTTGACATTCTCTAGAGCAGGGGTGTCAAACTCGCAACATCATGTGACGTGACGTGATGTATCGTGACTTTTTTGCCATTGCTGGCAATGGGATGGGCGTGGTTTCGCTATGACAGATCCGGCCTGTGGGCCGGCAGTTTGATACCCCTATTCTAGAGCATTTATAGGTGGGTTCTAGTTTTAGCTATCCCAGTGCAATTTTAAATTTTCATAGGTTGACATGTTAAACTTTTCTGTATAAAGAACTATTATTTCCATTTTATATTTTAATAAGTCTAGTACTTCCTACAGGCTCTACAAAAAATAAACACATTAATATTTACTTTAATATTGCTATTAATGATTGATGTATTGTAATTCTGCTATATTAGTTTTTGCAAATCTTCTTTCCTGAATATACTACAGTGATTTAACTGAACCTGTATTTCAGTTCTTCAGGATTAATAGGATGTGTCTTAAGCAAATTATTAAATAATTCTGAAGTATAATTTTAACAAAGTAATTTATCAGTTAAATTTTATTTTATTTCTAGAAATCTGATAATTTAATGCCGTTGTTTCTCCCCTTAGCCCAATAACTTACAATAAGAACAATTTATCTTATAAAAAGTTGATAACAAACTTTGGTCTTAATGTAATATAAAATTCTGTTGAATTAAAGGGACAGGACATTTGAAGGAATGAGTTATTAGAAACTCAAACTCAGATTCTCAAAGCTGCTGAGAACCAAACAGAAACAGAATTACTGACCCTAATCTAAATTATCTCTCAAAATTAAAAAAAAAACTATGAACACCAAAATCCAATCTGCAAATTAAAATAGAATCTTTCTGCTAACCTTGTACTTTGTTATTACTTATAAAAAGTAACACTATCACTCTCCTTTCTTGGTTGTTTTGTTGACTAATAAACATTTATAGATTTATTAATATAAAAATCCCATGTGAAAAATAGGAGAAAATAATGAAAGTCTGTTTTGAAAACAAATACCAGTTTTCATTTCTGCGCAGGTTTGTGAGTACTGACAAATAAATATTCTATATAATAAATTATTTCATCTGGACATTTATAGACTTCAGTGTTAGATTTGTGATATTAAGCATATTAGTATTTTCTAGAGCATTCCTAGAAAGCAACTATCACTACCATTGCAGGCAGTAAATTTATAAAGACAGAGCTCTCTAAGCCATTATTGAGGAAATTAATTATTGAAGAAACTGGCAACCGAAACTTCCTCATAGGACTTTATACTTTAGCACTGCATTTTATTGATTTAATACATGTTCATTTATGACACAATTCCTGTCCTATTTTGGTCCTTCACATCATATAGAAACTGGTTGTTGAAGCATTTGTCTCCAAATCCTAGGACAAATAACAGAATTATCATTAGTTAATTAAATAAATAAATTTATATTGTGCCCATCTCACTATCTAGAACTCATCTGTGTAGTTACAAAGAATAAAAATAGAACTTTAAAAATAATTATAAATATAGAAACAAATAAAATTACAAAATTTAAATAGACTAAGAACTAAGGGCTCATATGGACCAGGGGTGGTGCCTTTTTCTATCGTTGCATCAGCCACCTCCAGCCTAAAGTGTCTCCATTGGTATCCCATGCCAACTAACAGAAGGGATCTTGGAAAGCCAGAAGGGATCTTACCTCTGGTAACAAAATTTTCTAAAGGGTAGGGACCATGGCAGAAAAGGCTCTTTTCTAAACCCCACCAGTTGACGTTCCTTGCCTGACAGAGTCTGCAGTAGGCTTCTTCTACCAAACACTTGGGGCAGGCCAGTTCCATCAGGGCAAGATGGTTCTTCAGATGTCCTGGTCCATGCCATAGAGGGCTTTGAAAGTAATAGCCAACATGTTGAATTGGATCTGGAAGCAGACTGGCAATCAATGCAGCTCACATAACAGTGATGTTACATGTGCCACCCTTGGGGCCTCATGAACTAATTAATTGAATTTATTTGAGAACTCCTATGAAAACTTTCTATATAATATAGAGAATATAATATTACAGTAATATTTTGGTTATTCTCTAAGATATAATCAATATTTCTATATACATGAAGGCTGCATCTAACAAAGCATCAAAGCTTTAAATCAATACAGTTTTGCAACATGAAGACTTTTCTAGGCAGAATTATAGGAAAAAGGTATTCATGCTGTTAACATAAAAGCTTAAATTCATATTTGTTATTTAAAATGAAGAAATTAAATCCTTTTCTTTACATCATCTTACACATTCTGCTTCTAATCATAATTTATAACATAAAATACAACTGATCAAATTTGGGGTTGACATTTTATTTTGTCATATCTGTTGGTGAACTATGAGAGAAAATATTTGCTTACATAGAAGATGAAAGCTACTAGGATGGAGAGAAAATTATTCAGGTAGGATTCTGATAGAAGGTTATGCAGCCTACATTTACTGAATATTTCAGTAAATGAGAAGAAGTTAATAGATTAAAAGTTACTGTATAAATTAGAAAACTGCATAAACAAATGAAAAATAAGGAAAAAAATACATTAAAAGTAGTTTGTTAGGAAGATGCTGAAACTGAGTTCACATTCTCTTAAGAGATCACACAATGAAATAAAAACATATATTTAGCACATTTTTCAGGGATCAAGCCAAAACATCATATTGATTTCACTCAGTGTTTTCACTCAATGTAACATTTAGGAAAAACTTAGACATTAATGAAATAGACAAATGATTTCTGTACACAAGCATACATGTTCCTGAAGAGTTCTCGTGGACCCTAAGTATCTCCATTTTATTTAGGTATATTTATGTATCAGGTTAATAAAAATAAAATACAATATAGTCTTAAATACTTTAGTTTTATTTTCTCAAATGTTAGTAGTATTTAACATGTAAAATTTAAATATTTTCCTGTGATTCTATAGTCTTTTTATATACAGAAAACTACCATCCATTTTAGTGTGGGATCACTGAATCTAATAGTTTATTCAAGCTAAAGCTTGAGTTACATTCCAAGAATAATAGCACATCAGTGACCAAATCAAACTCTTTTATATTACTTGGACTTTGTGGAAATCAAAGCCAAATTGATTTGTATGAAAAAAGCCATATTGATCCATGTCATTCACATCAACAAAGAAGAAGATTAGTTGATCTCAGGAGACCAGATAAAGTATCAGGGTTTTCTCTTGAACAAAATAGTGGTCTGTTTCCTTTCAATTTATACACGAGCTCTTTTTCCAGGAAGTGTCATGAGTATTGGTCCATTTGATTTATTTTATTGAATTGTAAAACTTAAAGCCAACCTTTAGAAGTTCAGGTGCAAAGTAAGGAAAAGGATTATTCTGACCCTGTTCAGTAGCTGCAGAGTTATAGATTGAGTATTTTCACCTACACTCCTTGAAGTCCCTGTTTCCCTCCCTCCCCAAAATAGTACCTCTGAATATGACATGTAAGAACTGTTGGCAGTGTTTATGTGCAATTTGAATGAAAATATATCAAGCAGAATTTCCAGCCAAAGGTCATCACTGACCAGATTGATGAAGCAGTGAACCATCAGATGTTGCTAAGTTACAGACATGGGGGGGGGGCTGGTTAACAGAAAGGAGTACTGGGAACAATAATGCAGTAATATCTGATGGTACACACTTTTCATGGTGTTGCCATAAATCAGTGTTAAAACATTCTGCTGCTGTTGCCTGCTAGATTTTGAATAGCTAGACAGAAAAGCAATAAAAGTTATTTGACAATATGGAGCTAGGCTTAAGATTACACAAAAGCAAGCAAGAAGAGCTGCATGCCATTAGAAGAAAAGCCAATAGGCACAATTTGATTACATGCAAGGGAGAATGCCATAGGTGTAGGTATAAAGCATTACAAGAATGTAGGAAAAAATAATCAGGTCCATTCAAGCAGTTTAATTTCTCCTCCCTCCAATTGGGGCATAGGAAAATAAGGGTCATGGACAGGTTTAAGGAACCAGAAGAGATTGTTGGAAAGCTAGGTGTATTTTCATTGTAGCAGGAAGTGGAAGGCAAAAGATAACTCAGTTGATCTGTTCTGCTATAGCAGTGATGGCGAACCTTTTAAAGGCCGAGTGCCCAAAAACTGCCCCTGCCCCACCCCTGCCCTGCCCCACCCTGCCTGCCCGCAGGGCCACTCACTGCCTCCAGGGCCCGCCGCAGATCCTCCAGGCAGCCCAGCAGCGCCATGGCAGCCATGCTCTCTGCCCATGCCCCGCAGCATCAACTGTGCATATTGGGGCATGAGGGCAGAGTCTTGTCTACGCTGCCTGGCTGCCATGTCCTTGGCTGCGCTGCTCTGTGTGGGCCACGCTTGGGGGCGACTCTCCTCCAGGGGGGCTGCTGGTGAGAAGGGGGTCACGGGCGGAGGCAAGGCTAGGGCAATGGCACGTGTGCCCACAGAGAGGGCTCCGAGTGCCACCTCTGGCTGTAGAGAATAATCCAGTAAATTTGGTGTCCAGTTTCTTGGTAGAGAGTTAAGTGGGAACAACCTTCCTGGCATCAGTGGTTAACAATATAGACATTTGTTGTTGTTGTTGTTAGTTGCGAAGTCGTGTCCGACCCATCGCGACCCCATGGACAACATTCCTCCAGGCCTTCCTGTCCTCTACCATCTTTTGGAGTCCATTTAAGCTCACGCCTACTGCTTCAGTGACTCCATCCAGCCACCTCATTCTCTGTTGTCCCCTTCTTCTATCGCCCTCAATCTTTCCCAGCATTAGGCTCTTCTCCAGTGAGTCCTTCCTTCTCATTAGGTGGCCAAAGTACTTGAGTTTCAACTTCAGGATATAGACATACAAAGACTAAAATGAATAAAAATATATTTAGCATTGTTTTCTAAAATTTTGCTGTGTTTCATTTCAAGAACTGTAAATTGTTGGGTTTTAAATCAAAATATCCAGAAGTAATAGCTGTATAGCTGCTTCACTACTTCTCTCTCAACCCAGACAACAAAATATGTTGGAGAAGTGCCTTCAATATTCTGATCCTCCTCAGGCCCTTTCATCCAGCATTTTATCTGAGCAGGGCTCACTGAAGAAATGAATCTTAGTCAGCTCTGCTTTGTGCTAGCCTGTTGAAGGAATCCCTCAACAATAGAGCTGAAGGATGCTATCAGCAATATGATACATTTCATCTTCTCTCAACATCTTATTCCTAATTTTCAAGCATTCATGCCTTGGCTTCTCATGTTTTTGCATAGCTTTCCATGTCTTGATACAGTTTGCCTTGTTCATGCCATTATGCTTATTTGTTATTTACGCCCACTCAAGAACATTGCCTATGTATATAGGCATAAGCATATCATGTATATGCATATACATATACAGACAGGGAGAGAGTCATATTTATACTATTGAAAAATAGTTTCTTTATAGAATAATTGAAAAGTGTAACATTTGACTGTTTATTATAGAAATACTGTGTATTATTGTTGATTTTAGAGTAAGAGATTAATGTATTTTATATCTGTAGCTGTACAGAATAAAATTGGAAGTTATTATTTCCCCCCTTTTTTTCTTTTCTTTTGTAATCCTGATTTTGCTTTTCCTTTAACCTTTCTTTTGTCTAGCCATAAACTGAAGTCATAATATCATTTAGAAATATTGAAATATAGTAATAACATTAGTATTTAAAAATTGTTCAAGAATTCTCAGAGAAAAGTAATGAAGTATTTTCATTATAATTTGAATAGTTTATAATACTGAAATCCTAAATACATTAGTATAAGTTAAGTACCACAGAGTTGTACTTAGCCCCATTGTACTTTTAATAGTGAGAAATAATATGTTTGACTTTTGGTAGCACTCCTTGCAACCCAAATCATTGCATCAGACATTAAACTTTCAGTCCTCCAGAGTACAACTGGTAGATTGTGGCCTTCCATATATTATTATTTCACAATAACATATGGCTCTTTCATTAACCTTACATAATTTCTCTACTTTTGATTCCTGATCTCTTTCTCATGTCCCTTTTTATATTGAAATAAATTCCATTGAAATAAATGAACAAGATGTAAGATTTAATTTTAGATCTTATCTCATATGGAAATTCTACTATATGAGTTGTCCTTTTCACCAAAGTAGAATTTGTTTTCACCAAATAATTAAGCTATGGCTCCCTGCATATATATAGTAGATATTTAAACCCATTTCATTTCTTGCTGTGATATATTACTTTGGGTTTTTGAATAAAATATAGGGAGAACACTACAATAAATTTTTAGTAAAACTGAATAATTGTTAGTTTCAAAATCATAAGTATCATATTTTTAGTTATCTATTATTCATTGTCTGCTCTTATTTTTTGCAGTAATAATTTTTGGTATTTATATTTATTGCAGATTAGCAAAGATCACCATAAATTCTAAAACACTGTAGGCAAATAATTTAAGGATGACATTACCTGAGAACAGGGAAGTAATAGTGCAGAAGTTTAATCAACTTGATAGAATTCAGACCATTCATTAAAAGTTGAAAATAAATTAAAATTATAATGTTTATTTTCATAAAAAGTCTCCATTTTCATCCTCTATGACTCCCCCTCTCCTGTGAGCCAGTTATGATACTCATAGTAACATCATAAATGTTACTAAAAGCTTGGTGCATATTGAAAACAAATAACAACTGAAACCATGTATAACATAAATGTGTATGAAAAATGATAAAATATAGATGTTGATTAATAAAAGCAAAATTATGGCATTGTAACCTAAAAACTGAAAATGAAAGGAACAAAGAGAGAAACTAAATGTTGAAGGAAAGAAAAACAATCAGGAATAGTTTTAACATGATATTGAAACATGCTAGGATACAACACTCGGATTATACTGGCAATAACTATGGAGGTGGGAAGAGGGACTTCTCTCTTCAATGCAGTTAATTATTGCTATCTTCACAGTTCATTGCCAAACTTAGTTATGCTGTGCAGCATGGTAGTTATACCCTTCCAGGAGATACTTAAAATTAAATTATAAGATGATTTCATGATGTTCTAGCTTGCTAAAAGCTTAAGTACAAAATGAAACAATATGCTTTGCTTCAGCACTACAGTATAAAATATATACTGTAAATAATGCTTCATATACCTTGCATATAAAACTACTAAGAGGGATTATATAAAATTCATTTTGCCTGTGCTCCATGAACTAACTTGATTACACTTCCTGAATAAATATGCTTTATTTTTTAGCTTTCTCAGTCCTGACTTTTGTGATACTTTTGCCTGATACATATGTAATGTAAACATTAAGAAACATTAAAAGTAGACGTAATAGAAAGTGATTTATTTTGAAAATTATAAACAGAACTACTTATTTTTTTGTGATGATAAATATGCATATTCAAATATATATAAAAATATGAAGTGTATTTTCAAATACCTTTTTCAAAAACATTTTAACTGGAAAGAGAATACAATTAAACATTATGTCATGGTTCCGACAGATGAAACTCTTCAAAAGAACTTCGAGGCATTGTTTTACCTTAAAGAATCTTTTATTCGAGTAGCATAATATCGGCACTTCATAATCGAAGCCAAAAACTGAATTCCCCTCCCCTGGCACATAGTATCAAAGCACAATTCCCTCCTCCAATTATTAGTCATAAATCACATCCCCCAATTAGCTTGAAGCGCAGGCTTCCTCTCCAGTTCTCCAGCCCGCCAATTCTTTATCAGCTCTGGGCTCAATAATCTTGATTCTCACGCTAGGTTTAGTGTTGTTATGTCTAGCTAGACTTTCATTCACAGCCCCCCCCCCCAGCATCATTCTAAAAGTGAAAGGGAAAAAGATGGCTACATTTCCATCTGTTGTCAATGCAAAACATCCGATGTTAGCAGTGTTGACACATTAAACATTGTCAATATAGAAATCAAAATGTACAAGTTCATTCCTATCTGCAGAGTTAAAAAATCATCAGTAAATTCCTTCCATATTCAGTCGTTATTAAAAGTTGCAATCTTCCATGTCTGAAATGTTTTGTTATGTATGATCAATTTTTAAATGTTAATACAATAATATTTTGCAGTCTGAGACATTCCATAAATAGTATATTTAGGTTAATCCATGGCTATTAAACCATTATAATTAATTATAACCATTATAATTAAACAACCATCATAACATCTTTCCTATCACACTTTAGTTGTGTATTTGGCAAAAAATGTCATGACTAGTGGATTCTGTTATTTTTAATAAATCAGCAGTTATACAAAACTATATACAATACCAATAAAATGAATTATAATGCAAATGTGAAGTATACTGCGAGATTGAATTTGGGTTGGTCACCGGTACCAAACAACAGAATTATAAATACAGGTAGTCCTCTACTTATGACATCAATTGATCTCAAAATGTATGTTGCTAAGCGAGACATTTGTTAAGGGAGTTTTGCCCATTTTATGACCTTTCTTGCGACAGTTGTTAACTAAATCACTGCGTTTGTTCAATTAGTAACACGATTGTTAAGTGAATCTGTCTTCTCCATTGACTTCGCTTATCAGAAAGTCACAAAAGATGATCACGTGACCCTGGGACACTGCAACTGTCATATATACGAATCAGTTGCTAAGTGCCTGAATTTTGATCACATAGGGATGCTGTAACAGTTGTAAGTGTGAAAAAATGGTCATAAGTGACTTTTTTCAGTGCTTTTTTCAAACAATCACTAAACTAACTGTTATAAGTCGAAGACTACCTGTAGATAAAACATGATACTGTGCTTTGCCTCAGCATAGAACCTTCTATTTAAAAATTTGTAGACTTTTTTCTAACATGACATTTAGAGAGAAACTTCAATATTTGCATTAGGATGAATGGCTTATGTACATACCTTGTGGCTGCTAGAAAACAAA
This sequence comes from Azemiops feae, assembly GCA_023970755.1. Taxonomy (NCBI): domain Eukaryota; kingdom Metazoa; phylum Chordata; class Lepidosauria; order Squamata; family Viperidae; genus Azemiops; species Azemiops feae. Next base: position 61,349 of record JALGBA010000038.1, read on the forward strand.
GAGTTTTTGTGCATGACTGTGTTTGTGTATGTGGATAAACATTTAAACATAAATTATATAGGGTGTACCAAAAGTAAGGCCCATAGGTCAATCACAGTATATTTATAAATTTCATGAATTGCTTTCTTTCCCCAGAGAAAATATCCAAAGGGTATCAAAAGAATAAGGAAGTTTATAAAAAATGGCAGCCAATTCAAACATAGAATGGAATTTATGTAAGAAATTGTCTATGAGGCTTGACTTTTGATACACTCTGTAGAAATATACAACCCTCCTTATTAGATAGATATTTGTTACAAAAATAAAATTTGGTCTTCCCTATTAGGAAGCAAAATTTACTTATGATGCCAATTCCTGGATGGCAAAAAAAGATGAAATGTACTATTTTAATCATAATAGAAATGAACCTAATGTTAAGCCTATATTGGTTTTTTTCTGCTCATACAATCAAGCACATTATCATTGCTCATCACGTACTAAATTGAGATATAGAATTAGCTGTAGAATAAAGATTTGAGAGCATAGTTATGAATTTAGGGTGTGTGTGAATCAATTTTAGTAGCTTTACTATTGCTCTTTTCTGGTATCACATAATACCAACAATGTATTTAATTTTTTGGATTTTTTTTATCAGGTAGTCCTTGACTTCCAACCACAATTGAGCCCAAAATTATTTACCAACATATTCAGCTCTTTCTCCTATGCCCATATAACAGAAACAATTTCTATTTTAAACATTACCCTCTTCTTGTTGTATCACGCCTCTTTTGCACTGAATTTATACTTTGTTAAATACCACAAACAAATTCTGATGACACCATGCCATCAGTGGTGCAGTTCATCCTATAAGTACACAACTTTTAAGGACCACACAGTCTTTAAATGGCATGTTAGTGGTGTATTTTAGGCAATACACCACACAATGTCATGAAAAGAATTTACAAAATAAATATTGTTGCTTACTTAGTTTGGCTTTTTTTTAGTGACTAAATTTCTGAAGTGGCTCATATATTTTGCAGCTGATTAAGGTGATTTTTATGTGCTTCAGTTACCATGTCTATGGCTTGCAGCCACTTTGCTTTGTATCTACCATCTTTCTTTAATCTTTCCGAATCTATTTTTTACCATAATGGTAAAAATCTTGTTGTTCTTACTATTAATTAAGCAAAATGGGGTATCATAGGACAACCATTCTTGAACCAGGGTACCTCAAATGGCTAACATACAAAATGTGTCCAAAATCCAGGAGCCATGACTCCAAACGGAATGAAGTTTGGAAAAGTTGGAAAGAGCCCATCTTTAAGGGAGATGGGTGGTTAGAAACATGAAATATAAGTAAGTAAGTAAGTAAGTAAATAAAGTTGTGACTGCTTCAGGTTGCTGTAAAAGTAAGCCCCACACAGAATTTCTTAAATGGTATTAGATGTTGAACATGTTGAGAAATAAATAACTCTTGAGGAAAGATGTGAAATTAAATAAATATCCAGGCAATTGCTCATAATGTTGCTGAGCCCTCCCCCTCCCCCTTCTACTTACATAATCCATAATAAAGCAATAATTGGAATTGGCTTGCTATGTCTGTTTTACCTAACTTGTTTATTATCATATATGAAAAATATAATTGAGTGCTTGGCATATTTTTTTAAAAAACTGCTTCCCATACTTTGTACTTTCTATCTTTCTATCTTATATTTAATCTTCTAAAAGAATATAATGCAATATATTTCTGTTACTTTTTTAAAAGGTACTAAAATATCATTAAGAACTGACTTCAACAATAAGAATGGAATATTAACATTTTCATCCTAAATTCTTTTCCCATGTTCAAAATATGATCCATTGGTTTGCATGTATAGTGGCAGTATCTTATTTTATTGTTTATTTATTCACTAGCTGAAAGAATTGGACAAGATAATATAAGTCATTTAATATGCTTTAGGTTGTTCCTCCAACACAGATAGAAAACTTTGCTTACCTTCTCTTTGTCCTTTTACCTAAGTAAACAAGCATGTAGAGCGAACATACTGTACATAATACAAGCTATCCATAATGGAATCTATCCAGTCTTAAAGTGATTTAAAAATGATTTTGTGCCATTTGCTGTTGTTGTAAATGTTCATCTATTCATAATTTCATTTTTGTTGATGTTAAACTGAGAATCTCATGGCTTAAACCAATTTTATCTACTGTATACCTCTTTCATCTTTTACATCTGAGTGGAATATATTGTTCTATGGAATCATATTAATAAAATATGATTAGTAAAATCTTGCTGTACTGAAATTTTTCTTTACATAACAAAATAAAGATAACAAATGCTTTTTTTCCTGATTTTTCTTAGTTGCACATGTCAGTTCTCATGTTTGCATCATAAAAATGGAACAATGTGCTTTGCTTTATATGTCAAAACATGAAAAGAAATTTCCAGGACTCAAAGAGTAGGAAGAATGTTAGATGCAAAAGGTCCAGCTGGGCCACAGTTAGAGATTAATCAAGTCACTAACAGATGCTATATCATACCCATCCTGTCAAACTCAGGATATTACATGTTGTCCTTGAAAGCCTGCTACAGAGTTCTCAGCATAATGCAAAAGATATGTTTGTTGTGTAGACATATCCAGAAACAAAAGAAATTAGGAAAATAAAGCATCATAATGAGAGTACGGGAAAGCTTAATGATGAAATATTTGAAGAAGCAAAATGACTCTCCTGTGAAAAATCCATATGTCTATTTGCTAACTGGTGTATCTTGAAGACAACAGAATATTCAATGTATGAAAAGAAGTTATCAGAAATGCTACAATTCATTTACTTAGGAATTATAGCAATTTCTTTGGCTGAGAATGCTATTTTTCATGAAAATGTAGTATTACAACAAAACATCCTTATATTTATTTGAAAAATATAACATTCTTTGTGATATGCCACCTGATTATATTATCTAATTTTAAAAAGTGAATTATGGATAAAACTACATGTCTATCTCTGAAGTGCTTATTACAAATCTAATATAGCTTGCTGTTTAAGCAGAGCAGAAAGATCACACTTTCCTTTTTTAATTATGCATTTATTTGAATAATTTATATATCAAATAAAGGAAGTCTCTAGCCTAATGTCAAAATTATAGGGGGGAAATCCGTTTCTGTAATAGAACTCTCCAGATGTGATGGAATATCTGCATGCACCTGGAGAAGCAGTGAAGGAGAATATTGGCCGCACAGAGCTTTCTAGGGAGGAGGAGGAGGAGGCAATATATTCCAGAGAGAAGCTCAAATTAAGAGACTGCAGAAGCCCAAGCTGGATGGCCGATGTTCTGGGTAGCCACACTGTAGAACATGGGTGTCAAACTCAATTGTGTCACGTGATGTTTCGTAACATTTTTCGCCTTTGCGGAGCCGGTGGGCGTGGCCTGCACATGGTGCATCCAGCCTGCGGGCTGCCAGTTTAACACCCCTGCTCTAGAATCCTTCACGATGCATCTATTAGGGTAGAGGGTTATAGCTTTAGTTTGGCAAGATTCTATCTTGCTGTAAACAAGTAAAATTTGAACTTGATTGGATTTTACCATATCTTCTTTGGGCTTGAGCCTGACATCATAGTCTTTGTGGGGATAAATGCCAAGCACATCTAATCTGGTAGAATGCCCATGATGGATAGACTCTGGTTGGAGAAGATGAGGACCCAAGCCATTCAGGGCTTTTCAGGTGCTTATGTATTTGAATGTTCCTGAATGTTGTTTTACAAATATTCTTATTACATTTTTTAAAATTTTCTTTTTCTGTGAAACAAAAGCAATCATATATGCTTTACAAACATAACACATTTTTCATTCTTGGTAAGGCATTCAGCCTATATAAAACAGGTGTCACCAGAAAACCTGACAAAATTCTTGCTGCTGCATCTTGAATCCATTTTTAATTACTTGTTTATTTGTAACATTTATAAACCACTCATTTTAGGCTCTGGACAATGTACAAAATCAAAATGCAAGGCAAAGAAAAATATAACAATGTCAATATATGCTATAAACAATCATAGACTAGAATGGCACAGATCTTCCTCTACTTGTTTACTCATCAGTGGTCTTCTAGAAAAGCTGGGTTTTAACTATTCCATTGATGGCGAACCTTTTAGAGACTGAGTGCCCAAACTGCAACCCAAAACCCACTTATGCATCGTCGAGTGCCGGGTGGGTGTGGCCCATTGGCTGGGTGTGGCCCATTGGCTGGGAGTGGCTGCGGTGGTAACAGCAGACTGGGTGGGACTAAAAAAGTTCAATCAATCAATTCCAACTTTGCAAGATCTTTTTTTTTCCCGTGAGAAGTTGAAATTGACTGAACCTTTTTTTTTTTTGCACACGGCGGCGGAGGCCTAAAGCGAAAAGGTTTTATAAAACCCAGTTGAAGGCCTAGGACTGGGGCGACGGCGTGCTTGCCCACAGAGAGGGCTCTGAGTGCCACCTCTGGCACCCGTGCCATAGATTCACCACCACTGAACTATTCTGTGGACTTATAGTTGTAGTGGGGATCATTTATGCCTCAGAAGATAGGAAGTTTTGAAAGAGAGAAAGCCAATGAGAGCACCTACTTTCATGCTCTCTTATTTTATTTCCTTATAGCGAATATGACATCAGTAGACAATACAGCTCTTGTAACAGCAGCATTATGTCATAATACTGTGGTCATCCAGTCAATATAGGGAAACTGCATTTTGCACTAACTGAAGTCAGATTGTCTTCCAGAGCAAACCCATAAAGGGAATTCCTGTCCTCATTCAAGGACATCTCCATACAGAAGTCATTGCAGGTAACAATAATAATAGGTAATGAGTGCACATAGGTCACATACTAAATACATAGTATAATAGTAGTTAGTCCTTAAAAAAGGAGTGCGGCCGGTAAATCATCCAGAGACAATAATAGGTATTCATTTTGAGGACTTGAGGATCATGAATGATAATCAACAAAATGTTGGAAGGAATCTGGCAATTTCACTTAGAATAAAATGAATTTGAATTTTAAAATTCCAGAAATACACAATATTAGTGTGTTCTATACACAGTAGCTTTTGTTTCCTTTTTTGTTTTATACTGAAATTGAATAAAAATGGTATTGTTGATTATAAAATCATATGTAGCATATGTAGCATCCAATATCATGAATGGTAAATTCTACTTGTTCCAATGGCTTCCTGCCCTGTTGACTGTGCCCTTATGTATTTTCAGAGTACTTCTGAAAAGGTCAGAGATCTTCCAAAGCACATTGTAGGGCGCAGAAAATGGTGAATGGAAAATATGATTATAGTCTATTGGCAAGTATATTTACTTCCACTCTGGAAAAAGACAAAAGGTTATTTAATTCTAGCCATGAAAAGTGAACAGAAAATTAGCAATGATATTCAAAACTAAAACTGGGGTGTTTAAAATTGTAGAATTGTTATATAAAAAAAATAATCAAAGGATAGGGTTAGGGCAGGGGTAGGCAACCTTGGCTCTTTTATGACTCGTGGACTTCAACTCCCAGAATTCCTGACCCAGCTATGCTGGCTCAGGAATTCTGGGAGTTGAAGTCCACGAGTCATAAAAGAGCCAAGGTTGCCTACCCCTGGGTTAGGGTATATGAAATATATTTGCATATCTCAGAATAACTCAGTTGTTTAAAATAATACCTTTCAGGGACTTTTGGGATAAAACAGAAAAAATGATCTATATTTTTAACAATATATTGATTGTTAATGGACAGTAAGAAATATAAATTTCTATAAATAGAAATATGGAGAAGGACAATTGTGCTAGACTGGGCTTTTATAATTTTATAATCTCACTTTTCAAAGTTTCCCAAACTTCTTGTGTTGTTTTCCCTTTAATGATTCTCATCCATGGAATCTTTCTCAAGCTCTCTTTAAGTTTATTGAAATCAGCTCTCTTGAAGTCGAAGACTCTAGTTTGGCTTTGTTCTATTGCTTGTGCTTGCATAATGTTGAATTCCAATATTGCATGATCATTCCCCCCCCCCCCATCATTTCTGTAACTTCAACACCTTCTATCATTTAATCTCTATTAGTGAGAATTAAGGCCCTCTAGTTCCCTTCTCTACCTTTTGGGAGACAAAGTTGTCTGCTAGGTTTGTCAGGAATCTCTTTGATCTTTCACTAGGAGTTTGTCTCCCAATTGATGTCAGGCTAGTTAAAATCCCCCGTTACTATTGTAGTGCGCTTCCTGCATACCTTAGTTAAAAATCCACTATTTCCTCTGTTTGATTGGGTGGCCTATAGTATACACCTATGGCAATGTCATTCTTTTTTCCTTTTATATTGACCCAAACACATTCAATATGGTTTCATCATTGTTTTTCTCTATTTCTATAGAGTTATAGTTATTTCTTTTATACTGTATATAATGCAACGCCACCTCCTCTTTCATTAGGTCTGTTTCTTTTAAACAATTTAAATCTCTCTAGCTGTGTATTCCATTCATGGGTTTCATCCCACCATGTTTCTGTAATGGCAACAATATCATATTTGCCCTCATGTACTTGGATTCCTAGTGCATCATGTTTATTCCTCTTTGTGCATTGGTGTATTGGCATTTGAGTTCTTTTTGACTGACCCTGTGTTTGTTTTCTACATAACCTGTTGTGTGTACATGGAGAGGATATTAGAGAAAGATTGTAGGATCAATATTCACTTTGCAGAATTAAATGTTCTAAGGAATGTCTTTGTACTAAGGAAATCCCAATTTGAATACTATATATAAGAGAAAATAGTACTTTTTTTTTTTGTACAAACTTAAACAGAAAAGAATTCCATTTAGCTGGAAGGGATGGGTTTTTTTTAAACTTCTACAGAGATTTAGGTTAAACTTTGTGAAAAAAGCAAGAGCATTGAAAGAAATTAAAGAAAAATTGGAAGAGACACAAAGGTGACAATGACCGATGATACTAAACAAAAGCCACTGCAGTTGAAGAAGTCTCCACTTTGAGTGCTACAATATTGACTTTTCCAAAATCTTCCACTAAATATGAGTTATAAATGCTTAACAAGGAATATAAATGGGGAAATGCTTCTCAAAAGTGAAAAAAATCACTATTTGAAAAAGTTAAAATAAGATGTGATTTGTCTACAAGAAACACATATTAAGAAAAATGATGTAAAATACTTAAGTCAGAAAAATTTGGGAGAAGAATTTATGGAGGTGTTTTATAAATGAACTCCCAACTATATCCAAAACTTACGTTGACTGATGACCATGGTAGATACATTGGAATGAAAGTTAATTTACAAGGGCCCAAGATTTTGTTATTGGGAGTTTATGCTCCAAATGAAGATAAAACAGTATTTTATAAAAGACTTATGGATGAACTTTTGGTATTTTCATATGAAAATTGGTATCTCTTGGGGTATTGGAGTGGAGTGGTTTTCCTACAAAAAGATAGAACTTCTGAGAAAAAGATCACAATAACACAAACTAATTTATCAAAGGTTTTTTTATATAATGCATAATTTGGAACTTGTTGATGCTTGGAAGTATAAAAATAGTGATTCCAAAGAATATAATTATTTTTTCTGAAAAAAACAGATCTTTTTGAAGATAGACATGATTTGGATTTCTAAGGCTTTGACTAATATTTTTTATAAAGTAAAGTTACTACCAAAGACATTTTATATCATAATCTTGTAACTTTAACTTTAAATGAGAAATTGGTCTTTTAGGTGGAGACTGAGTGAGATGTTATTTACACAAAGAAATCATGGTGGAGAGTTGTAAAAAGAAGTTAAAATATATATTTATTTTGAGAATAAACATAATAAAGGCACAGACATGAGGATGGACTTGGATGCAAGTAAAATGTTTGTAATAGTGAATTTAAAAAGAAAAGGCAAGAATTTAAAAAATCTCCAGGGATGATACCTATAACTCATCAAATCAAGGATTTATAGAGGAAATGTAAACAGTGAGAGAGATGGAAATAAAGATGAACTATGCAAACCTGAGCAATTTGAACTTTAAAAGACTTATGTTAGCCCTTCAGAGATAGTCCAGATTAGAAGTAACAATGAATGCTAGCCAGCGGTGGGATTCAAATATGTGAACAACCAGTTCTCTGTGTGGATGCCACTTCCGGAAGTCCGTTCTGGGCCTGGGCAACAAAAAATTAGCTACCGGTTCTGCTGAAGTGGTGCGAACTGGCTGAATCCCACCACTGATACTAGCTCTATCTTCATTATAAGTTTACATTAACAGAATCATGCTATTTGCCTCCAGTGACAAAATAACTTGTCTACTCACAAATGCATGGTCTGAGCTGAAATACATATTATCTCTCCCATTTTCAAGTCTTCTCTAGATATCTAGCATTAGCATTTGAGAGTTTCAAGATTTTATATCACAATAAAATAATACAAATAGGCTGAAACACAAAATTTTTGACATTAAAGTATGACATTTGCTAGGTGAGCTTAAATTTCTTTTTTGATATTTTATAAAATAGAAATATTCTATTCCCATTTGAAAATACTTCAAAATGTCTAAATGAATTGTATATTTTGATATATTATCTAGCATTCAAAGACAAAACAGGAACATTAAAGTACAGGATAAGTGTAAAAATCTTTTTATCGATATTAGAGTTGTTCTAAGCATTGTGAACAATAAGTACTTGAATCTTCTGTTTAAAATGGCTGTCATTAAGTGCACAAGATGTAAAGAAAAATGTGATATTATAGCTGTAGAAACACATTTCATATTGTCATATGTACAGAGCTGAAAAACTAAGATGATGGTGAGAATGGTGGTATGTGACATGAACTCCATATGAATGGAAGGATTTGTATGTGATAGAAAGTGCTTTGTAAGCTTTTGTATGTTTTTGAAGAGAGGGTTTTTTTGTATGTTTTGTGTTGTAGAGTATGTTGATTGGTTGACTTCTATACTTATTTCTATATGTTTTTAATTCTAATGGACAAGGCTGGGTTTTCCTGGGCTGGATCACAAGCTGGATTGCATGCTTCACTCTCCTTAGGCTGCTTGTTGCATGGGAACAAAGTTACTGGGGCCATTTTCCCTACCAATTTCTTCTGTTGACTGCAACTATGTTCAGGCCACTCTGGAGGAGGATAAGAGTTGCTGAATGGATTTGGCTCCATCGGTTTGGTAGACATTGTAGCAGCACCAGAGATTGCCAGAGGTCCAGATGGAGGCAACAGTGAGAGACGTGTTTTGCTTGCCAGGACCTTTTTGTGAGTGCATTCTTCTAAGAGGCACCAGCACCAAGGAAAACAGCAGTAGCAATAACATTGGCAGTATGCCATCTGCATGCCATATATCCGGGACAGGCAGTGCAACGTAGTAATTTCCATGGCCTCTGAATTGGGTGTCACAGGACTCGGAGGATCACTTTGTATGGAATGTTTGGAAAGTCAATGTCTGTCTTTATTTGGAGAGAGTAGGAACAAAGGAAAGCTAGTGCTTGAGGATTGTGTGAACTCCCTTCCCATGGAAGCCATTTTCATGGCACGGGACAGTGTAGTGATCATTTCTTGATTTGTTCTTCCTGTATACAAGTGCCACCTAGTAGATGGAGCAGTGGCAATGTGATCTGAAGTTAGAGAAGCTCTGTGCAACTATCTGTCATGGTCAGATCATGCCCTAATTGTCATGAGATTCTGTGGCACTGCCCTGCCATAGGGAGGCAGAACCTGTTAGATTGATTTCTAAGTAGCTAATGTACCCTGAAGTTCTGTTCCATGCTACAGATGTTTGGTGTTTTCTTGTGCAACAGGTGAGTGAAAGGTGCAGTAAGAGTCCAGTGTGAACTTCCTATAATAATTGGTGAAGCCAAACATATATTGAACATCTTTAGTTCTAGATTGAAAGTTGGGAGTACTTTCACCTTATCAGGATCCAATTGGTCTGGAGCCCCAAATGGTTTGTGTCATACTAGAGATGGTTAATGGACTGAGGCTAAACTCCACCTCTACCGCATGTACAACTGGCTCCTTTCCTTCACATCTCTGTTAATTTTAAGTCAATTTTAATGGTAATATTTATTATTTTAATGTTTTATTTTGTTGCTTTTATTTGGTTCTAAGATATCTAGAGTTGCCTCTAGGCAAGATGGGTGACATATACATTTTACTTATATACATACATACATACGTACATACATACATACATGCATACATACATACATTACATACAGATTTAATTCAGGTATATAATAACATATAAGTGAAGAAGCTGCCATTTCCCCCCCATAAAATGCTGGAAGACCCTGGGTTCATTGGATAGGATAAAAGGAATTACTGTATGTTCAAAATGATTACCACCATTCATAACTGTGCTGCCTTGTTTCCTTCCGCCTTGAAGCCTATCTCTCCTTAAAGGGAGTTACAAAGTAATCACCTGGTCCAGTAGTTTTGTGATTCTCTTGAGTCTAATTGGGCATGGTTTTAAAAAAGAACCCATGATAGAATGCCAAATCATAAAGGCTTGATACATTGAAACCATAATCTTGGATTGGCTCCAGAAGCCTATTGTTAATTTTTGCAATATAATAATAACAACCCTATTTTTTGCCATTTTATAGTTTGCTACCTGCATGTTGACCTAATTCCAGCTTCCAAGTCATTTTCAGTGGCAGCCACTTGTAAAGTACATTATACAAATCTAAACAGAATGTGATAAAGGCATGTGTCACATCTGAAAACCTTTCTACTGCAAAAGGCCCAGTTTATTACAGGGATTAAAGTAATAAACCAAGAAATCATTTCAGAACCAGTATGCAAATTAAGTGTAGACCTAATTTTTCCTGCAGTAATATAAGGAATCCAATGGATAAATTATTGCTTTGTTCCTGACACAAGAGAGGTTGTGCTACAGTGCATGAGAAAGGACCTGTATGAAATGTGGTGTGCCAACCATTCTTCAGAGAATGACTGGAATGATACACAATAGATCATTAATGGAAATAAATCTGTCAAGGTTATAGATGGCCATTCCCTCACAGAAAAGGTTAACCTGGTTAGAGAAGTCATAATCAACATGCTTAAATTAGATACAGCAAAATCATTTGAAAAGTAGCCTAGTTTATATTTCCTTATATTTTCTGAACAGCTATAGTCTTTTTGATGTGTGGGATGTATTAAAAAAACAATTTAAAAGCTAGAGAGAGGATCAAAAAAAGCAAGGGCTTTGCAGAAGGTCAGTGCACTTAAATATATCAAACCTAATTATCAGGTCTACTTATATTGACAATAAAGGCAATTTTATTCTGTTTCTTAAAACTGTTGATGAGTTGCTGAGAGAATGGAATTAAGTACTATAGAAGGGAAATAATTTGAAATCTGAATAGAATAGAATAGAATAGAATAGAATAGAATAGAATAGAATAGAATAGAATAGAATAGAATAGAATAGAATAGAATAGAATAGAATAGAATAGAATAGAATAGAATAGAATAGAATTCTATTGGCCCTGTGTGATCGGACACATAAGGAATTTGTCTCTGGTGTATAAGCTCACAGTGTAGATATAAATAGCAAGTAATAGGTCATGGATCATAATCATAGTTACAATCATTAATCATAAGTTACAAACAACAATTGATAAATCATAAGAAACCAATAGGAGAAGATAGTAGAAAAGATGAGAAGATGAAAAAAAGATGAGAAATAAGACAGTGCTGTGGGAATTAAGTGTTCAGCAGAGTGATGGCCCGAGGGAAAAAACTATTTTTATGTCTGATTGTTTTGGCATGCAATGCTCTATAGCAGGATCCTGAGGGGAGAAGTTGAAATAAATTATGTTCAGGATGGGAGGGGTCTGTAGATATTTTCTTTTTTTGGTTCGTGCAGTATATAGATCCTCAATGTAAGGCAGGCTGGTTGCAATTTTTTTTACTGCAGTCCTAACTATCCGCTGAAATCTATATCTGTCCTGTTTGGTTGCTGTGCCAAACTAGACAGTTATTAAGGTACAAATGGCAGACTCAGTAATTCCTGTGTAGAACTGTATCAGCAGATCCTTGGGCAATCTGAGCTTTCTGAGTCGACGCAGGAAGAACATTCTTTGTTGTGCCTTTTTAATGATGGTTCTTGTAATGTATTGGCCACAACTGTTTTAAATCACTTGCTTAATGTCTGACCTACATTGCTGTATTGTTTAACAGTTGCTGTTACTGAAAGCCAGACTGGCTGTCTCCAAGCTGATAATGAGGTTTGGGGCGGGGAACTGTTACTTCAAATCTATTGGTTGCCACCTAGAGGCTAACTGTATAAATAGCTGTGCAGCAGCCTTTAGGGCTGCTTCTGTTCTGAGTTAATAAACTTGTTGTTGTTGAACACTCTGCCTCATTCAATGCCTAAAGAACCAAAGATATAACAGTGGCGACGAAGGTGGGATGTGCTGCTTCATTGAGAGAGCTTGAAGTCACTAGGCGGTGAGGTCAGCACAGAGCCTGACAGGAACTACGTTTCTCCCCTCGGTCTGCCAGCAAGCCACACTGGAGACCACCATGCCCTAAGGATCCATCCTAGGGCCTACACAGAAGCCAGCAGCACAAGGCATTGAACGAAGAAACAAACCACCATGGCGAAGGTCGGGAAGCTCGAAGAATTCGATGTAACTCACCCGGAGAGATGGGTGTCCTACATCTCCTGTGTCAAAAATTACCTCCGCGCCAACCAGGTTGCCGAAGATGGATTGAAGGCCGTGACACTCCTCTATGTGTGCGGCCTCGCCACCTTCGACATTGCAGAGAATCTGGTAACCCCAGCACCACTCGAGTCGGTCACCTATGTGGATTTGAAAAAAAAAGCTCCGAGACCACTTTGAGCCCAAGTTATCCATTATAGCGTGGAGGCACGCTTTTGAGCAGCGGGAGCAACAACCCAGCGAGTCTGCAACAGAATTCATTGCCGCTCTTCGTCAAGTGTCCCGACTCTGCAATTTTGCGGATTTGAAGAAGAGACTACGAGATCGCTTAGTCTGTGGACTCCGGAATCGAGAGCTCCAACAAAAACTGTTCGCTAAGGAGACTCTCTCGCTACAAGAGGCCTTGAAGGAGGTCATGGCGGACGAAGCCACCGAAGGGGCCGTTAAAGCACTGCGGCCCTCCAAAAGCACGCCAAGCACCGAAGCCGTCCACCACGAGGACGCCGAGTGGATGGAAGACACTGACTCAGACTACGAAGTCGACCAGCTATGAAAGCACCCAGAGAAGGGACCGCAGCCAGCTGGGAAGGCAGTTCCGTTCCTTAAATGCATGGGCTGCGGAGGCCGCCATCAACGGACGGATTGCCGATTCTGAACTGCAATGTGCCCGGCCTGTGGCAAGCCAGGCCACATCGCTGCCATCTGCCGAGGTCGTCAGAGGGACCGCCCAAAAGAAGACGTATTCAGGAGAGGTACTGGGGCCCCGGGTCAACACCGAGTAGGGTTCTGCTCCAGCCGAAGGAGCGCATTCTGCACTGGTGCCCATCGCCCCCTAAAGCAGAAGCTTAAACTATAGGTCAAGCTTCAGGGAGTTCCATGCAAGATGGAACTGGACACGGGCTCAGCCATGTCCATCATTTCAGAAGGAACATTCAGGCACCTATGCCATCGTAGCAACAGATGGGCCAAGCTCCGGCCGTCTAATCTACTACTCACAGACTTCCAAAACTCCTGAGTGGCGGTCAAAGGCAAAGCCAAACTTCTGGTGGAATTCAAGGGGTTCAAGGGGCCACTAGATGTCATAGTGGTGGAAGGCCAATGCACGAGCCTCATAGGGCTTGATTGGTTTGATGTATTGGGCATTCAAGTAACCGGCATTCACCGAAACAAGCAGCAGATCTGCCTGCAGTCTGCCAAGAGTTCGCGGATGTGTTCAGTTCTATTCTAGGGGATTACAAGAGTCCTCTGATCGCCCTCAAACTTGATCCTATGGTAACTCCAATACGGATCAAGCCTCGTAGAGTGCCTTTCGCGTTAAAACCCAAAATCGATGCAGAGCTGGATAAGCTAGTGGAACAAGGGGTATTGCGGCCCGTAGACAGTGGGGTGTGGGAGACCCCCATAGTAACGCCATTAAAGGCCAACGGGGAAGTGTGAATATGCACTGACTATAAGTGCACCCTCAACAGGGCACTTCAACAGCACGCGTACCCTGTGCCAGTTGTCAGCCATATTTTGGCATCATTGCAAGGAGGCCATGTGTTTGCCAAATTAGATTTGGCACAGGCCTATCAACAACTGCCCATGGATGAGGCCACGGCGGTAGCCCAGACCATTGTCACCCATAGGGGGGCTTTTAAGGTTAAGCGCCTACAGTTCGGGGTGAGTGTAGCCCCAGGGCTGTTCCAGGGAGTGATGGAGCGCACGCTCAAGGGAATTCCTGGGGTTTCCCCATACTTTGATGATGTCCTCATTGCTGGGGAATCGGTTGAGATTCTGGCTGAACGGCTTAAGGCCGTCCTTCAGCAGTTCCGCGACGCGGGACTTAAACTAAAAAAAGAAAAGTGTAAGATTGGGGTAAAGTCAACCGAGTCCCTTGGTTTCCGCATCGCTGCCGAAGGCATTCATCCGGCAGAATCCAAATTAAAAGCAATCCAGCAGGCCCCAAGGCCGAAGTCAAAGGGAGAGCTTCAGGCTTTCCTAGGCCTTTTGAATTTTTACCATGCGTTCCTCCCAAACAAGGCCGCAGTGGCAGAGCCGTTACACTGGCTCTTGGATAGACAAGCTCAGTGGCAGTGGACCAGTGTCCACGAGAGTAGCTTCCAAGCAGTCAAATCACTGCTGTCATCGAACTCAGTTCTCACTCATTTCAATGAGCAGCTGCCTGTCTGCACTGCGTGTGATGCATCCCCATATGGGGTTGGGGCTGTGTTAAGCCACTTAATGACTGATGGGAGGCAGAAGCCCATCGCGTATTACTCCAGGACGCTATCGTCCGCAGAGCACAACTATGCGCAAATTGACAAGGAGGCTCTGACCATTGTGGCCAGAGTTAAAAAGTTCCATGACTACTTGTATGGCCGCCAGTTCACGGTCTTCACGGACCACAAGCCACTCCTAGGGTTGTTCACCACAAACAAACAGACACCTCAGATTCTGTCTCCTCGAATGCTGAGGTGGTCTATCTTCCTGTCAGCCTACAGCTACAGGATGATTCACAAACCGGGCAAGGAAATGGGCCATGCAGACGGCCTGAGCAGGTTGCCCCTGCCACATGTGGAGCCAGATCCAGCTCCGGCTGCATGCATCCTGGCTATCCAGAATTTGCCAGAATCTCCCCTTCACGCTGGGGACATAGCTGCTGAGACAACAGCTGACAAAACGCTGAGTCATGTGCTAAACTGGGTACACACAGGATGGCTGGACAAATGTCCAGGGCCAGAATTTCAGAGTTTCTTCATGAGAAAAGATGAGCTTTTAGCTCATAAGGGGTGCATCCTTTGGGGAAGTAGGGTCATAGTCCCGAGCTCTTTAAGGCCTAGGGTCCTAGAGTCTCTGCACGAGGGTCATCAGGAATAGTCCGGATGAAGGCACTTGCGAGGAGCTACCTTTGGTGGCCAGGGCTAGATAAAGCCATCGAGGCCCAAGTACATGGTTGCTACATGTGCCAGCAATCCAGACCTGAGATGCCACAAGCCCCTGTCCACCGATGGGAGGACACACACACACTGTGGTCAAGAATCCACATCGATTTTGCCGGGCCCTTTCAGGGACAGCTGTTTCTAATAGTGGTAGATAGCCACTATTTAGAGGTCGCACCAGTCCCTACTATGACCACTGCCAGAACCATCCAGGAACTGCGCAGAATCTTTGCAACACATGGACTTCCAGACATATTACTCTCTGACAATGGGGCTCAGTTTACCGCTTCTGAATTCCAGTCTTTCCTCAGGGCAAATCTAATACAGCACGCCACGTCGGCTCCCTTTCACCCAGCCTCAAACGGCCAAGCGGAACGCATGGTCCGCACAACCAAGGAATCACTAAAACGGATTGTCACAGGGAATTGGCACCACAGACTGGCAGATTTTCTACTTTGCCAACGCACAATTCCCTGTACCGCCACTGGCAGAAGCCCTGCCGAACTCAGATGGGGCCAACGTTTGATCACCAAGCTGGACAGGCTGCACCCCGACCGGGTTGCCTCGGACTCTGCTCAGCCAAAGGCACCTTGGAATTTGCAAGTGGGTGACCAGGTTTGGACCCGGAATTACAGGCAAGGGGCTTTGTGGGTGGCAGCCGTGGTTGTTAAGGTGTCGGGACCACTCTCTTATGAGGTGGTCCTGGAAGATGGGCGGGTCATTCACCGGCACATTGACCAGCTGCGTCAGAGGCTAGCAAACCTGTCGCTGGCTCAGGCCTTTCAAGAGGGCCGCATGCAAGGGCCATGTGACAGCGGCCCAACAGAGGAGCTTGCACACTCCAACAGAACTCTTACTCAAGGAGACGGGGAAAAGGCCATAGGAGAGCTTCCCCCGGACAGACAGACAGTATCCGCTGAACAGGACCGGCAAACTGCGCTGAGGAACATCCCTGCAGACTTTGCTGCACAATTGGACTTTGGTTTGGGCCAACCTGGACTGGCCAGCTAAAGGGACCCAAGTCAACCTGACTTCACTGGACCTCAAAGTCCTGGCCTACCCAGCCAGGCAGATGAGCGGGTAGACCGGGAGACCCCTGCAACCCCTAGACGTTCAGAACGGTCAAGAAGGCCACCTAAATATCTGCAGGACTATGTCCAGCAATTGAGAGTTTGAGCCATCTAGGGGGAAGGGGTGTAATGTATTGGCCACAACTGTTTTAAATCACTTGTTTAATGTCTGACCTACATTGCTGTATTGTTTAACAGTTGCTGTTACTGAAAGTCAGACTGGCTGTCTCCAAGCTGATAATGAGGATTGGGGCGGGGAACTGTTACTTCAAATCTATTGGTTGCCACCTAGAGGCTAACTGTATAAATAGCTGTGCAGCAGCCTTTAGGGCTGCTTCTGTTCTGAGTTAATAAACTTGTTGTTGTTGAACACTCTGCCTCATTCAATGCCTAAAGAACCAAAGATATAACAGTTCTAATGTTAAGTGTCCATTTCAAGTCCTCGAAGATAATAAAACCTAGAAACCTGAAGGTCTCTACTGTTGATACTGTGTTGTCTAATATTGTAAGAGGTGGTAGAATAGGAGAGCTTCTTCCAAAATCTATTATCATCTCTACAGTTTTAAGAGTGTTCAGCTCCAGATTGTTCTGGCTGCACCACAGAGCCAGTTGATCTAGCACTTATCTATATGCAGACTCATTATCATCTCAGATAAGACCAATGACTGTTGTATCATCAGCAAACCTCAGTAAGTTAACAGAGGAATCCTTTGAGATGCAATCATTAGTATACAGAGAGAAGAGTAATGGATAGAGCACACAGCCTGGGGGGTTCCTGTGCTAATTGAATGGGTGTGTGATGTGATTTTCCGTAGCTTCACCTGCTTCTTATTTATTAGAAAGTTTATGATCCATCTGCAAGTGTGGCCAGGCACAGTTAGCTGAGTCAGTTTAGAAAGGAGGATTTCAGGAATGATAAGTGTTAAATACTGAGCTGAAATCTACAAAAAGGACCCTTACATGGCTCTTTGGGGATTCAGGATGTTGTAATATGTAGTACAGTACCATATTGACGGCATCATCTGCCAATCTGATTGCTTGGTAGGCAAATTGCAAGGGGTCAAGCAGCAGATCTGTCATGGCATTCAGATGGGCCAACACTAACCTTTTGAAGGTCTTCATAACTCTGGATGTCAGAGCAACCAGTCTGTAGTCATTTAACCTCTTGATGGAGAGTTTCTTGGGCACCGGAATGATAGTAGAAGGTTTGAAGCAAGAAGGGAAATAACACATCTTCAGTGATTTATTAAAGATGCGGGTGAAGATGGGGGCCAGTTGATCAGTACAAACTTTCAACCAAGGAGTTACCCTGTCTGGCCCTGATGCTTTTCCACCTTTTTGTTTGTGAAATAGACCCTGCACATCTTTTTCTATGATCACCACATGTGGGGGCCCAAAGGGATAGAGTTGGGTGTAGGAGACTTAGCTGTTGTTGATGTATCTGAGATGGAGAAAGTAGCAATAGTTGACAGTGGTCTCCTCTCAAACCTACAGTAGAACACATTCAGGTCATCTGCCAGTTTCCAATTCTCTTCCACAAGGGAGAGAGGTTTTGCTGTAGCCAGTGATATTCTTCAGGCTTTTCCACACATTTGCTGGTTCATTTATGGACAGCTGATTCCTCAGCTTTTCAGAATAGCTTCTCTTTGCTGCCCTGATCTCCCTTGTTAATAAGTTCTTGGCCTAATTGTACAGCATTCTATCTCCTTTTCTGTGGGCTTCCTCTTTGACATGGCACAGATGTTTAAGCTTAGCTGTAAACCAAGGTTTATTATTACTATAGGTGCATGATTTTGGTTGGCACATATAAGTCCTCACAAAAGCTAACATATGATGTCACAGTGTCAGTGAGTTCATCCAAGTCTGCTGAGGCAGCTTCAAAAACATTCCAGTCTATGCAGTCAAGGCAAACCTATAGCTTTAATTTTGCCTCTTTAGTCCAAGATTTCACTGTTTTAACTATTGGTACATATTATGTATATGTATGTGTATGTGTATATATATATATATATATATATATATATATATATATATATATATATATATATATATATATATATATATACAGTATATATTTGCAGAGGTGGCTACAAAGATTTTAATGTAGATTCAGCAATGGATAGGAACAAGGATCATGATTTGGCCATATTTGGCAGCTAATTAATTAATTAGATTGGCTGATAAGATATCTTTTTTTAAAAGTCTGACTTCAGTGCTATGGACTTTTGGAAAAGTCTTTCTTAGAAAAAAGATTTAAAGTTCTACTTTTTCAAGTTTTATTAAAGATTTATTATAACATAAAATACAATGAAAGTAAAGATTACAAAAAGGAGGATTACAGGATGGGGAAAAAAGGAGAGGAAAAAAAGGGTTATTTTCTGATTCTTTCCAATGATGTAAAATACTAATACAATTACAATTCAACTTTTTACATTACCTATAATTATTACAAGTTCTATAACTACATTTTTTTAAAATCTTCAAATTAAATTCTGAATTTCATTTTTTTCTATTTCAAGCCTAAAAACCAGAAACAATATCTTAATAGAAACAAGACCAAATAAAATTTCTTTGTTTAAAACAGTTTACATTGCCATCTTAACCAAATCTATTTTTATTTTTTTCCTGTTCTGGAAAGTTAATAAGATTTACATTTATTAAATCTTTCTAAACCATCATCATTTGTATTAATAAAGATCACTATATTCTTTCAAATTCTTTAACCTTATAGGGAAAACACTTTTCTCCAGCATGAAGAATGGAGAATCCACCAATGGGTTAATTCTGACCTCCTGCCCAAGTAGACCAAGTCAGTCAAAGCTGCCACGCCCGTCTGGCTGAGGACACGCCCCCAGTTTCGATTTGGTCTTCAGCCCAGACAGACGTGGTAGATTTGGCTCCCAGCTACTTGAGAACAGCAGGTTTTATTAAGTTTATTCCATTCGTGGATTCTTCCAGTGTTTTTTGTTGATTTTCGTGCCTCTCCCCCTCTCTCTCTATTTCGTTATTGTCAGTATTGATTTATTGCTTATAGTGAACCTTTTTTGGGGGGGAAGAGTGTTCCCCCTTCTTCAGGCCTTGAAAATTACTTGGCTGATCTGACTCCTTATAGTCATTACTCGTAATTACTGATGTATCTTTTAAAGAGAGCAGTTTGGGGAAAGGGAGTGCTCCCTGTTATCTAGCCTGCCTTGGGCCTTGAAATTATTTAGCCGATGGATTTATTCTCTCTTCAGAGGACCAAAAGGGAGGCTTGGCAGCTCTTAATTTAACCAGGATTCAAGGAAAACTATCTTTTCCTGGACAAAGCAACTAAATCAGCTTACTTTCATTTTCCCCTGGTCCGGATTGCTGGCGGCCGCCATTTTAGTCTGCAGCATGCAGTCAAGGCCTTGAATTCTGGATGGAGCAGGGGAGGAAGCAATCCAAAAGGCCACTCATTTGCATTCCTCCTGTTGGAATCATTATTCAGTGTGTGTCAGGGGATTATGATTCTAATCAGGCCTTTGGTTGCTTTCCATTTTAGGCCTTACTTGCTGCTGGCCACGAGGGCTCTGCTTGACCCTATATTGCAGCACGGATACTGTGGTCCCCTGTATTTGTACACACCAGGCCTAACAAAATTGGACCCAGCGTCAGTTGCTCTCTTCTAATAATCATCACTCAACGCTAATTTGGGCCTTGCCAGTTATAGCCTGTTGCCATAGTCTGCATCTAGTGAACGGTCAATACTGAGCTTGCCGTCACTAAGTGAGACATGTGTGATCCCATCACTAAACGCGAACTTGACCTCAACGATAGGTCTCCCATGCTCAGTTTCATCATCGCTAAGTGACGTGCGACATCCATCGCTAAGTGTGACTCCGTGCTTGCCAGTGGGCCGGACTATCACAGATCCACGTGCAGGCCGGTCCCACCTTGGTGGTTAACAGCCGCATCTCTTGCAGACCGAGACGCTTCAGCACCCCACTGAAAACTTCGCTTTACAATGGCAGATAACACTGAGCCACAGGCTTCCACTTCAGGTGGACACACAAAGCATAAGTCCTCTAGTCAGGAGGCAGCTGCACAAATTAAGGCCAAAACTAAGGCCGGCTCAAACAAGTGAGCCTCCAAGGCGGCCGACAAACAGGCCAGCCGCAGGCATCATGCCTTGGAGAAACAGTTCTCCCGTGCACAAAACTGGCTGTAGGGGAGACGGTCAATCCGCCCCCTACCACAATGGTGACACTGCCTTGTGGCCCACACCCTGAGCCCCCCACAACCATATGGTCCCCAGAACGGGACTCCGAAGGGGCTTTTTCAACTGGCCATTATCAGGAGCACTTTTCCCTCTTTGAAGAGGAGCAGGGGCCTCAGGATCCTAAGGCACCAGAAGCCACATTTACTCCAACTGCCGCGGGGCTTCGACCTCTTGAGGGATCATCCTTTGCAGGCCAAGTACAGGCTCCAACTGCCACTTTTACCCCCACAGCAACGGGGCTTCGTGATCTGGAGGACCCATTCTTCAAAGCTCATCTACAGGCTATGGTTTCCCAGGCAGTTGCTCAGGCTATGACGCCCACGGGGTGTACACAAGTGGCCTCTGCTCCCATGGTCTCCACAGCATCACCAGACCTCTCGAAGTCCGGTGCTCTCCAATACCTAGAATCAGATTCACCACCTCATTCCTTTGCCAGCGGTGTCTCGGAATACGCGGAGTATGGCCACACGGAGGGGCAGTGGTCGGACGATGAGGAACCTCCTCCTCTCATAGTGTTGTTTAATCCCGCTCTTTCCATCCCTGCTCCGCAAGGCCTGTGCGACCGGTAAGATAAATCCGGTTCAGCCATCGGTACCTGAACAGGTACCTGAACAGGCTCCTAGCCAGGACATGGACCCGTTGTTTTCTGAACCGGTTGTGATACACAAACAAATCCCTTACCCCCCCATGTTCTTGAAATCCATTCAGGGGCAATGGGAGTCCCCAGGTGCTTTTCCCTCAATAAGGGGAATCGACCGTAAGTTGATTGACACGGTGCCGGTGTTGAATGAGGCGCTGGAAGTGCCTGAGGTGGATGAGTCCTTAAACCCTTTATTTTCTGATTCCAAGGTGCCAGGGGATATGGTGGAGGCGTTGAAGCCCGAGGATAAGAAATCCGAGGCTTCTCTCCGCAGGACACACCAGGCTTCGGCATGGGCAATAAGAGCGTCCACCTCAACCTCATTCTTCATAAGGGTCTCTCTTATCTGGCTCCGTCAATTACAGGCCAGAATTCCCCCAGAGGAGGTAAGAGTCCATCAGGACTTAACAAAATTAATGGCGGCATCACAGTACATGGCAGATGTGTCTCTGCAGGCCGCCAGATTCTTGGCCCATGCCATAGCATCCAACGCCACTGCATGCCGGTTGCTATGGCTCAGGAATTGGAAGGCCAAGGTTAAACACAAATGGCGCGTGGCTTCCGCCCCGTACCGTGGCGCCCGCCTTTTTGGGGAGGCCCTAGCTCCCTATTTAATTGAGAACAGGGAGAAATGGAGGGTCCTTTACCACCTTTCCAGGAGGCTGAGCCGACGGTTCTCCCCGTACACCCGCCGGCAGCCATTTCGGTCCGGATCAGATTCGGCCTCAGCACAAGTCTCCCGGCCATTTCCTGCAGGTCCGGACCGTTCCTTTGATCGGTCTGGCTACAGAGACAGATACAGACAACAGGCTCAGGGTAAGCGGTCCTTTCGAGGCAGGGGAGGCTGTCCCTTTCGTAAATCCAAGTGACTCAGGGAGGGACTCTCCCATAGGTGGCAGACTAACTTACTTTCTCCACCAATGGGAGACCACGACCACGGACTCTTCGGTGCTAAGCACCATCAGGGACGGTCTGTCTCTGGAGTTCATGACCAGGCCACCTTGACGCTTTATTTCCTGTCCCCCTCTAAGGAACCCAGTCAAGAAGAGCCTTCTGAGGGAGGCCTTTCAACACCTGTTACACATAAGAGCCATAGAAAGGGTGCCATCCGACCAACTAAGACAAGGTTTTTACTCCATCCTATTCGTTATCCCAAAGGCCTCAGGGGGATGGAGGGCGATACTCGACCTCAAGGACCTAAACTCCCACCTGTCGTACCGAATGTTCAAGATGCAGACGCTCCAGTCCATCTTGGCCAGCGTCAGACAAGGGGACTTCATGACGTCCATAGATCTTACGGAGGCGTACCTCCACATCCCCATACCTCCAAACCACCAACAATATCTCAGGTTTTGCTATTCCAACAGCCACTATCAATACAAAGCACTGCCGTTCGGCCTCTCATCGGCTCCCGGGGTTTTCATCAAGATCTTGGCGGTACTCGCCACTCACCTATGGTTGGTGCCGGTGCGCATCCAATGTTACCTGGACGACATCCTCATCCAGTCATCCTCTGCTCTGGCCACCCAGGCGGAGCTGGCCCTCACTATAAGGACATTTCAGGACCATGGTTTTTCAGTCAACTTTCAAAAGAGTCAGCTGATTCCCTCAACCCGCCTTCTACATTTGGGCGCAGTGATAGACACAGACCTTTGCCAGGTCTACCTGTCTCGGGAACGTCAAAACAGCATTCGAGACATGGTCCGCAGGGAGCGTGTAGTGGCACTGGCTATACTCTCCCAACTACTGGGAAAGATGATATCATGCATAGAGATAGTGCCTTGGGCCAGACTACACTCCAGAAACCTTCAATGGTTCTTGCTCCCATTCCAAAGGCTGGGCACAAGCTCTTCCAACCAAAGGGTATGGGTGCCATTCCAGACCCTAGGATCCCTTCTGTGGTGGACCTCCCCAGTGGTAGTCAGGGGGTCACTGTTCAAGGACCCCAGCAGGCTAACCCTGACCACAGACGCCAGTCTGTTTGGCTAGGGAGTGCACTTCCAGTCTCAATTGGCTTAGAGCCGGTGGTCCCGGGCAGACCTGAAGCACAATATCAATTGGCTGGAACTCAGAGCTATTCATCTGGCCCTCCGCCACTTCCGCAACAAGATTGTGAGGCAACACGTGCTGGTCCTCATGGACAACGTGGCGGCAAAAGCCCATATGAACCGTCAAGGCGGTACCCGATCCCGGTCTCTCATGGCCGAGGCCAAGTTATTGGGATCCTGGGCAGGAAACAATCTCCTCTCCCTGAAGGCCGAGCACATCTCAGGAGAGGCGAATTGTCAGGTGGATTACTTAAGCCGGGTGACAGTAGACCATTCAGAATGGAATCTACACCCGGATCTCTTCAGGGAGATATCGGAGAGGTTCGGGCAACCAATTCTGGACTTGTTCGCCTCACCGGCGAACTCCCAGCTTCCAAGATTCTTTTCCTGGTTCCCGTCTCCGGGGGCAGAGAGGGCAGACGCCCTTCGCAGCCCATGGCCAAGGGGCCTGATGTACGCCTTTCCGCCTCTCCCTCTGATCCCGGCAGTGATCAGAAAAGCACTGCAGGAACGGGCAGAGCTCATATTCATTGCTCCGCACTGGACGAGGCGACTGTGGTTTGCCGACCTCGTGAGTCTCTCTGTGGCCCCTCCGTGGAGGATCCCTCTGGATTGGATAAGGCTCATACAGAGAGTCATACAACACCCGGAGCCTCAGTGGCTCCAGTTAACCGCTTGGCACTTGAACGCCGGATGTTAACCAGAGAATCCTACCCATCAGGAGTGATCTCCATGATTCAAGCCTCCCGAAGGCCGGCGACCAATCGCATTTATGACTCCACATGGAGGAATTTCTGCCATTGGTGCGACAGCAACCACTTGGCTCTCTCAGAGGTGACTATTCCCCAGCTCTTGGACTATCTGTTGGAGGGTGTTGATAAAGGATTGGCACCCAACACTATACGCCGACAGTCGCAGCTCTGGCCACGGTGTTTACCTATGGCAATTCGGAACCACTGGCTCAACACCCCATGGTCCGCTCCTTCATCAAAGGGGTCACCAATAGTAAACCACCCGTGATACATAGGTATCCCACTTGGGAGTTGCCACGGGTCTTGCAGGCCCTTACCAAGTCACCCTTTGAACCTGTTAGGACCTGCAACCTTAGGTCCTTGTCTCTTAAGGTTGCCTTCTTAGTTGCAATTACCTCGGCTAGGCGTATCTCGGAACTGGCAGCTCTTCTGTCAAGGAGGACTTGTGTGTTTTTCACATGGACAGAGTCGTCCTGCATTTGGACTCCTCATTCGTTCCCAAGGTTAACACCTTATTTCACAGGGCACAAGAGATCGTGTTACCGGACTTTTGCCCTAACCCGTCTCATGCCTTGGAACGGCAATGGCACACTCTCAATGTCTGCAGAGCGTTACGCTATTACATCAAGCGGATGGCGCCTTTTCGCAGGTCTGAAGCCCTTTTTGTTTCCTTCCACCCGGCTTCCAAGGGTCAGAAAGTGTCTTCTTCTACCATTGGCAGGTGGATTAGGACCTGTATTTCGGAGGCCTATCAGGCATCCTCCTTAGCGATTCCAGGTCATTTGACGGCACATTCCACTCGCAGTGCTGCTACCTCTGCAGCATGGGCTACACAGGCCACCATAGATGACATCTGCAGGGCGGCGACATGGTCTTCGCCTTCCCCTTTTGTGCGCCATTATAGACTTGATAAGTTTGCCTCGGCGGAGGCCTCTTTTGGCCGCAGGGTACTGCAGCAGGTGGTGCCGGCGGCAGGGACACTGGCCCAGTCTGCTTCCCCCCAATAGGGACAGAAGGGCTTTGGTATGTCCCATTGGTGGATTCTCCATTCTTCATGCTGGAGAAGGGGCGTTGTCTTACCTGAACGCCTTTTCTCAGCATGATGAATGGAGAATCCACACCCATCCCTTATGCGCAGTCTGGTCCAGCGTTAGGGATCTGGGAGCCAACACGTCGTACAGTCATTGGCTTCGCCCTCTTCGAAACTGGGGGCGTGTCCTCAGCCAGACGGGGGTGGCAGCTTTGACTGACTTGGTCTACTTGGGCAGGAGGTCAGAATTAACCCATTGGTGGATTCTCCATTCATCATGCTGAGAAAAGGCGTTCAGGTAAGACAACGCCCCTTATATTCATTTTGAGATTCTAAACATTTCTTTAAAAGTTTTATTTTGACAGAGAGTTTTGAAACTTTAAATGTCTTCTTTTTTCTATTATTGTTTTTCCTGTTAACTACTTTGTCAGTAATATAACATATAGAAGACAGGACAACAAGTTGTTAACAGATTTAGTAGTTTAAATTTTTTGGGAGGGCCTGTTTCGCAAGGGGTGAGGACTAATGTTGTAGTAATATATTAATCAATTTGCAATAGTGGTGAATATCTGTAGCTTGGGTATAGGATGAGGGTGAAGGTTCGTTCTCCGATATTGTGGCTTGGTTTCTGAACGTTTTGTTACCAGGCTAGGTAACCTCTTAATCAGAGTTTAAGGGATGTCAGTGTCAGTGTTCTTCTGTTTATAAGGGCTTCTGCTGTGGGTGTGTCAAGTGAGGGTCTATGATGGGTCTTGTGATGGATCAGGCACGAGTCATCAATGAGACTTGTAAGGGGTCTTGTGATGGGTAGGTTAGATCAGGTCAGGATCATTGGGAGGTGAAAGCTGGTGGGAAGGGGGACTGCGTGGGTTGGTTGAGGGTCAGTGCTGACTCTGGCTGACTGTGTATTGATTTGGATTCTGAGGGGTTTGGTTGTAGGTCAATGTGTCTGTTGATAGAATTGCTTGTGGGGTACCAGGCTTCATCTCAATGATACCAACACCTACCAAATAATCCACAATGATCAAACAAATAGCTAGAGAACAAAATGAAAGACACCTTAAGGAAAATGGAAAAAAGAAAAACAGCTAACACCACTAGAGAGAAAGCACATGCAACCACAAGACTCCTCCACACCCAGGTTCTACGGACTCCCCAAAATACACAAAAACAGGATCCCCTTATGCCCATTTGTGTCTGTCTGGAACACCGACATACAAACTAGCAAAAACCCTGGTCAACAACTTTAACCCACTCAATAAACTCCCCAAAACAATTTCTCCAATGCAGCAAACACACCAATATCAACAAGGAAGAAATTATGGTCTCCTTTGATGTCACCGCTCTCTTCACCTCAATTGAGGTGGTATATGGCTAAACAAACCATATACCACCTTCTCACTAAACACCATAACCACAAAGATGATGCCACTACAGAACACTCCATGTCCACAGAAACCATCATGAAACTCCTGGATCTATGCCTCAACATACTTCAAGTTCAATGGGAAAATCTACAAGCAAGTACAAGGCACACCAATGGGATCACCCATATCAGGCCTAATAGCAGAAGCAGTCATGCAATGACTTGAATCCATAGCTGTACCCACCATCCAACCAAAATTCTGGTCACACTACATTTGAATTGGTTGACACACTGTTAGAATAAACATGGTTATTTTGATGATAAAAGCAGCATGCAGAAAAATCAGTTTCATGCTTCAAATCTAAAATCAACTATTCTACATCATGTGCTAAAGTTCAGGGACAGATCAGTTATGTTGTAAATTTATAAATAGAATTTCTTCTAAACACTTGTTAATTGATAATAAGCATAAGTAAATACTCTAGGCATCTTTGAGTAAATGTATAGTTTGTATATCCCTTTCCCTCAAGAAAACGCTTTGTTTCCTTATCTTTGCAGTAGTCTTTATGTGTCTTTCCCTGAGAAATATCATGTTTTATGTAGGAAGGCAATGATGCCCCGGGCTGTCATAATGCTTTTTACAGATGCTCCACTCTACAAAACTGGAACCTAACTTCAAGGTCTTTAAGAACGAGATTGTCTGACAAGTGTGACGTATAGAGCACTTATAACTGGGAGCACTGTAAAGTATTATCATTGTCCAAGGATAAAGTACAGAGTGTGATTATTTTTGGCTCTTCCCACCAGAGTTTAATCATGCTGCTTTGAATGTTGTGAGAATTGATTGTAATAATTACAACCAATTTCAGTCATGTTAAGAAGCTGCATAAATTAAGTCAGAGCAGTTTGAATGCTACAAATTTTGAATGGTGTTGAAATGAATTCAAAAACTGTCAATTATTACTTCTAAAAACACTCTTGAGGCACAGCTGTTCCAAAAAAAAAACAAAAGCAAAAAAAAAAGCATGGGGGGGATGAAGAGCAAAGAATGATCTGCTTAAATTTATAGCATTCTATTTTGAAAAGCTTTCCCAAAAAATATAATATTCTTGGCAGTTAGACACATGGCAGTTAGACGAGCACACACACAACACAGAGAGGTTTTGTTTTGGTTTTTAATATGTACAAATGAACTAATTAATGACAAGATATAAGCTTTTAAAAGAGTAACCCACATTTTGACATGAAGGCCATTTAGGTGGAGAAATAATTGCTTTTTGTCTCTTCTTGTACTGTGCATCAAAGAAAATTAAATGACTATGGAATAAGAGACCATTGTAATTGATGCTGTTTAACTATAACAGTTTTTCCAACCCACTATGACATACCATTGAATAATAGTTAGTCATTTGGGTCTGTGGACTCTTAGAAAAATCTGGGGACTGATATTGACTGCCAGTGGTATGTAATAGGGACTAAATACCATGTAATTAGGAAAATAACTATCATGGTAATTATCAGAGGCAACAGGTGGCTACCCAGTTATTGCTGCCTTTGTCTGTCAGCTACCATATGTCTTTACTCTCATGGACTTGGAAATGTTCGATATTTTCTAGCTTCTGCTCAGAGGCTAGTTAGCAGCTGTCCGTTCATTAGATAGTAAAAGTTTTCGTTTCCTCCTGCTATTCCCCTCCAGTTCAGCCATATCTTCCTCTGTTCTTTGTACCAGCTATGCTTACTGAACAATGCCCTACTTATCCAGAATTCATCTAAATTGACTGATTCATCACATGCATGCATGCACATAAAGCAGTTTGTGATTAAGTATTATCTGAAAACGTATCCACAATAATAGTTCAGTAAGTAGCTCTCCACATAGATTTGTGATTTGTAGTTTTGCTCCAGTAGTACTCAGTTTATTCCTGTGGGCTTAAAGCTTTTTGAGGCAGAAACCATAGTGCAATTCTTATGAATATGAAGCTCAATTTTGGTCCAACAGCTACTTTGAAATTAATTGAAACATTTCTTTCTCCTTTATTCACTGTATCCATAGCTGTGTCAAGAGCAATTTCTTCTTTATCAGGTGTTGGCTGTTTCATTATAGTCTCTCTGTTGATGGATTGGTAGAAATGTTTGTGATATCTTATTGGATATTCTTCCTGTAGTCTGCAATTTGAGCTTTGCATCTGCTGATTTTATTGGTGATGGCTGTTATTTTCTGCTTTCTTGTTTCCAATGTTTCCTTGATCTTCCTTATCTCTATGTGATATTTCTTGATCAGTATTCTTTGGTCTCCTTGTTCTTCAGCTTTTTTCTTTCTTTCATCTATTACAGCTTACTTACATCTGAACTTATCTCGCTGATCTTATTTTCTACCCTGATTTTCCATTTTGGTCATGCACCATTTGGCTTTTTTGTTGTTTGTTGATTTTGTATCCAAGATCATCATTATAACTATAGCTATGCTGTATATCAGTTGGTTTGTTTCTTGCAGTGAACTGGCACTTACATTTGATATTATAGTATGAGCATATTTTAATACTTCTGCTAGCTGTGTTTTTTTAATAAATATTTTATTAATTTTCTAGTTTTACAATCATAAATACTTAATAAACAATGTGTAATTACCTCACCACCAGACAAATAGCAAGCTTACTATTATAACGAATGCTGGCAGAATTGGGAAGTTTTTCTGGTATATAGGTGATCATTAAGACTGTGTGTTAAGCATCACAATATCTTTTTTTTTAAGACTGACTTGTAACACATTGTAATTAAATGTTCTGGTGAAAATACTTATTTTCTCTATAATATTAACCTCCTCTATGATGACTTATATGTTATTAGATTAAATCAGAAGTTTTTTTTAAAGGAAAAATACTAATGTAAGGTATAAGCAGCTATCACTTGAACCATGGTACGAAATATTTCAGGAGGATGCTGTATAAGTGAAGGCTTTCATGCTCTAGTCTGTACATCTCATCCAGAAATACTTGCCTTCTCCATAACAAGACAAGTTACTCCCAAAAAGTTTTCTTTCAAAACACCTCTGTGTTCTCATTGTTTGGCTTTGCTACCACAGCAGGAATTTTTTTAATTTTATGAGTATATAGCACAGTCTTGCTTCTATGTCAGACTTTTGTGAGAGAAACACTAATGTCTTTTACATCAGAGGCCCCCAACCTTTTGGGCACCAGGGACCAGTTCTGTAGAGAAAGATTTTTCCACTGACCAGAGGGAGCGTGGTTTCGTGTGCTGCCTGCATCCAGCGGACGGGGCTTCACTTGTTTGCATGGCCCAGTTGCTGGCATACCGCGGCCCGGTGCCGGTCCATGGACTGGGGATAGGGGACCCCTGTTTTACACCACCGAAACCGGTCTTCAGAAGTTATGACTTGTTCTTAAAGAATTACTTGTACAATAGATTCATGAATAATAGGATAAGAGATCATTAATAAGAGATGCTGCCATAGATGGAAATTTGTCATACTCCATTCTGGTATCAGCAATGATAAGAATATATTCATTGTTTAATTCCTGAGTAAGTATATCAGAAGCGATGTAACGAATATATTGCTGAAGGAAAGATTATCTGGCTATATGGGAATAGAAAACTAGATAGTATTCATTTGTGAAATATTTTTAAATTCATGAGTTCGAAAGTGCAACATAAATGAAACAGACGGTATTGCAGATTATAGAACAGTATCTCATGAGAAATGTACAGTTTGTTCTTTTGTCCTAATCTACATAGTTTGTGAGAGAATCTTATGCCTGATGTTTTTCATAAATTGAAAAGCCAGTTTTCTTATGGAAAACTTCTTTCTGTATGAGCAACTGACATAATATTTTCTTAACAGTTTAGCATACAGTCTAATAAACTTCCTCTCATTTTAGTTTGGTATTCATCCAATTGAAGATCTCTTCAGAGATTTGCAAGATGGTCGAAAACTTTTGGAGCTTCTGGAAGGTCTTACACGCCAAAAACTTGTATGTATATATCTATCTACTACTTCAAATAACTTTGCAATTCTTCTTCATATAAAATTAATTGTAAAATTAGCATTTGTGGATCTTGTACCTGTAACTATTTTATACTATTTTATAAACATATAAAGAATATATTGCAATTTGTGTAAGTTGCTGATGCTTTAAATTTCTTTATGATATCCTCTTCCTTTTCCTAGCAATTGCCCCAATAGTTGTCACATATTGTCCTCCCTTCATGGAAACTTGCAGTGACAGCATTTTCTATTACTGTCCTTTTATTAATATATTTCATTGTATAGTGAACAAAAACATAGAGATATCAATGTAAATATGTTTAAAAATATTTATAAAAGATTTATATTATATATATTATTTCTGATTTTTAGATAAAAAATACACTATCCGCGTATTCAATAAATAGAATTGGATCATGAAATTTATAAAATATTCCCATTTCAAAGTTTAAACTGATTTCAGCTGCCTCTAGTGAACTCTATTGTTATAGCTAGACATATGCATATTCAAAAATAAGGGAGAACAGTTATTTTCATCATTTTTGACTGTTACATTTCTTTATTTTGGTCTGATTCAGAATAAGAAGATTGTCTTATATACAACAAAATGCATAAAATACTAGGAAGGACTTTTCATAGATTAAAAATATTTATAAAAAATTAAATATAATTAAGATGAACATATGTTTGAAAACTACAGTAGGTTTGTTGGTTTTCCTAAAACAAATATACAATCATATTTTATTAACATAATGTAGACAGAATTCTCTGTGTCTAATCATAGTTTGCATAAGTGTAAAACCGAAAATATAGTTTTTCTCTATTTTTTTCCAATGTCACTCAATCATTTTTATGTAAGGAACTGACAAAACTGTTAATATGATTCAAACTTACAATGGAATGAACGAAACTGATTTCAGTTTACCACTCCCCTGATTCAATATAGTCACCGATAAATGCAATAGTGAAAATATATTACTAAAATAGGATTTATGTTCTTTAAGCTCTTGTTGGTTGTTACAAAGATGGTGTAAGCTTTCTGTCATAAACATATTAAGTACATGAATGATTTTTTAAACAAAAATAATTGGAAATAGCTATTTATATTTATAGGGGAAAGAAAAGGGCTCCACTAGAGTTCATGCCTTGAACAACGTCAATAAAGCACTACAAATCTTGCAGAAAAACAATGTAAGTAATAATTTGCATGAATCCATAGTACAAACAGAGTTTTAAAAAAACACAAGGCTGTTTCTGAAATACATTTCACAGTGGATAAGATTCAGTGTAATCACATGAAACTGCAATATTTTCAGGAAATGGTCTTTAAAACTGTTTATTCAATTTATATATATAAATTGAGCTTGAAATAGCTATACTAGTCTCCCACTAACTCTTTGTCAGCCACAAAAATTTTGAATTTATAGTATTCACAGTATGTGATGTCTGCCTGCAAAATATGCTCCTAGATTGGAGCGAAACGCACAACAGAGTGATTTATCCTATACATGGTAGACCACACACACACACACACACACACACGTGTGTGTGTGTGTGTGTGTGTGTGTGTGTGTGTTTCAGGTCTTGCTATACATTCCATAAAAGAATTACTTTTAAATCTTTCATATTTAATGATATATTGAAATACTTTAGACATTGTGAAATTATGTCAGAAAGCAGCTGCAGTTTTGAAGAGTTAATGGGCCAATTTCTAATTTGTAACTATCTGAACATTGTGTTTCAAATATCTCTTTGTTACGGTAGGTTGGGAGGAGAGTATAGACATATTAGACTTTCATAGTGAACTTTATTCTTGTAAAAAGTGAATCTGAAAAATCTACAATGAAATTGTAAAATGTGAAAAAGAAAAGAACTGGAATAAAAATCAAGCCTGATAATATTGTTTATCCTTGAGACCAATGTTCCTCTTCACATCAGCATCACAGAAATATTTCATTCTGGTAACAAATACTTCCTTAGGATGCTATATAACTGGCGATACATAAAATGACTACAATGTGGATGTATCAGCCTTGTCAGTTTTGTGTTGATAAACTCTAGAATTGGAGGAGTAATGCATTAATAGAAAGGCTCAGGAAAATGTTTGTGTGATACATGTAGTAAATAACTCCTTAGATGGATAAATAATTTGTCTTTAATGGAGAAATGTGAGTTTCTGATTGAAGGGTAAGACAGGCAGGAACATCAATGGAAGTGTTAATTATAGATTAGGTAATACACAGAGATCAAATAAGAAAATAATCTGGTTAGAATAATTAGTATAGATGCGGAAATGAAGTATTTGGCAAAAATATCATCCAAATATACATAATAAAGAAAAGAAATATGGAGACATAGTCTTGTTAAGGAAACGTTTGGGGCAAAATTGTATGCATGTTGTTTGAATCTTGAAAGTTAAGAAGACTCTAATGAAGGAGAATCTGGAAATTTTATGAGTTGACATGTGTAGAAATATACCAATTCATAGAATCCCATTACTAGGACAGATAAATATGATGGATCATAGATTCAAATAAAGATGTGGTCAATTTTTCTGGATTGAGAACATGCAAAATAATATCTATGAAATCTTTACAATGGAGATGATATAACAATACTTTATATTAACCAGAAATTAATGGAATGCCTATATATTATTTCTGCTTTTATTATTCCATTTCTTTCCTACATTTTCAGAATTAAAATTACTGGATAATTTTAAAAAGTGCATATTATGAAAGGAGCTATAAATATAGTTGTTTCAGCAAGCTCTCTTTCTCTGTGCTGCCAAAACATTTTATTAAAAGTCATTTAATCATTTATGTTTATTTTGTAGTCTAATATTACATCCTTGCCAATTTCATTTTCCTCTAATGACTTCAACTGTTCGCATTCTGTCAACAAATTGTCAAATATTTGTTAGATATTTATTCATCTCTACAAGCTAAATGGTAGATAAATATGCAAACACACATATTACCCTGAATGGATACATTTAAAAAATATGATGACTTTTAGAAGTCTGATTATATTAATTCAGCAATAATATATTTTGCCATTCTCCTAGAAATATAAACCCATTTGTTCTTGGTTTATTACTTTTACTTTGCAAATAAAAACATTTACATTGCTTAATTTCTATCTTTTATTCTGTTTTGTCTTGTTCTAACAGGTAGATCTGGTAAATATTGGCAGTATAGATATTGTGGATGGAAATCATAAATTGACCCTTGGATTGGTCTGGAGTATAATTCTCCACTGGCAGGTATCAAATGATTGTTTTGGAAGAGTTGTAGGATATATGATTAATAAACACACTAATGTAGCTCTTTATTTGTATTATTGTTAAATTTTTGTAACTGCCCATTTTATTTCCATGGCTCTGGGTGATTTACAAAGTTAAAAATAAAAAAGTTCCCACAATCCCCCCCCCCAAACGTCATTAAAATATTAAAACAAAAACATAAAAACATAATTTGTGGGAGAGCACCATTCATTTTCCTAACAGTATAACCACTTTGGTGTGTCTGCATCAATAGATTCCCCCAGGCCAGATGGCAAAACCATGTCTTTAGGGTCTTCTGGGGCCTGTCTAACCTCAGAATAATGATGTTCCAAAGAAAAGACTCTTATCCTCCATCCTTTTAGATGACATTGTGGATGTGACCCACAATATATCCTTTCTGCCAGATGTGATGGGATGCGTAGATGTAAATGGAGAGAAATACATCAAGTAGCCCAGCCCAATATTTATAGGGCTTCATAGTTCATTACTAGCACCTTACATTGAACCCAGAAGCAAACTAATCAGAAATGCAGCTCGCAGACCTTTTGTGTAACATGTGCTGATTTAGGTTGCTGTAGCTGTCTACACTGCCTCATTTTGCATCAGTTGAAGCTTCTGAATACACTTCAAGGGCAAACCCTTGTAGAGCACATTACAGTAATCCATCCAGGTGTTCAAGGCATGAATGACTAATGTAGAGCCTCCATACCCAGAAATGGTTTCCTGGTGCACAACCTGAAATTGCTCAAAAGCCCTCGTAGCCATAAGTACTATTTGCTCTTTTGTGAGAGCAGTTGTGACTTCAAAAGGACCATCAAATTGGGCACTGGGTCTGTCTGGAGCAGTGCCACCTCATTCAGAACTAAGATGATAAATTCTCAGAAACTAGTCGCCCTAAAACCCATAGTCACTCAGTTTTGCCAGGGTTGAGCTTTAACTAGGAACAAGACATGATATCAATACATCACTTACTTCACCAGATATGGAGATAGACAGGTCACCCCATGCCTAATATGACTTTTCCCAGAAGCTTCATGGAGTTCTTAAACATGAGTGTAGAAAATACTGAATCTTGTGGCATACAAAGTACAGGTTGAGACCAGGAACTCTCACTCCAGATCAAAACTGACTGGAGTAGCTGCTAAGGAAGGAAGAGAACAAGCACATTACAATATAGATATTATGGATAGAAATCATAAATTGACCCTTAGATTGGTTGGAATATAATTTTTGGAAGAACTGTATGATATATGGTTAATAATAAAGGATAGTAAAGTAACTGTTTAATATAGACTTGCAGCAGAATGTCAAGGAATTTGAGCTCTATTCTGCTGTATTAAGGCAGAGGTCCCCAACCTTTCTAGGTTGGTGGCCCGGAGGGAAAGGAAAGGGCAGGCATGGGGCCCTGTGTGCATGTGCGATGCAAAAGGGGGCAGTGCAAGTGTGTGCATGATGCTGGGGGTGGCACGAGCGCATGTGCGATGCTGGGGGCAGGCCTAGTGCTCGAGTGACACTCAGGGTGAGGCTAGTGCTCATGCGATGCTGGTAGCGGGACTAGCGCCCAGGCAACACTGAAGCAGGGCTACGCCTGCAAGATGCTGGGGGTGGGCCTAGCGCCATGCAATGCTCGGGGCGGGCCAATGCCCATACGATGCTCAGGGCGGGACTACTGTCCACGTGACACTCAGGGCATGGCTAGCACCCGTGCAACTCTCAAGGCAGCACTAGCACGAGTGGGGGAGAGTGTCCCACAGTTTGGGGACCCCTGTATTAAGGAATATACAAACATGGAATTTTTTTTTTACTTTTATTAATTCCAACTTGAGAATTATTGCAATGTAAGGTGCAAAAAATGCGGTACACCAAAGACCAGAAAAATTCAGACAAATTATCTAGAGGTTATTACCAAATTGCCATTTTTATGTACCTCATAAATCATTAAATATATGGCAAATAATCAAATGTATGGGAAGAAGTAATTTTAATTAAAATGCATTGTCATGATTCTCCCTATTTCACTTTTCTATTACCACTTGCATCAGGACTCTGG
Organism: Azemiops feae; assembly: GCA_023970755.1. NCBI lineage: Eukaryota > Metazoa > Chordata > Lepidosauria > Squamata > Viperidae > Azemiops > Azemiops feae. The sequence goes on from JALGBA010000038.1 coordinate 97,410, forward strand.
CTCCCAACAAATCAATCAAAGGAAAAGTGTATTTTTTTTTTTTAAAAAAAAGGTTTTATATCACTGCTAAAACAAGCAAAAGTCCCATGAAAATAAAAACAAAATTATTTCACTTCTTAAGACTATACCTCATTCACATGATAAGTCTCAGTATTTTATGTTCTTACCAATGTGATAGTTTTAAGAGACAAAATATTAATATGGCTGCTTCTCTAGAAACAAATCTTGATGTTTCCTTTCTGTCTCTTTCTAATTCTCCATCATATGAATAGCCCTAGATGTAAAAAATATATGTAAGATTACTTTCATGTTATAGCATTATGTTCCTTGATATATTAAATCCAGCCTTTATGTTCTACAAATAAAAAAATAAATCTTCATGATTATTTGGTTGATCTTGAGCGAGGGAGGTGATATTGATCCATAGTTTATCCCCAGCAACACTTTCTAGAGCATTCAAAGCTTGAACTCTTGAATACATTTTTTGAAAGGCACATATTTGTTATTGTTGAAGATAAAATTAGGCCAGGTTTATCCCTTATTAAATCCATGTCTATAATTGCATTGATATGCTAGTCATCAAATATATTGAAATTAAAATGTATGATTTATTTCTTCAAGTTACAGTTTTACTGCACTAAAATGTGTAGAAATAATTTATTTTATTTCAGTTTGGCAGATTCTCAGTTGAGAGCATTAGGCCCTATGGATAATTGAGCTGAACACCCCCCCCCCACTAAAATGAAGTTGAAAAAGCTGGGTTTACAGAGGGGAAGTGGGTTGACTTCATAAACAAATATAGCTAATGTTGAAATTCTGTGTTGTAACCTAGGTAAAAAATGTTATGAAAAGCATCATGGCTGGACTGCAACAAACAAACAGTGAAAAGATCTTGTTAAGCTGGGTTCGTCAATCAACTCAGAACTATCCACAGGTCAATGTTTTTAATTTCACCAATAGCTGGTCTGATGGTTTGGCTTTCAATGCGCTCATACACAGTCACAGGTAGGGAAAGTATTATAAATTTACTAGTAAATAAGCAATTTTCCTTATGGCTGTCTGTCTCTGCCTCATTTTGTCTCTTTTTATGGTGTGTATGTGGTGAGTATATACTGTTAAAATACAAAGTATCCAGCAAAAACTCCCTGTTCATAACAGAAACTAAGAAAAGCTTGATTTTTTTAACAACAGTTGCTGTACAACTGAATTGCTTCACTTTTCTGGAAACTGAATTCTGATCATTTAATACAAAATACAGTCCCTATTGGGGTTTACCTGTGTGGATTATAGTTAGTGAATTAGCTTCGATCTGTAAGAAGGATGTATAGGACAATTGAACAATCTATGTGCAACTGATTCAGTTTTAGGATCTGAATATATGCATAAAAACTTTCAATGGAGAATATTAGTACAAAGCTACATAAATGTGATAAGATATTAGGATATATACATCCATTCATGCAGTGTAATACAGTTGAAAGATTAACAGCAATATCAACAGCCAATCAAAATCTGCTTGATGTACTCCAAGTGTTTGGAGATAAAATTTGACTCATATAACATATTAAGGACTCATATAACATATTAAGCAATAATGAGGTTTGTTTGGACTTACCCTAGCATGTTAATCAAGTAATTAGAAATATTATAATAGTATATACCCATCTCTATAGTCCTACAGGCCACGTTTTGTAAATCAGCTGAATTCACATGTAACATTAACCCAAAATTTCAACAGAAGATTTTTGAATGAGCCACTATCTCTGAATCACTCAACATTAAAAAGCTGATAAGTAGTTCCAGACATCAATATCAGGTTGTTACTTTTACATTTGGAATAATTGTCAGTTCATAACAAGTAGATAATTATATGCCAATCTTAGAAATTATTAATAAGTAAATAATTATATTTCTGAATCATATGTCTCATTATAATATGCTTTCCTTTTAATAATAATTTCTAAGAATTTTTATTTTCTCAGTCAAAATTTGGTAAATCAATTTGTAAATATTACATACATAAGGCTTAGCCAACCAGCATAAAACAATCACAGAAGTATAACTAAATTTTACTTTTGAGCATATTAGTGAATATTATATAGTTTTGAATTGAAAAGTATCTTTTAATCCAGACATGTCAAACACAAGGCCCGCAAGGCAGATCTGGCCCACCATGTGGTTCCGTCTGGCCCGGGGACCTCTTCTGGAAACAGCGAAGGACCGGCGTCCGGCATCTCGGTCCAGCCCAGGCCAACCAGCCACTGATCTACAACCTGGTGCCAACCATCAAAGCCAGAACATGCTCAGCCTTAGATCCATGGCGCAGCCCTGGAACCAGCGACGGGTGCCCCTGCCCCGCTGCCTGGTTGTGCACGCAAGAGGAGGTGAGCAGGCAAAGTCCGGCATTCCTGCTGGCTGTCTTGCCCCGCAGGCTGACTTCACCCAGGACGCCAGAGCTGGTTGTCTCCTGTGCACACACCCAGGGGGTGGGTCAGAGGCGGCAGAGCAGCTCCTTGCTGGTTCCAGGGCTGCCCCATGGATCTAAGGCTGAGCGTGTTCTGGCTTTGATGTTGTAGATCAGTGCCACCCCCTCCCACCAGCACCTCCATGGCCCGCTCGCTGACCTAGCCTCGCAGCCAGAAGACTTCCCTTTCACTGGGACCAGCCCCACCCATGTGGGACAGCGATGGCTGGTGGCAGCATTGGCAATCTCTCCCTCTCCCATCACCCCTTCCTGAGCATGGAGGAAGGAAAGAGATGAGAATGAGAAGGGAGGGAGGGAGGGAGGGAGGGAGGAACAGAGGAAGGAAGAAATTGAGGAAGGATGGAAGGGAGGGTGGAAGGAAGGAAGGAACGGAGGGAGGGAGGGAGGGAAAAAGGGGGAGGGAGGGAGGGAGGGAGGCAAAAAAGGGAGGAAGGAAGGAAGGAACAGAGGGAGGAAGAAAGGGAGGGTGGGAGGGAGGGAGGGAAAAAGGAAGGAAGGAAGGAAGGAAGGAGAGGCAACTTTGTTGGAGATGACCCAGTTCATACCATTCTGCTTCAATCTTGGATCCACTGAAACCTGGGCTCAAAGGAGAAAGCAATTTTGTGTTCTCTTTTGTCACAGACAGGACTTTATTGGCAATCCAAGTTAACACTGGTATTCTTGAATTGTGAACTCTTAGGAAAGTATCCTTTCCTTGAGTGTTGCAAACAGCCATTTCCAGTGGGGAAAACAAAGCGGAGTGGGGAAAAATATTTTCCTTTCCAGTCTGAATTAGACTATGGCAGGGTCCCTACAGGAGAGCTCTTTTAAGGATTATGTATTAATAGAAAAGCAACTAACTTACCTCTGTTCCTAAATGCTAAAGCTGTTGCACATAAAAAACAGAGGAGCTCTGATCAACTATCATAGCCACCATTTTGACAGTTTTGCTGTACTGTTGTCTGTGGATGCCCCCACTTAATGCAAGCATGGGATAAACTGAGCCTGGTTTGTTCTCAGTATTTTAAGTGGCCACAGACTACTAGCAAAAGTGGCATTTGATCACAAGGCAAGGAGGCATCGAAAAATGTTTCCCCTTTTGCATTTGAGCATCTAAGAAAGGACAGGAAAGGAGAAAGGGAAAGAGGAAAGACAAACAAAAAGAAGAAAAGAGGGGAAGGAAGAAGAAGGAAAGGAGAATGAAGAGGGAAGGAAAAAGAAGAAAAGGGAGGAAGGAAGGAAGGGAGGGAGGGAGGGAGGGAGGGAGGAAGGAAGGAAGGAAGGAAGGAAGGAAGGAAGGAAGGAAGGAAGGAAGGAAGGAAGGAAGGAAGGAAGATTATAATGAGAGGGAGGAAGGGTCTGAGGGAAGTCCTGCCTTAGCACATTGCCATGAGCAGCCCTGCTGCCCTTTTGTCATTCCCTTGTCCCCTTCTCCTGACCTCTCCTGGTTTCCCATCCTATCGCTGAGGATGCTTTGGTTACAAAGCCAGGTCTCCTCGCAGGGAGAGGGAGTGGGCCTCCCTCTGACCCACACATTTTGCTCTCCCGCACACACCATGAGCAACTTGGCCAAGGAGAGCAAGCCAATCAATAGCAGCCTTGAGAAGGAGGTAAGCGCAGCCAAGTGGCCCCTTGGGAAAGGCTGGACTGGGCACTTGCCCTCCACTGCCCAGGGTCCGGCAGCCTGCATCACTGGGGGTCCTCTGCATGGCCTAAGAGGGACAGCAAGGCTCCTCTGGTGGACAAGGGTATAGTGCTTGCCCTGGTCTCGCCTTCCTTGGCTGGAGACAATGGTTCCCCCCCAGGCCTGCCTGGGCTGCCACAGGCGCCTCCAGACATGAGCGACATTGAGCTAGCCATACCCACCCTGGCCATGCCCACTCCCACTAGGCCCATCCCGGCCACACCCACCCTGCCCCCCAAGGTCAACCACAACCCTGATGCGGCCCTCAATGAAATCGAGTTTGACACCCCTGTTTTAATCCATTCAGTGAGATTCTGTACTTTGTTCAACTCAGAAATAACAACAATAACAGGGCAGTTATTTTTCAGAAGCTAAATTTAAAGCAGAGGTCTTACTTCTCCTACAAGAAACTACTCTATGGGTGCCCTAAGGGATGCTAAGTTTCAAATGCTAAACTATTCACATTTAAACATGCCAGCATACTTGGAATAAGTTAGATTATATTGTGTGCTAGAGTGACACTATTTCATTCATTTTTGATTATGATAGACAAATATTACTTGAGATACATTTTGACTAGAAAACACATTGCAATTAGCCTAATTAATTTACATGTTTCTTTAATGCTGCATGATAATGAAAGCACATTTATCAGATCTTTTAACACTAATCTCCAAAGTTCTATTGATAAATCCCACTGGGTTAAAAAAGAATCATTTATTTTTATACAGAAATTTTATGAAATATTCTAATTACAACAATAAAGACTAATGCAAACTGAAAACATAGAATAAAAAGGAGTAAAAGGTACAGAAAAGAAGGGAAAAAATCAGAATATAGTAAATATGGACAAATGAAATATATTGAAAGATTACCTCCCACCTTCATCACAAGTATAAACAATTTTAGTAACTTATCAACTTCTCTTAAAATACAACAAATGATCTCTTCTTCCAATATTCTATCTCTTATCTATAAATAAACTCATAGTCATTTCAGTCCTGTGGTCCGCAAAAATCCATTAAGGGTTACCAGACAGAACATATCTACTGTATTTTAACATTGATCAAATAAAACAACTTTATATTCCTTCCTTTTACTTTTATCAATCTTTATCGTTAGTCCATTCAAGTAATGTCATAAAACTTGATATATTTTTTCTTCCTTTGGATGAAATTCTTCAAACCTTTAGCAGGCCTAGGATTTACAGGTTGACATTGAAATTTGTAACAGTAACAGTATAACAGAGTTGGAAGGAATATTATTCTAGGACTTGGTCTCTAGCCATATCTCTTTTTCCCACATTTATGTTTTATTTTTCAAAATGTCTACTTTGACTTCATTTTGAATTGCCTCAGCACAGAGTTGTCCTGTAAATTTTTCAAGATTATTTTTCATCTCTGCTTTTAGCTCTTCCTTCAGATCCCCTTTAAAGGATGCATTCACATAGGCAGTTATTGATGCTGTTATTGTAGTTATAACCTTATTTTCCAGTTCTTGACACATCTATTGAAATGTCTCAAATGTGATAGTCTTTTCTTTCATTTCCGTAGGTTATTCTACCTTTCTAATAATTGCCATTTAATCGGGTACTAAAGTAGAAATGAAAGGGATAATTCTTTCCCCCTTTTCACCTTAAGTCCTTAAAATTTGATCTCTTCAGACACTCTGTAATTCTATGGGCACATGGAATGTCTCATTTATTGGATTCATTTATTTTTGTTTTGCAAAGTTTGCCAATTATCTTTCCACTAGAACTATAAACAGTCTGAATTCCCATGAAGGTATTTCATTTATATAATCATTTTAAAAGTACTTTAATAAAAATCCTAATGTTTCAAATTAACTACCCCCTTAATCCATTTAAAAATTTTTAAGGTTGTTATACTTAAGCTTTTTACCATTAATCATAAATCTTTTACACTATTATTTTACTCTTTGTTTTAATCTGGAATGAAGTCCCACTTATTGGAAGCCTTTTTAAAAATAACTACAGTTCCAAAGCTCTCTGAAGAAGTTGTAATTCAAGCATGCTTAAGAAAGTGAGGTTTTAGTGAATCCAGTGTTCTTACAGACTCTGCTGCAGCTATGAATGTTATGTCTTTTCAGCTCATTCTATAGGGCAGGGGTGTCAAACTGCCGGCCCGCAGGCCGGACGTGTCACGCGGAAGCCGCACCCACCCCATTTCCGGCAATGGCAAAACTGTCCTGATACGTTACGCGACATCACGTGATGTCGCGAGTTTGACATGTCTGCTATAGGGCAACTTTGTAATGTATAGTTTCACACTAATGAATGAAAATTTAAATATCAGATATAATACTAAATTTTAAAAAATGTAATGCAGATTGTTAACACAGCATAATTTATACACATTCACAAACCATATTTTCAATGCATCCCATTTATGGATTCTCTTCTTTTCTCCAAAATTGATTCCAGTTAATATCAATAGTAGGAGAGAGGTCTGGTTTTAGGCACTATTTTGTGGGATGTACTCTTCCCATTAAACATATTTAGAATGGGGTCAATTGAACATTCCTATCCCAGGCTCTCCAAACAATTCTATGGAAGTTCTTTTCCTAGAAGATGTACAGTTTGAATAGGAAACAAAGAATTGGTTTCAGCTTAATCCCGATAAGATTGATCGGGTAAGGTTTTAGTCTGTTTCTGAAAAAGATGCAGCAATAAGATTATTCACTCCATTTTTCTGAAGAAAACAGTGCCAATTGATTTCAAAGGAAAAGATAATTGTGCAGAGTAACTGTATAGTTTATGTGAAGTGCTACTTGTAAAAATGCTTGCCATGAATCACAGTTGCATTGAACTACTCTTTCCAAAATCATCTTATTATATAAAATTATACATAATCCTTGTGTTGATATATAGGCACATTGTTTACTTACTGTAATTCCTTCGTATTCTCATAGCTGGGCTAGCACATTGCTACCTGGACTCTAGACTTGCACCATTACTTTTATGTTGCTAATAAAACTTGGTCCAATTGAAAGTGTTATGTTCACTTCAGATTGATGCCTATTTACTTAGAGAATAGAGAGGTTTATTGTTAGGCCCTTATCAGACCTCTTGGGCAGCTATATTTGACTCATTTGTATTTTTACGCGCACTGTATATCAGCATTTATATCTTTGAAGCTGTTGAATGTTTCTAGTAATTTTACAGAAGGTGCTCACTCTTCTACAACCAAGAGTTATTAAATATAATAACTGATGAATCTTTTAATATCCTGACATGCTAGTATAAACCTTTACAAGTCAATTTATGCTGAAAATTAATTTGCTAACATTGTGTTTTACAACCTATTAGACATTTATCATGTAGTGGGACTGAGGGAAAAAAATCCTAGAGATGAACAGATTCTCTGTTACGTATACACACATATATTTATACCTTTAAACAAAAAGACACAATTATATACAAAACACTTGTATATAATGCCTGCTTTAATAGCTTCCCTTCATCAGTCCTTGATAATAGATTTGAAAATATACCATTTAATGAAAGACCTTGCTGTACAGGAAATGAATCTCAGAAACTCTGGTTCATGACCTTCTGTATTCTTGCATGTAAAAGAGATGCCCATGGAAAATAAAACAAATTGTAACATTCTAATGTTAGTTATCTATTTAGATAAACCAACTGAAATCATATTACCAGCAATATGCCAAACATGGCACTGCTATAATTAATCTAAAAATGTGTAAATGACTATAATTATGTGGAATTTAAACATTAAAATTAAGTTCTAATTGGAAATAAACTGATTTATAGATGGTCTGATAAAATCAGACTTGTTAATATTTTAGTAGTTTATCAAACCAATTTTTTATTATAAAGTATATCAGCACATTAATTAAAACTTCCAGTTACTTAGGATTTTAATATTTTATCAAACAGAGTAGCTTTCCTACTTTTTAATTTAGTTTTAAATATTTTATATTTTAGTATTTTTGCATTTAAATGTCAGGTTTATTTTAGTATTTTAGAGTTAGGATTAGGCTAATGTCGGCATTTAAAGTGTATTTAATTTGGTACATTTCAATTTATGTCAATTTTTTGTTTCAATGTATTTAGATAAAATAATAATAAAAATGCATCATTACTCTGTAAATTCTCTTTTAAAATTGTATACAATCCAGATCATGACTCTAATAAAAATGTTTGATTTCTGAAGAAATGTTTGGAGTTTCTGGGAATCAAGCAGCATATATTTTTTTAAAAAAATCAGAGGTTGGTGTGTAATACAGTTCTTATGGCTTTGAAAGAAAGGTAATTTACAGCATAGTGTGTCAAATTTAAAAAATAATCTATTTTCTTTTTTCTAAAATAAATGTTTGACAATGAGCTCTGGTAAAACGAAGTGTCAACGCTGCTAACATTGGATGTTCTTGCTTTGACAACAGATGGAAATCTAGCCATCTTTTCTCTTTCACTTTTAGAGTTCGTTGATGCTGGGAGGGGGAATGTGGATGAGAGTCCAGTTAGTCATAACAATAATAACTCAGCCGTGGGAATCCAAGGTTATTGCGCCCAGAGTTGATAAAGATTTGGCGGGCTGGAGAGCTGGGGAGAAAGCCCTTGCTTCAAGCTAATTGGGGAATGTGATTTATGACTGTTAATTGGAGGAGGGAATTGTGCTTTGCTACTTTGTGCCCAGGGGAGGGGAATTCAGTTTTTGGCTTTATCTATGTAGTGCCGATACTTTGTTTGTCGAATAAAAGATTCTTTAAGGTAAACAATGACTCAAAGTTCTTTTGAAGAGTTTCATCTGTCGGAACCATGACATTAAGACCCAATTATTTCCTTTTAATGGTATTATGCATGAGATTCCCATGTTGTCACTGGAAGTTCCATGATATCACAGGCAGAAAATTATCAAATTTTTGGTGTTACTCAGAAATCTTGCATAAGTAAACAAACTTGCACCACTTGCTTAGTATTGTGACTGAATTACTGAAATGGTATAGATTCCTGGAATAAAGTGACATAGCAGCATAAACACTCTGTTTCTCCATAGAATTTTTGTCAGTGTTTGCACATGTCTTTTATCTATATGTGCCTGAAAACTAAGAGAGAATGGACAATATGTAGCTTATATCAAAGAAAAGAAAATGCCTGGATTAAATAAAGAAGGCATACTTAGGTTTTCTGATCTCCATTACTTGTGCTTCTATGCCATAAGGCAAAGTAACTGAAGAAGGGTCTATTGAATTTAAGATTATTCTTTGTATGCTGCACTTTATTGCTCCATGATGGACTGTTCTGTGCATGACTGTCTTTAATATGATTAAAATTCTTCATAGCCTTGAAAATTCAAATGGCTTGTTCTTGGTAAAAATGTAGAATCACAGATTAATACAATTATTTATACCATAACAGTGTAACTAACAGTATAAAATTCCATATATGTTTCTCTAATATATATATATATATATATGATTCTGAAAGTAACTTTGTGCTTTCTTTTCCCCAGGCCTGATCTCTTCAATTGGGATGATGTGGTTTATCAACAGTCCACTGTGCAGCGATTAGATCATGCATTCAATATAGCAAAACAAAACCTGGGAATTGAGAAACTCCTTGATCCTGAAGGTTTGTGCGAATAGGATTTTATGTATATAAAGATTATTTTTTCACAGAGATGATTAAAAAAAGTTTTATATTTTTAAATAGATTTTATATATATTTTACACCTTCATTTCCAAGGTCTTATCATACAAGTTTCATTTAGTGCACTGAGCCTTCAGAATTTAATTCACTCTTTATTATTCTCTTCATGATAATAAACTTTCAAGGATTCAAAGGATGTGGACTAACATTATAGTCTTACAATTCATTTTTTAAAAATATAGCCAACATGTTGTTTTTATTTATTGTTATTACACATCCAACTGAAATAAGTGTTGTTCTTCACAGGTCCTTACAATTAGGAATTTTCTAAAATTCCTTAACACTTTAAAAACTATTCATTTAAGTACTGCAGATCGTATTTCATAAATCTTTATTTTTATACACATTTCACTTTTTCTACAGTGCATTCAGATCCCCTTCACTTTTTCAATTTTGTTATGCTGCAACCTGATTCTACAGTTGTTAAAATTCATTTTTTTCTCATTAATCTACACTCAGTACCCCATAATGATAAAGTGAAAACAGAAATTTAGAAATGTCTATAAACTTATTAAAAAGAAAAACTTAAATATCACATTAGCATAAGTATTCTGACTCTTTGCAACAACACATGAAATTTAGCTCAGGTGCCTCCCAGTTCTCTTGATCATGCTGACATGTTTCTATACCTTGATTGGAGTCTATCTATGGTAAATTCAATTGATTGGACATGATTTGGAAAGGCACACACCTCTCTATAGAAGGCCTCACAGCTTACAATGCATTCTGTAGCAGAGCAAAAGCCATGAGATGAAAGGAATTGCCTGCAGAGATCAGAGACAGGATTATTGCAAAGCACAGATCTGTGGAAGGCTACAATAAAATTTCTGCTGCACTGAAGGTTCCTAAGAACACAGAGGCCTCCATAATTCTCAAATGGAAGACATTTGGCACAACCAGGACTCTTCCAAGAGTTGGTCACCCAGTCAAACTGAGCAATCAGAGAAGAGCCTTAGTAAGAGAGGCGAGCAAGAACCCAATGAGATCCAAAAATCATGTGTGGAGATAGGATAGAGTTCCAGAAGGACAAACACTACAGCCCTCCACTGATCTGGGCTTTATGGCAGAATGGCTAGATGGACACCCAATCTTGAATTTTTGAGTCATAAATGCAAGGTACACAAAGCTTCGGATTCTTCAATCATACTTTTAATTTGGTATGAACTCACAATGAGCAGATTCAAAAGGTCAAACCTAATTAAAACTGTTTATTAATTAGGCCCAAGCAAAATGTCGAGGTCTGTGTATTATTCTCTGATCATAGTAATGGCATGATTCTAAAAATAAAAGAATTGCATATATTTGAACTTTTCTTGACTTTTCTTGAAATATTCAAAATATTTTACAAAAAAAATTGCATGTTTTCTTTGTCTTAATACTGTCATAAGATTTTCAGCTGCTTAAAGAACTACTATAAATTTTGTGGTGTTACATTTTTAATATGTGTTGCTTAATAACCACGACTTTAAGATAAATGGTAGATGGAGCCCGTCATTACCTTTTGGCATTACAGTGCTAGGCATTATAAGATAGATAGATAATCTTTATTGTCATTTTTTTTCCTGTGGGCACAATGGCATACATTAAAAATGAAATTTAGAGACTTCCCGCTGTGACGTCATCGTGGAGCAGGTGAAGGAACAGACCTCTGTTCCTAAATCCCAAAAAAGTCTTCGCTAAGAGCCCGGTAAGGGCTTTACCGATCCCGGAGAGATTGGTAAATTAAAGAGGAAGCTTCAGAGAAGCTGGATGAAAAGCAAACACCCGAGCAAACAGGAGCAGCACTCTTAAAATTGGCGGAGAAGAAGCCGGTCTTTAAGGTCGGCCTGGAGCAATGGCGGCAGCCTGAGAGGGAAGCGAAAAGTAGAACTGACAGCTTCGTACGGGAGACGAGGAAACCCCTGAAGGAGGTAAGGAACACTTGGCGGAGAGAAGGCGCAGAAAAAGCAAAGCGATAAGGAGAGAGATACAGCGGCAACTGAAATGGAATAGAGCGGAGAAGGGAGCGATAGAGCAGAACGAGAGCAGCGAGAAGAAGCAGAGAGCCCAAAGTAAAGTTTATAAAACGTGAAAGACAGGAATTTAAGAGCTGCAAGAAGCGGAGATTGAAACTAAAGAAAGGACTGGAGAAAGGACGGCCGGAGGTAACAAAGGGTGATTAAGAGACTTTGAAAAAATTAACATAAGGATTAAAAGTTGAAGTGAGAGACAACAGAGAAACTTAATACTAATTAGTGGAACTTATTTTTGAAGAGCAACATATATCTGGGTAAAGTGACTAGTGGACGTTTTGGATACATTGGATATACAGAAGAAGAAATAAGAGGTGACATTTGGTGGATCTATGGACACATTAAATTGAGACAGAGAGAAAAAAGGCTGATGCAATCTTGTAGCACCCGTATACAAGCAATGACTAAGCAACAAGAAGAATAGGGACGACAGGCAATGTATTAAAAGGAATGAAGCAAATGAATTGAATTAACGTAATTGAATTAAATAGAATTGAGAAAGTAATTATAGCATAGTAAAGAAATATAGAGAAAGGTGATTATTCAAATAAGAGTGATAGTGAATGAAATTAAGAGTGGTGATAATACTTAGAGAATAGTATATGTATATGCATTGTGTGTAGTGTTATAGAAATATATATAAAAGGTGTTAAGAGTATTATAAATTATACTATATAATAGTGGGATAAGAAAAGGTATAACTCTATTTGTAATCTTATTTTTAACGTTAACCCTAAGAACAATGCTATATAAAGGTATTATAGTCATATATATTGATACATAATTAGAAATATCAGAAAACATATATATATATTACTATTTATATTATATATATATATTTATATATTTAAGCTTAGATTATATAGATTGAAAACCAACTTGATTAACAAAAACAACTTGCCATAAATTGATATATGCAAATGTGGAAAAACATTATTTAAGTAATAAAAATGACAAGTACCACAACAACAATTAAAGTAGGGAAAAAAACAGCTACAAATCCCACATGTATAATGGCCTCTCCTACAGGTCAAAGAACGATAGTGACCATGTTGGGGAAAGAAAAAGAAAAAGCAGAATTGGTGATGAACCCACAGAGCATGCAGATAACACTACAAATGATTCAGGAAACAATGATGAAGACCCAAGAGGCAATAGCAAACAATCATGAAGAAATGAAAATTCATCACAAAGAAATCAAGAATGATATTGGAGAAATGAGAGACAAAATTAAAAACATAAATGATAAGATAGGGAGTATACAACAAACAATGATGGAGAACGAACAAAGAATTCAAAAAGTTGAAACAAAAATGGATCAAGTTGATATCAAAATAGAAAGGATGGGACAGAAATCCAAGTAAGTAAACAGGGAATTGACTGAATCTATTGCCTTCTTGGAAATGGAAAAAGCTTCGTTCTTCCTAAGATTTCAAAATATCGTAGAGGAAAAAGAAGAAGATTTGGGAGAGAAGATGGCGGAGATATTGGCTGAGATATTAGGAAAGGACAAACAGGAAACAAGAAGAGACATAGACGAAATATATCGAGTATATACAAATTATGCACAAAGGCATAGATTGGCGAGAGAGGTGCATATAAGGTTTACTAGAAGATCAATAAGGGATGAAATATATAAAAAAATAAGAGACGAACCGATAATTTATAAAGGAAAAGAAATAATTGTATTAAAGCAAATACCACGTAGAATACGAAATCAGAGACGAGAATACCAATTTCTAACTACCCAATTAACTAAATACAAAGTTATGTTTCAATGGTTAGTACCTGAAGGCATATTTCTAACATGGCAAGAAAAAATATATAAGATAGATACACTCGAGAAAGCGCAGGACTTTTATGAACGTCACTGTGTGCAGGGAGAAGAACAAGAAAGTAGGGAAGAGCCGGAGAGTAAAAGCCAGGAGGAAGACCTATTAGAAGAAGTTGAACGAGAAAGAGAAACACAAAAGATACAAGAAAGAGAAAGGTTAGAAAGAGAAGGAGCAAAAGGAAGGGTAATAGAGACAAGAAGCACAAAAAAAAACAGATCAAGTAAAAAATGGGAGAGGCAATTAAGCTCTTTTCTGTAAACATTAATGGTTTAAACATACCAAGAAAAAGAGTACAAACGTTTAACAAATTAAGGAAATTGGATGCAGACGTGATATGTCTTCAGGAAGTTCATATAAAAAAGGATTATAGAAAACTACTAGAGAATGTAAAATTAGGGACACTATACACAACATTAGCACAAAACAAGAAAGGAGGAATTGCTATATATGTCAAAGAAAAAATAAAATCAAAATTAATATATTCGGATGAAGAGGGGAGAATTTTAATGTTGGAAATAGAATTAGAGCAAAAACAAATTTTATTAATGGCAGTATATGCACCAAATAATAATCAACATGAATTTTTTAAAAAGGTACATAAGAAACTAGTAGATCTGGATTATGAAAGTATTTGTATGATTGGGGATCTAAATGCAATAGTTGATGTTAAGAAAGACTATAAGAGTAGTAAAAAGAACAAAAAGAAGAAAAATATATTACCAAAATCGTTCTTTGACATGGTAACAGAACTCAACCTTCAGGATATATGGAAAGAGACACACTATTCGTATCCGCATCAATCCTGGTCTAGGATCGATATGACCTGGGTAACAACAGAAGTACAAAACGGGATAGAGGAAATTGAAATAGGACTTAATGATTGGGCAGATCACAACCCAATAATAATAAAATGGAAAGGCCAGAAACAGAAAAAGATGGTCAATGAATCAAAGACTGTGTAAAGATAAACAATATATACAGATGCTAGAAAAGGAATTGACACTATTTTTTCAGGTAAATAAAAAGGAAAAGACATCAACACAAAATTTGTGGGATACTACAAAAGCCTACATTCGGGGATTGACAATTGCATACAACTCTAAGAAAAATAAAGATAGGAGACTTCAACAAGAAAAACTACAAGAAGAACTTAAAAAAATAGAAGGTGACCTACAGAAGGATCCACAAAACAAAAAGATAAAAGAAAAATGGAATATTATAAAACACAAGATTAATCTGACAATACAAAAAGAAATGGCACAGAAAATTAGGATGGCGAAACAAAATTATTTTGAAAATGCGAATAAAACTGGTCGATGGTTGGCCTATAAATTAAAAAAAGAAAAAGGCAAAAGAACAATACATCAACTACAAGATGAAAGTGGAACAGTACAATATAGACGGGAAGAGAAAAAGAACATAATACAAAATTTCTTCTCAAAACTATACCATTTGATAATCTGAATTGGAAGTTTATTATAACACAATTGAACTATACGGAATTTGGGACAAAATTTGGAAAGATGGTTGAGAAAATATATACTAAACAAACAGCTAGGGTAATTATAAATGATGAAATGACAGAAAAATTTGATATAACCAAAGGAGTAAGACAAGGGTGTCCACTTTCGCCTCTTCTATTTATTTTATCATTAGAAATACTTCTGACAAAAATCAGAGAGGACCAAGAAATAAAGGGTTTAAAAATTAAGAAGGAAGAAGCCTTCGCTGATGATTTGGTATTCATTTTGGAAGACCCATTAGAAACCGGCCCTAAATTGATTCAAAAAATAGAAGAATTTGGTGAGGTAGCCGGACTTAAGATTAATAAGAATAAATCCAAATTAATAACCAAAAATCTTACAAAGGCACAGGAAAGTGAACTGGAAGATAAAATAAAAATAAGTGTAACTAAGAAAATAAAATATTTAGGGATTTGGCTTTCAGCGAAGTGCTCCTCGATTAAGGGGGATAATTATGATAAAATATTACACCAGATAAAAAAAGATTTAGAAAATTGGGAAAATCTACAAATTTCATTTTTCGGGAGGATCGCTACAGTCAAAATGAATATATTGCCAAAATATTATTCCTGCTCCAAGTTATTCCAATAAAATTAGGGAAAACATTTTTTCAAGAATTAAATAAATTGGTTACAAAATTTATATGGCAAAGGAAAAAACCCAGGATTAAATTAAAACTCTTGCAAGATATGAAAGATAAAGGGGGATTGGCGTTAGCAGAGTGGGAAATATACTACCAAGCATCGAGCCTAACTTGGCTAAAAGAATGGATGGAATTGAAAAATACCAGAGTTTTAACAATAGAAGGACATGACTTGCAAGCGGGGTGGCATGCATTCCTATGGGACGAAAAATATAAAATACACAGATACTTTCAAAGACACATAGTTAGGAATGCATTCCTACAGACTTGGGAAAAAATAAAACAAAAACATTACATAAGAATTCCAATGTGGTTATCCCCAACAGAAGCTCTGAAACACCCAAACCTACTGGACATAAATAAGATAATTAGATACAAGGAATTGGTAAACGAACAGGGAAATCTGAAAACAAAACAAGAATTGGAACAAGATGTAGGCAGAGAGATTGACTGGTGTAAATTTACACAAATTCAATCTAAATATACAGAGGACAAAAAATCATATGAAATACAAAAGGAGCCACAAGAATTGGATAAAATTATACATGGAACAGAAATAAAATTAATCAGCAATATATATAAATACTTACTGAGATATAAAATGGAAGACGAGGTTGTCAAAGACACAATGATCAGATGGGCAAAAAATTTCGGATATAATATAGAATTGGAGAAATGGGAAAAATATGGGAAACAAACATAAAACTGACTATGTCTGCAGCATTCAAGGAAAACCAGTTGAAGATGTTCTACAGATGGCATCTTCCACCAGCAAAGCTTGCCAAGATGTTCCAGAACAATTCGCCAACATGTTGGAAATGTAAAAAAGTACATGGAACATATTATCATCTATGGTGGACATGCCCAGTTGCGAAAAAATACTGAATTAAAATAAGAAGATGGATGGAAGAAATAATAGATCAACCCATAGACTGGAAACCAGAGATCTTTCTGCTGGGTATTTTAAACAGAAAATATAGTAAAGAAACACGGTACTTAATCCTACATATAACAACGGCAGCAAGAATAGTCTACGCACAGTTCTGGAAAAATGAGAATATACCATCAGAGGAAGAAGTGATAAGAAAAATCCTGGACTGTGCGGAGATGAACAAATTAACAAAAGAGATAAAAGAAAAGGAAGACACAGAGTACTATCTAATATGGAATAAGTGGTATGATTGGTTGGAGATTAGAAATAATAAATGAGAATAAATGTGGAAAGGTCAAAAAATAGAAAATATGTGTATAATGTATAGTAATAATATGTATTATTTTTAATATGAAGTATAGTATGAAGGAAGAAAAATGGAAACAAGAAACAATGGGACAACAAAGACAAATATATTTAAAGAAGAATAAGGGGGGGGAAATGTAAATAATAGAAGATTACCGTTACGAAATTGCTGTTAAGAAAAAAAAGGAGTATACATTGTGTGTGTATGTGTGTTGTTTTGTTGTTTTAAAAAATAAAAATTTAAAATAAAATGAAATTTAGTTGCTTCCTCTCAAAGTGTACACATACATAACACATTTTAAACATACTATATACAACATATGTATAGACCTACACCCTTACACAGTGGTGGGATTCAGCTGGTTCGCACCACTTCGGCAGAACCGGTAGCTAATTTTTTATTGCCCAGGCCCAGAATGGACTTCTGGAAGCGGCATCCACACAGAGAACCGGTTGTTCATATATTTGAATCCCACCACTGCCCTTACATATAAGTAACATAGAAATATTATTCACTGTCCATCTTGAATACATAATGGAAGGAGGAAGCTTTAGAATTCACAAGGTTAATACTGTATGGAACAAAGCTGTGACTGAATCTGGATGTTCTGCTTCAGATACCATGAAGCCTCCTCCCAGAAGGTAACAAGGAATATAACCATTAAAGTTGTCATAGTATTTTCAGTATAAAAGGAAGTACTTACATTTTTACACTCATAGAATCCAGCCATAATTATACAACTGAATAGCATACTCTTATACAGTAACAGTTTTAGCTTAGGATCTTGGGAAAGTAAGCATTTTTAGCACTTTTCAGCTGAGACTAGGTATTTTGGAGGAGGCATGGAATTCATTTTTGGCATGTCCTCACTTCAAACATATTTACCTAAAACTACTGAACAGACGAAGAAAAAACACGGCTAAGATAGTTAGTAGATGGAGGTCATTATTGGTGGGCTGTATTGAGTCTTGACAAGAAGAAATTTTAAAAGAAAACTGAAACAAACAAAAAAACACCCCTTTCTGTTCATGATGACACAGAAGCATACATCTGCCTCAGCTTTATCCATATAGTAGGGGAAAAGCAGTTATTTTCTATTTCATTTCAGCTACATTGGACTATTTCAATCTTAGCTACTATAAAAAAAATAAAGAATAAAGAAGTTAATCAAACAATATCATGTAATTTGAGAATTAAATAATAAAATAATTACCTTTGAGAATAATTAAGGAACAAAGAAAACAAAAATAGTATTAAGAAAAATGTATTTTATAACAGTTTTCAATGGTCATAATTGCCAGTAAAAATAGCATAATAAGGAAACATCTGTTAGAACATGTTGAATGTTTCTAAAGACCATAAGCTGACTAGTTTAGTAGCCTTCTTTCTGTGCAGTAAGGATGGAAAGAGTCTGATTTCAGTTTTTGAGAAATCAAAGCAATTCAGAATAATTATATCCTAATCATATTGCATTTCTATCTTCTTGTCAGCTGTCAGTTATGTATTCCAGCAACACTAGAACATCCTATTAGGGCCCATTTGAACTGCTGACTGGATTAATGGAATTTTCATAGCACAGAATGTGTTTCAAACTAAATAGATACATTTGTTTTCTTTGCTGTTTTTTTAAAATATTTGCCTCTTCTTTTTTATTTAACAAATAATGTGAATGATATCAACATAGAAGTTTATATTAAATTTCTTCTATGTTATTCCTATATATATATTCCTATAATATTTCATTGTCTATAATATTCTGTGTTAACTGTGACGGTTAATACTTAATGCATTTAAGTTCATCAACATTATTTTCTTGCAGAGTTAACAATAGTTGATAGACAATAATATTTTTGGACTTAGTGTATTTCTAAATCTACATTCAGTCAGCATTAATTCTGCTCACCACAAAATTCAGTTAGATAACTGGAGAGATATTTTCTACTACTGTTGCATATTAAATAGTTAACAGATTTGGATTGTAATTTATGTTCAATTTCTTGTGCATAAGTTTCATTAAATCAGTGGAGTTTAACTTTGAATAAAGTTACACAGGTTTGGGTTATATATCCCTTTGGTAGTGGTTGTGGGGAATCAACTGAGCCTAGCCTTGGGAAGAATGTTTTCACCACTGCTGTCAATCCCACAACTCACCTCCACTGTCTGAGAAAATAGTCTCTTTTATAAATTACCTAATGCCTTTGGCTGGAAGCATCTGTTATGTGTTTCAAGCTATATTCCCAGTAACTCCCATAGAAGACAGCCGGTGATGTTTTGTATAAAATGCATGGAAAAACAGATTGGGGAAAGTAAACTTTTTTTAAAAAAAATATTAAATAGAAAATTAGTCAGAGAGATAAAATATGAAAGTCACACATAGTTTGCATTTGGGTACTCAGAATACAACACCCTGAATAAACATCAGCCTAAATCAAATTTAAACTCAGGTGTCCACAGAAAATAATAGTATAGTCATTTCTTCCTGGTGTTCTTCCTTCCTTATCCATTAAATGTTATCTTTGTCTTTCAAGTGCTTAATGGTGGTACAGAAAGCTATTGCTAAAAGTAATAATTGTTATGTCACATTTCTTTAAATATCATACACTGATTCAATAGTAATTATTCCCAGATTAAAAGAGTAATTATTCTCAGATTAAAAAAATATTTGATCATTTACTAATCATTTAAATTTTTGTCAGAAGAGCACAGAAAAATGTTCTTCAGTTTAATAGAACTTGCCTGAGTTAACTTTGTTCCATGGTGTAAAAACCTGGATTTCTGAATCTAAGTAATTTTAAAATACTATACAGTACAGTTCATTAACTTGTTAAGATCAGCCTTCAGGAATTTCCTAGAACTGAGTGCAGTAATTAATCCTTAATATTATTTTTCCTTAAGGCAGATGAACTAAGGTAATGTTCACAATGTTGTAACAGAGCTTCAGCTTCAGTTCCAGAAGGATTTTTGAAGCAAGCAACATACCATTTCTCTGCTGCTTTTTAAAATAGCCCATGCACTTATCCATCACCCGGGTTTTTTTTTAGTTATTTGGCACTCAGAGAAAAAATCCCAGGTACGGATGATTTAAAGAGCTGCATACAGCAGCATGTCTCTGTGGGTATGTTACTTTTACATTGCTTGCTGTGATCGCTCTAAACATAACTTTAGAAATTGTTATTTCTGATTATGAATGTTTGAACAGTCATACACACAGTAGTAGTGTGTTATTCATAGCATTTATTAACCATGGTGGTTAAGCCCATTGCACATATTCTAAGTTTAAGCATAAACTGTTGAACTATAATCCATATATGATTTTTAATTCAGGTAATTCATTGAATTTAATTTCTTGCTTAGACATTCTAAATATGTTAGACATTTCTTCTTAATGAAGAAGTTAGACAATGCTAGACAACTTCTTCTCAATGATTACTGACCAATGATAATGGTCATCATATAAGAAATTGCAACTTGGAATAAGAGTTTCTTGGTTGACTTTGGTGGCTCTTGCTACATTCTGCCTGTGCCAAACTTAAAAAATAAGAGTTCTGGCTTTCCAAGAAACTCATCATAATTAATACCTCATTTGGACTTCCAGTTCCACCCTGTAGCGATCCAGCCGAGGGATCGCGGGGCTCTGCACCCCACGGCTGATTTCACCCTGCCAGGGGACCCTAAATGGATCAAAAGTCATCCCGGAGAGGCGAGAAAGAAGGAGGAGCGCCCCGATGATTGCGGAACAATGGTGGTCAATCCACTCAATCCGGGGGAAGCCCTTCAACCAGACAGCAGAAAGGCTAGCTGCACATCAGTGTCTAGCCCAAGCTACAAGCAGCCGAAGTCCAAAAGCATGAACCAGAACAACGGTGAACAGCGTGCTTGAAACTGGATGAGAATATTGATCTTCTCTCTTCTATTTTGTAACTGATTCCCTGGAAAAAACCCCAAAGCAAGAAATCCTCCAAAAGTGAGGGAGGGGACTAAATCCCTACCCCTCCATAGACGGAAGCAGCGAATTAACTTCTAAGGGGGAAAGAAATATACTGAAATGAAACTAATAACAATATAGTCTGGATAAATCTGAAAATTAAGAAAACCGTTAAGATTTTATACCCTAAAGAGTTTCAATGAATTTATAAAAAATAAAACAACAATTTTATTGTTTGAAAAAATTGGAAAATAAATAACTACTGACATCTAGTGGAGAATCAGAGCATAGAACAACAGCAACTCTGACTCAGAAATTGGCAAAATGCCCAGAAACAAAGATTAATCTGTTCCCTTGAACTTTAATAACCTTCAGCCAAATAGAAAACAGCTGAGAACAAAGAAAGAAAATATACTGGGCAATTTATAAGCTAAAAAAAAGTGTCTGCAGAAAAAGAAAACTTCAACTGTTGTCTAAGCTCAAGAATTGTTTGCAGAAAAAGAAAAAAATTGACTCTTGGCTAATCTTCTAGGGGGGAACTTACTAGAAGGCTTCAAGGTGGAAAATACTCTGGATTGCAACTCTGACAGGTTGATAACTGACCCCTGAATAGAAGAATTGTTTCACTGATACATTGACAACTGGAAATGCATTGGATTACAAAAACCATATATAAAGATAAGAACTATATAAGATTTGGTGGTTTGAATTTTGAGATTGGCTGGCTCGATAAGGCTAATTACAGAGACTATGGCACTAGTGAAAGACTATTTGGAGGGGGGAGATGAAATGGATATTGCATATTTATCTAAAAGAAACAGGAAACCACACCAAATATTCCCTTCTGAAAGATTTAGCCTGGAACATCAGACATCTGCAGGAGTAATACTCCAAGATGAGACAAGTACTTTTTAGGAGGAAATGTATGCAATGCTATGACAGATTCAATAGTTTCAAACCACAATGAGATCAAAAACAACTTTGATGTCATAAATGAGCACATCTTCAATCTAAACTTATAATTAAAAAACAATAAAGAATGAACAAACAAATCAGATAGCAGAATACAAACTAGAAGAAAGTGACTTAAACAGGGAAGCTACAAATGAAGAGAACTATAACTTAACACAAACAGAAAAAAATCTACAAGATTTTATTACAACAATGAAAATGGAAAAGATATTTTATCCGACAGGACGTCAAAACAAATTCGAGGATAAGAAAGAAGATTTAACAAAATGATTATAGAGCTGCCAGGAAAATCATCAGAGTCTGGGAGACAAAAAGCGTATATCTTACTCAACCTGTCCTTCACACTCCCAACAACACCTACAAAAATACAGGAACTTCCTGGCAAGCGGAACATACTAACTTGGAAAGCTATTTGGCAAAAGAAGAAGGCTAGAGTTAGACTTAAGAAATCTGATACGACTTACCAGATGGAGTACTACATGATTAAACATTTGTTTGAATATGGTTAAAAGAATAGATAATTTTGGATATAAAGGGGCCCTATAGTAAGAGGGATAAGAGATATAAGTAGAATAATATTTTTTTATTATATATAAAATATTAAAATACTGGGATGATGTATGTGAATGGAAAGTTTAGACATTTAAAGGTAATTAAATTAGAGAGAATTATGACTCAGAAGAATGATTTGAATACCGAGAGGAAAGTAAGCTTAAATAAGAATTTTGAAAACAGGACATATAGTGACTCAATGAGATGACTTTTATAAATATAGTTGAAATATAAACTGCTCAGAAAAGATGTTATTTTTTCCGTAGTTAGATCTTAATATTCCTAATAAAAACAATTCCGGTTTGAATTCTATCTGTATCTTAGTCATCTTTTCTAACCATCTGTGAATTTTAAGCCAATATATCTTTGCATTAGGGCATATCCACCAGATATGATAATAAGTTCCTGGTTTTTGTTTACATTTCCAACAACTATTTGATACATTTTTAAACATTTTCTCTAGTCTAACTGGTGTCATATGCCATCTATAAAACATTTTATATAAATTCTCCTTATATGCAGCCGCTTTAGTAAGTTTAATATTTCGATCCCATAATTTTTGCCAATCTTCTAAGTCTATAGAGTATACAAAGTTCTTAGCCCATACTATCATTGTTTCTTTTACTTGCTCTTCTTCCATCTTCCATCTTAGCAGAAATTTATAGAGTTTTTTAATCAAATGTTCATCAGTTTTTAACAATATTTTATCTAGCGGTGTCTGTTCTTTATAAAATCCTGTAGACTTTATATCTTTTTCATATCTTGTCTGAATTTGCAAGTAAGACCACCATGTTAAGTCAATACCCTGTTGCTGAAGAATTTGTCTGTCTTTAAGTTTCCCGTCTTTGTCCAAAATATCTTTATAGCTAACGAGTTTATCATAATTAATTAAATTTGGATAGGAAAAGGCTTCCATTGTCGAAATCCACTCAGGTATTTTCATGTAAATTTTATGTTTAATTTTTTCCCACTCTGAAAACAATAACTACGGAAAAGAGAATGAATATTTAATTTTACATATATTAACAGCCACGAGAATAGCATTTGCCCAATTTTGGAAAAATGAAAAAATACCACCTGACCAGATTATTATTATGAAAATATTGGAATGTGCAGAAATGGATAGATTAACTTTAGAAATTAAAGAGAAAGAAGATACAATTTTCTTTAAAACATGGGAAAAATTTTATCAATGGCTAGCAATAAGATAGAATGAAAAAAGATGGTGAAATTAAATAAGATAAATAATGTACTTTTTCTTGAATATTATTTTTTAACTTTTTGGTTAGATGTTTACATTTAACTACAATTAATTATAATTAATAAGCGTTATATCGGTATTTATATGTAACTATATTTACTTAGTAATACATCACTAATAGTATATTGATTATTGTTACTTATAGAATGAATGATATGTATTGGGTTAAGTTTTTACCATTAATAGTGACAAATTTATTAATATAGCTTTTTAGTATTATGTTAATTATGCATACTTAATATGTATACCCGGACGATAGTCTGCTTGCTAAAGCGTTGATTTATTGTTGGGGGTAACCCCATTATTGTATCTACCCCTACCCTTGGTTTAATCCTTGTTTTTTTTTTACCCTATGTTATACCTTTACCTACCCTTCCCTTTCTATCCCGATAAAAATAATAAAACATATTTAAAAAAAAGAAAAGAAAAGATGTTATTTGTGGATGTTATAGGATATATAAGTAGTATGGTATCTTTATAATCTATGAAATATGAAAATATTGGGATGGGGTATGTAAATGAAAAGTTTGGATATTTAGGTAATTAATTTTGAGAAAACTATGACTGATAAGAATGGTTTGAATACTGAGGGGAAATTAAGTTTAAATAAGAATTTTGAAAATAGAACACATAGTGACCTAACAAGATGACTTTTACAAATATAATTGAAACATAAGTTAATTAGAAAAGATATTATATATGGATGTTATTGTTATCTGTACAAACATAAAAAATGTTTATATCCAACCTTGTATGTATTGAAAATATTATTATATTTATCTAATGTTGACAAAGGAAAATAACTTTGGAAGAAGGGAAGATCAAGGAAACATACTATTAATTAATATATTGATCATGGAATTATAGAAAATAATTATTATTGATTGTTTTTCAAATATATGAACCCAGACAACATGCTGTTTAATAAGCACTAAATATTGTTATTGCAAAAAATCAATAAAAATGTTTTTAAAAAGAACTAATACCTTATTTGTAGCAATCTCTCAGAATTAGGAATTATTAGGCACTTTGGACTGCTATGTCATCCATTTTTCAGTTGTGGCCAGTCTAACTTGAAATGAAGCATTAGGGTTGGCTGATGAAATAGAGAACAAGGGTCAGGCAGAGCAAGAGAAAATAATAAACTAGCCTACAAGAACTAATTGACTCTCCAACTACTTTGCCATGCTTTCCTCTAAACTCTGGAGCCAGCAGGAAATCATTCCATCTTAAATTTACTTGCCCTTCCACAATACAGACTGATTGTGCACCTGGAATTTATAACAATAACATTTAAATTCCTAGCATTTTCTTCTTCACAACTGGCAACAGTTTCAGTCAATGCAAGCAATTACTTTACAGAATGAAGGTGGCTAGCCTGTGAAAAAACTGTGATTTCTATTTATTATTTGTAATAATAATAAGTAACCCCCCAATAAGGCACTACCTTGATGTGGTTGTGGGGCTTGTGTGCTCTGAGCAAGATGAGAGCTATGCAAGACATTCAACTATGCTGAACAGGTTTCATCAATGGAGCAGATGAAAAGTGTTTTTTTCATGAACAATGTGGTAAGACATCATTTACAGAAATCTGTAGTGGATTAGTGGTTGCCCAGGTCAGCAAAGACCACATTAGGTGTTGGGGTTCCTGGACATCTGGTGACAAATGGACTACAGGGCTCAGGCTGAGCAACCAGGGCCAGCAGCAAGACTACTGGAAGAAAAGATTCCCATCACAAATGTACAATTGCCACATCACCTTTAACACCATCACACAACAACATCTGCCTATCCCAGGTCCTCGGGAAGGACTTGGTAAGTGGATAAAAATGCCAAAACTGGCCAGCTGTGAGGCCAACCATAATAAGTAATAATAGACAAAATTATTTCATTAAAATAAAATTATTTAGATCCACTGCATCTTTTTTTAATAAATATTTTATTAATTTTCTAGTTTTACAGTCAAATACTTAATAAACAACATGTTGTCTGGGTCCATTAGTAATTCAGTGGTCTATATTAACTTCTCTGTTTTTCCCCCCAAGCAATTAATTCGCCGCTTTTCTTTTCCTGAGGGAATGGGGTAGAAATTCCCCTTCCCTCTCTAATCGGGGAGGGTGCTTTGGGCAATTTTTTCTAGGAAAAAGTCTTAGAGTCATAAAGAGAGGATAAAATCTCACTCAGTTTCATCCACGTTGCTCAAAAGTTGCTCGTTGATGCTTATTTTCTTCAGTTGTCAGCATCTTCTGACTGGCTACATGAATGTAGCCAGTCTTTCCCCCACTGTTTTGGAGGGCTTTCTTGGATCAAACGGAAGGGCCACCACCCTCCCGCAATCAACGAGAGTCCCCTCCTTGCTTGTCACCTCTATGGGGCAACTTTCAATCCTTTCTAGGGTCCTCAGTGGGGCAAAATCGAACACGAAAGATGGGGCCCCGTCTTCCTGCGCCTGTTTCGCCACAACGTCAAACCGGAAGTCAGATTCACTGTATCTTTTATAGCCCAAACAATTGACTTAATGCAATTCCAGATGTTTGTTTGCTTTAGTCTGAGACATGCGGCGAAGCTATATTCCACTAATTATGCTTAATTTTATTGCTATTCTGATTTATAGGAATACATTCTATAACATTTTACAATTCTTAGATTCTTCCTCATATAATCTTCAACTTTAATTTTGATATTACATTATTTAATATAAATACGCATGCAGTCCAGACCTTTGAAGAACTTCATTTTTTTCTGATTTTGACAGAAACACTAATAGAATATTAAATAGTATCAGTAGTTGATATTATATGAAGAGTAATAGAGAATAAAGAGTAATTCATTTATGCAATTTTGGGAGCATTTGTCCACATTTCAACTGACAATTTAGCACTGGCATTTGTCCTTTTTAATATATTTATTAGACAAGAAAGAGTAACAATCACATTGCTTGAATTTCTTTTCTAGTCCTTATAATTTCACTTTAGTAAATTTATTATTCCCCTCTTAGAAGTTCAGGTTCTTTTTTGGTTTCAATGTATCTAAAATAAGATTTTATGTTACTTAATAATCACCAACATTTTACATATTTCATGAATTATTAAAAATATCAGTTTTAAAATTGACACAGTCCTTTTTTATGAATAGTATTTCTACAGAAGAAGGCAGTCATTAAACTCCTTCTATTTAATGAATGAATGTTGACCAGGCTTATTATTGTAAGTATCTATTGGTTTTCAAGATGTGTTGTAATATCTATGGCAGCTTTTCTCCACTTGATGATCTGCAAATGTATTGGACTAAAGTTATCAGAATTCCCCAACAATCTATTTGAAGGCTCCTAGTTTAAAGAAGACTACCTTAACTTTGAATACATAAATCACAATCACAATCCACTCACTTCAAGAATTGCTAATTATTGCAACTATACTTTGTAGACTTAAACATAATTACATGGAATGATTTTCCAGTGAATTCAATCAAATTTAAATTCAAATAGATATAGATGTAATAAAATTGCACTGATATTGCTTGGCTAAATACACATACATATAAAAGGGCTTTTTTTGTCATAGAACGCCCAGAATGGAGTTCCGGCACCTTTTTTGGATGGAACCTTGTAGGGTAGGCAAGGCGGGTTGTATGACGTGTATGAGTTCCGGCACCTTTTTGTTTTACAAAAAAGCACTGCATATAAATATGTACATATCCATTCATTCACTATTATTTGTACCCTCAGGTTTACTAGCATTTAGCAATGTTATTAAGAAAGTAATGGTGTGAATCCAACAGCCACATAAAATTAATCATTGATAATGAATATATTATGATGGTAGCAATAATATTTGACATTACAGTTTCATTCTAGTAATAAAAGACTTTTATTCCAGTAAAATATATTTTTTATTCTAACAAGGGAATTTTATGCAAAAGTAGGATGCTTTATCTGTGTTGTTCTGATTTCTTTTCTATATATGTCTCTTTTCCACACATAGCTCATTTTACTATCTAATTAACATAAACTGAATTCTTTATAGTTAATTGTTACAGAATAATAAATATTTAAGTATATTATGATGCATTGCACAATCAGCCAAATGTTTAGACTGGATTTGGCTTTTTTATCCACCTATTGGATCCTCCCCCAAGGACCTGGGATAGGCAGATGTTATTATTTAATAATATTAAAGGTATTCTCACAGGATGTAAGCTATTCCAAGTAAAGCTGCCTTTTAGAATTCACTGATTTTGTCAATGCTGATGGAGTTCAACTAATGTCCAGAAGTTTTGGAATGGCAACCAAGGTTCCTATTAGTATTTATAATAGTATTTTGCCACAGTTGGTCTACTTCTATTTTCAGGTCTTTGCATTTTCTGTTTTTCTCTACTTCTTTCTTTTCTATTTGGCTTTCTTCAGGTATTGCAATGTCCACCATCCAGCTTTTTTGTCTTTGTTATCAACAATTCTTGTAATATTATGTTTGGTTGCACAGATGTTTCAATTTAGCATTTTTATCTACCTATTGAGTCCTTCTCATTGATCTGAGGTAGACAAATGTTCTTATTTGATTAGGTTAAAGGTATCACACAGAATGTATTATCGTTATTATAGGGTTGCACAGTCACCCGGGTGAATGGATGGATGTTATACTATGGTACACTGCCTGATCAATTGTGCTTAAAGTCTTTTGCGTGTAGGAAAGTTTCAGAGCATCTCCATCCAGTGATTTTGAAGCCAACTCAGGATTTATCTTATAGTACAGTATTGATCTTTTTTTTTCCCCAGAGATGATCTAACTTTATCTTGCTCAGCAGCAAGAGGATCTATTCTGGATATTTTCCCCTAGAATGCTATTGTGATATTTATGTTCTCACCTATGAGAGTTTTGTCCTCATCAAAACTTAGGTCTTCTAGGCTTAAGCTATTTTAACTGTTAGCTTCTTGTAACTATTGTAGAGTCTAGATATAAGCTGCAATTAACTCTCTAATGATTGGTATCTTTTTATACTATTTAAAAAGTATGAGAAGAACTTATTGAACATATTTTCAGATCCAATTTCATTGACTCCCAAATTGGATTTTTAAAATGCTATTGTATATTTTATTTTTTTATGAAATTTAGACACTGCCCATCTCACTGTCTGAGTGACTATAGGCAGTTTACAGATAAAAGCCATAAAACCTCTCTAAAAAACATCATTAAAAAGAGAATTGAAAATTTAGAGACTGAATTTGAAAGGTGGAATTGTGCTGTACAATGTTTTAAGTGTAATAAATATCAGAAAAAATATTTTTCTATGTGTTCTGACTTGTAATATATATTGAGACATTCACAGAGGAAAATTATAGATATAGTATAACAAATAATTTGACTTTCAAATCATGCATAGACATCATACCATACCAGACCTTATTTTCAACTTTTCTAGAATAACAAAAAAAATATTATTTTCATTGAATTTTAGATCAACTCATGCCACTTGTCTAAATTTGTTTGATCATGGGTTGGTGAAGTAAAGAATTAATAAATGTACTAGATGCAACAAACTAAAAATTTGGAAAGTTATCAGGCTCTTTGCTACTGTCTGTGAGATCTCTCTCTCTCTCTCTCTCTCTCTCTCTCTCTCTATCTATCTATCTATCTATCTATCTATCTATCTATCTATCTATCTATCTATCTATCTATCTATCTATCTATCTATCTATCTATCTATCTATCTATCTATCTATCTACTTTATTAATTCACATCTAATATAAAATAAATAAACTCACAGATTATGAAATTTTGCTTTTAAAAGGAATTATCAGAGTGAAATCTGCCAAGCTAGAAATCTATTTAAAAAATCCTAAATATTTATATATGTAATATATTATCTGTCTGTCTGTCATTTGTTATCCATCCATCCATCTATCCATCCATCCATCCATCCATCCATCGTGCCAATTTATTGTGCCATTTATTGTGCCAAATTATGCCAATAATTGTATTTAAGTAATCCAGAGATTAACAATGCAGCTATATATCTTTATATTTTGAATTCAGTAAACAACACTTAAATGCCCAATAAACACAGAACATGAAAGCAATGCTACATAACTTATGTTTATACTTTATAACTGCCTTGAAAAATTCAGTTTATTCTTTTATTTGTGACATGCAGTAACTGCATTGTAATAAAGACCTCTACATGTCTGGTCAGATATAAACATCACTGCATAATTCCAATATTAGATTGCAGTTACAGAAAGCTTGAATATTTATATTCATTAAAATGACAGTTACATATTTCTCCCGTATATCCAATTATGATTGATCATTAAAAGAGAAATAGAATCTGAAACCCTTTACTTTGATGAATAGCATTTTCAGTTCAATTAAGATTATTTATGATTTGGGTATTCTTTTTACTTTGCTTTGTTGTTTTTTTAAATGGTGAGGGAAATAAATCAGCAGAAAACAAGTTTCAAGGACATACTAATGCACCTAAACCAATAGGTACAAATGTTGGCTTCTTTTAATTTGATATTTTTTTTAAAAAAAATGATATAAATGTATTTGACTGAAAGAAAAAATTATATTCAGATAGATTTCTGAAAGTAATAGCCTCAGCAGGAACAAAATAAAATCTGTGATTATCTATATAGATAGATAATGCAGTTGTCTGTATTATTTATTACTGTAAAAGCCTATAAGGGATTGCAAATATTTTTCCCATTTTTGATGTGACATTTTGAAAATAAAATCATGTCTTTTTTCTTTCCATTTTACAAAACTTTAATCACTTATGTGGATATTTGGATGAATTATTTAGAGAAAAAGAATGCAGTTACACCCAAATTCAGTTAGTTTTTTTTCTTTTCTACTCTAAAACCAACTGCTAACATTTAAATTAGACTGATATAATTTCTTCAGTTATTTATATATACTGTACAATATTTCAAATAAAATAATCTTGTTTGACTACCTATAAAATTATTATTGTGAACATTTTTTTATTTAAATGCTGAAAGAATAAGAATTATGAATGAGAAAATATATAGGAATTATGAAGGAACAGGGTTTTTTCTTCTTTTCTTAACTATTGCTTTCTTATTTATTTAGTAAATTTATACACCACCCATTTCATATTTATGACTCTGGGCATCTCACAGTTGAAACAGAATAAAAACAGTAAAAAACAACCAGAGTTAAAAGCAAAAAACAAAACAAAACATTAAAATAGCAGTCAAGAAAACTCACAAATGCTCAAACAAACCAAGTATTTATGTGCTTGGTTTCACTTTGGATATAACATCCATTAATTAAATTTTTAAAGACATTTGGTAAAGTGTCGCCTCACCAGGAAAAGACATGAGGACAAAAAAAAAGGTCACAGTTCAAGATTTGACTTTTAGTGCTTCCATCCTAATGTTTGGGTTATGACATTATGATGTGTGTTTCATCATTTGCTCTTCCTCTACTTTGCAATTGCTGATATTAAGAAAGGCTCTTGGATGAACATAGTGGTCATAAATTAAGGGGATCTTTCTCTGTGCTTATTGTTAATAATTAAAAGCAAAAAGCAAAATAAAGAAGAAATAGAATCCCTTGAGCATGTATCTTGGGATATCTGGTTATAATCTTAATTAATCTATTAATAATCTATTTGCTAGGTGAATTTTATGAAAAATACTAGTCTGAAGTGATTGAGAAAAATTCAAGAAGGATCTTTTTATACTAGGTGAATGGTCATCAAATGGTAAATGTTTTTCAATTAAGCTTAAAATGAGGTACTTTGTGGTAACATGCCCTAAATTTGCAAATGCACTGAGAGTTTTGAACTGTAACAAACCATGAAAAAGGACTTCCGGATCCGGTGGCAGCGCCCGCGGACGTGCAAAGAACTCGCTCTCTTTGCCGTCCGGTTTCCCCCCGCCGGTAGACCCTGGACAGGGTCGAAAGTCGCCCTGTAGGGGCGACCACCGTAGAGGAGGGCACTCGTCGATCGCGGAGGGAGCGGCAGCTCCCTCTGCAGTCCGAGAAAATCACCTTTGGGCCGACGGGGAAAAGATCGGCCAGTAACATGGCCGATCACTCAGCTGCTCCAGCCGAAAGTCACAGCAACATCTAAGCAAAAAGAACCACCGTGGAAGATCCGGGTGAGACCTTTCCTTCCCTCTTGTTACTTTACCTATTTCCCTGTTAACAGCTTTAAGAACTATTTCCCTACTTTGAGAAAGCAGCATTTGATCACTGGGGAAAACGGGCTTTGGAAAAATAATTATTGTTTTTTATTATTTTACTTTGTTTATATAAGCAGTTGGAATTCGGGCATCCTGGGAAAAAAAAAAAAACCCTTACTGTGACTCTCTCTTTTGGCTTGTTTATTTCCAGTTTAGGTGAAAATCCTAAGGGAGGGGGTGGAATGCTTTTTTTCCTCCCCCCCTCCTGAATAGTATTGCCTAAAAAACTTTCTGCTCTCTGGGCGGACTTATGTAGATTGTTTTGGATACAATGCAACCTGGGACTTGGCATGAAGCCCAGAAACTATGACTGATACAATGTAACTTTCTCCAGTTGAACTCCCACTTCCTGATTCTGGCGTGATGCCCAGACTGGATTACAACATAATAACTGACTGCTACTTGGGACTCTTGTTGTTTTTTTTATTTCTGTGCTGGACTTGACTATTGGCTTTTTGCTATCTTTGATTGGAAATATATCTCTGTTTGGACTCTATATTTTATAACGCTGCAATCTATTCTTTAAGCTGAACTTCTAAAAAAAAAAAGAGGATGGAATCCTACTCACAGATTAATTATGGACTTATATTAGAAAAAAATTTGGAAATGAGAATGGAATATAAAGAACATATCAGAATGCTTAGCAAAAAGGAGGACTTAGAATTAAAAATTGAAGCTCAACCTTTGATTGACTATGATACACAATCAGATTTACAACTTAATGAGATGGATGAAATACATTTACAATCTATTGAATCTATTGAATCTATTGAAGAGGAAGAGGACACATCCCACATGATGGACATCTTTGATGATCAAAGGCAGAACTCAACTAAAACATTTACAACTTTAAAAGCAACAGGATTGGACTTCCAAATACGAGGCACCAAAAATGTTGACAACATGACAGTACAGACAACACTGGATAAAAGAGAAAAAGAACATGATTGGACTCAATGGTGGGAAAAGGCCTTTAGCCAGTCACTAAGATGGGAGGACTTAGAGGCCCTGCTGTGGAAACCTACTTGGCACAAAAAGAAAGCTAGAATTAGATTTAAAAATGAGAGTTAAAATTTTATCTGATGGGTAAAAAGGGCTTTTGGACGTTGAATGAGCTAATATTTTTGAGATTTTTAAGGTTACTCTGGTTTGAGTCAACATTAGATCTAAATTATGGATTTGATTATGGTTTGGAATGACAATAGGAAAAATTGGAAAACTTAAAATTAAAGGAGTTAGATTGAGATTGAGACTGGTGAAGTATTATTGATATTTTTACTTACAAGAATTGAATGGTAATTAGTGATGTATTAAATGGACTAAATTGAAACAATTGAGGAATTTTTAGGGACTTGGACTGATTTATAAAAATATTGGATAGAGTATATGAAATAGAATATAGTTGAGAAATATTAAGATATAATAGTTATATTATTAGTTTATGATAGAAATAATTATTGTCCTATTATTATTATTATTATAACATTATTATATTATTTTGTCTTATGTAATGGTTTTAAAATATATAAATTTATGTTTATTTACAAAATATGTATGTGAAATAGAATAGAATAAGAGATATAATTTGATTGAGAAGTATAAATTGAAATTGGAATAATAGATATAAGTGAGAAACAATTCATATTTTAGGAATGCTCGAATTGTATACTATATGTTTATGCAAGACTAAATTGAAATAGATTAATTGAAAGTTGGTTAAGCCTGAAAACGGGTGAAAATATCTTTGATAACTTTTGTTTTTTTCTTTTTGTGTTTTTTTTCTTTTTTCTTTTCTTTTTCTCTCTCTCTTCTTTTTTTATTGATAAAATAGAGAGGGAACCTTTAAAGAAGCAGTTTAAATTGTATATGTACGACTGTATTTTTTGTTGTGTTCTATGGAGTGCCCTATCTCCACAATGTGTTATAAGCACTGGGCTGTAAAACAAACAAAAAAACCTAATAAAACTTGTTATGGGAAAAAAAAAACCATGAAAAAGAACTTGGGGTCATGCTGGATAGTATACTACATTAGAAATTTCATACTGAAACAGGCCAATGTAGTATTGCCCTTTTACAAATATCTGGTACATCTGCCTCTTGAACAATCTACAATCATGATAGCTACAGTGGGAAAAGAATGCAAGAGAGCCAAAAAAAAAAAAAAAGGTTTAGAAGAGCACAATACCAATAATCAGAAGCCAAGTCATTCTGGGAAAAAAAAACTTAAATATTTGTGACAATAGCTTTGAAAAAGGCGTCTGATCAAAGTTCTGATCAAAGTACATAAATCAGATATCGCATGGGGAAAGTGAACAGAGGAGTTTTCTCTCTCTCTCAAAATGCTAGGTCACAGGGTCAAGCAATGAAGTGATTATAAAGAGATATAGAAAAAATGTTTAAAAAGTTCTTCTCACAGCATATAGTTAATCTGTGGAATTCATGTGGAGATTGTCACTAATTCCAACATACTTCAAAGAGATAGTTATGGCACAAAGCTCTATTAAAGTTTTAATTCTTTAAGACAAGAGGCAGTAACTTTATACCTGCAACACTCAAATTATTTGAAGCCAAGTTAATTGCACAACTTTTTTATGGAACCCAGCTGGGGCCCCTTTTCCAGTTTTGCACAATTAGAATTTATATAATCCAAATTTCCAAGAACAGCCTTTCAGGTCCTAAATTATATCTCTAATGCCACCCTCGTGGGCCTCATGAAAGTAAATGTTAGAGTATGAGTAACCACACTTACCTTTTGGCCTAGACTATCCTTTTTTTCCCCTTGGCCTTGCTTCATTAACTAGGTAATCCTCAACTTATGACAGTTCCATGATCACAATTTGCATGCTTGGCAACTTGCTCGCATTTACAATCTATTGCAGTATCCTGCATTGATATGATCACAATTTCCAAGCTTTTTTGCTGGTTGCTTTAAAAAAAACATTGGAGAAGCTAGATTTGCTTAACCATAGAAATTGTTGTAAAATTTGGTCTGATTTGACTTACAATCATATTGACTTAAAATACAAATTTAAGTCCCAATTTTGGTCATAAGTACTAACTGTAAGAGTGATGATTTCCAATACAAATGGAAACAGGCGACAACAAGCAACAGGTGATGACAACTATGAAGCGGTTACCTACCGACACTCCAAGAGGCTACTTCCATGCCATCATCAAAGATGGAGGCCTAGGGGTGCCTTGCTTCCTAACCTTGATCCCGTTACTCCAGGCAACCCGGCTTGAAAAGATTGCATCGCATCCCATCACGTTGTTTCAGACTCTGCAGCAACAAGATGCTTTCAGCCCATTGAGATGCCTGATAAACCAGTCTTGTAGAGTGAATGCTACAAGAGTAACAACTAAAGCTGAAGTGTGAGAGGAATGGAAGACTGTACTCTCGAAGTCAATTAACGGTTGAGAACTAAGTGTCCCTGACATCGATGTGGCCAGCCACGAGTTGCTATTATGCCCCTCTCAAGTGTTTCCCCACCTATATCTTAGGGGGATCCAATTGAGGGGTGGTCTACTCCCCACCAGATCGAGGAGCACGCAAGGCAGTAACCATCAGATCATAGATAAGACCTACAGAGGAGCCTGCCAGGCCCAAAAGACAATCAACCACATACTGCAAGTTTGCGAGGTGACGCATGATGCAAGATGTGCATGACACAATCACATCCTTCAGCATCTTGAACAACTTCTGTACAAACAAGGCGTCCACCCAAGTGTTGAGCCAATTATTCCATCTGGTGCATCATTCATTAAACCGGATTTAATCGTGGAGGCAATGAACCACCTATGGATCATGGATGTCTCCATGGTTGCCGGCTATAGAACGAATGAGACTCAGGATATTAAAACCTCGTCATCACCATTCAATGTTGGGCTGCCACTTTCCCTTCCGCTTCGCTGCAACATCTTCCCATAGTCATTTCAAATCGAGAATTACTTTATGAACTATCGGGTGTGGGACTTAGGACGCTGGGCTTGAGCTGTAGAGACTTAATGGACTTGTGTCTTCTTACCATCATTGGCTTGCTCAGATGTTATGAACTCTACAAGTGTGGAACTGGGAATGGCTGAACTGGAACTGGTGGACACGTAATTCCTGACCCACCACAAAGCGGCGACTCCACTAGTACAACTATCTATTAACGATTCATCACCCTTAGAGGGGTTCACCCCTCTAATAATTTATGTAACCTAGTACTTGACTTATGACCAGATTGGAGCCCAGAATTTAGTCATAAATTATTGCAGTCATAAGTCAAGGCAACACATAACCAGACTCCATTCTTCAACCATTTTAATAATGGTTGTTAAGCGAGTCACCATGGACATTAGGTGAATCCAACATAAAGTGGGCATTTTTGCCATTTGCCTTTTTGTTAAAAAAAAAGTTACAAACCAGAGTCGTGACCATGGAAAGGTGCAACCAGTTGTAAATGTGAGCTGGTTCCCAAGCACACAAAATGTATTCATGTAACTGGGGTGGTGATGGCATCCTAACCTTAAGGACAGGTCATTAGTAGTTTTTTTTTAAGTCCATCATAACTTTGGTTGTTACATGATCAGTCATAGGTTGAAGGCTACCTGTAAAATCTCATCCTTGGGCTCCAGATGCTATACTCAGCATGAGATATGATCACTCCAAAGCCCTCGTTAAACAGCATGTAGTAGACAAGAGATTCAATTGATCTAGCGAGGATTCCAATTTCATTGCCAGTAAATCCAACTGGTACTTTGCCTCCCCTATGGCATACCTAATTAAACTTGAAATCCCTAAATACAAGAGGGCCTTTACTGTGCACAATGTCAAGTCCTCCCCTCAATTGTAC
This sequence comes from Azemiops feae, assembly GCA_023970755.1. Classification (NCBI taxonomy): domain Eukaryota; kingdom Metazoa; phylum Chordata; class Lepidosauria; order Squamata; family Viperidae; genus Azemiops; species Azemiops feae. The sequence goes on from JALGBA010000038.1 coordinate 134,262, forward strand.
TTGAAGGCTGATACAAAATAATAACTCTCTCAGGACACACTGGAATAATAGAGCATGTGCTTCTCTAAAGCCTGTATTACAGAGACATTCATACTAGCCTCAAATCACCATTATTGCATAAATGTCCAAGATACACAGGATACACCTCCCTGTTGTTTTGATTTACCAAGACTGCTAAAGCATACAAGACTGCCAGTTGTGTGCAGCAGGGCTCAAAATTTGTCAGATGCCCTGTGCAATAAACTAAGCTCAGTGAACACCTACTTCACCATATTAGAGTGCTCTGTCATAGATAGATATACTAATCTTTTTATCTTACTCTACACCCATATAATGCTCTTATTCCTTTGTTTTAGATTCTTATAGACATTTATACTATATGTCAGTGATGGCAAACCTTTTAGAGACCGAGTGCCCAAAAACTGGCCCTGCCCCCACTCCGCCCCACCCCGCCTGCCCGCAGGGCCACTCACCGCCTCCAGGGCCCACCTCAGATCGCCCAGGCAGCCCAGCAGAGCCATGGTGGCCATGCCCTCTGCCCGCGCCCCATACCATCAACTGTGTGTAATGGGGCTTGAGGGCAGAGTCTTGACTACACTGCCTGCCTGCCATGTCCTTGACTGCGCTGCTCCGCGTGGGCCACGCTCAGGGGTGACTCTCCTCCAGGGGGCCTGCTGGTGAGGAGGGGGTCACGGGGGGAGGCAAGACTGGGGCAATGGCACGTGTGTCCACAGAGAGGGCTCCGAGTGCCGCCTCTGGCACCCATGCCATAGGTTCGCCACCACTGCTATATGTACTTTCTGTTTTAATATTTTCTTGTTTTTCTTTTTCTTTTCCTTTTTTCAGACTGATGTATCTTGTATGCTTTTTACATACCTTCTTACACTGGTCTATAATAATAAATTTCACATTTTACAAATTCTTCAGTTCTGAAGAGTCATTCTTACATACAGGTTCGCAAACCCTAGTTAAGGAAGAAGGGCAGGAAATGAGCATCCTTCTTCTGTTTGCAAATGCCCCAGAAGCATCTGTGGACACATTGTTAAGCTGGGCCTTGGCATGATCCTTCACGGCTATTATGTTTTTAGTTTACTGTCAACTTAAATGAAAAATGAATTGCTTAGGAACCTCTTTCTATTAAGAATTATAAACAGTGTAAATTTTTGTATGTCTAATGTGCCCGTGCAGATGTTGCAACAACCTATCCTGACAAGAAATCCATCTTGATGTATGTGACATCACTTTTCCAAGTCCTGCCCCAGAAGGTTACTCTGGAAGCCATCCATGAAGTTGAAACATTGCCACAGGAAGTAAAGCACATTAGAGAACAACAAATCCAATTACATCCACAACGGTTTTCTCAACAGGTGAGTCGTATGATTTTTTCCCGTTATTTGAGACTAGTGAACAGTAAATTCCTGCAGAGTTATTTATGTACTTATCTTGTGTTTATTTAAGTGGTAAAGAGACTCCAATTATGAAACAGTGAAGCTATTGAACTTCCCTGTAGTTATCAAAATCTGTCATTTAATAATTTACAAGGATTATTACTGAACATTTCTATTTGGGTAGAAATGTTAAGGTATTGGGAACAGCTGGTGAAATTCGTATTATTTTTGTCCAGGTATTGATCACTTTTTCCCACAAGCTGAAATATTTTAGACCTACCCTTAATTTATTTTTAATTGTAGTTCTTCTTTTTCAACCTGGGAAAGGTTGCCTTTCATTGATTTCAGATCTTATTTTCATGGATTATATTTTAACTGCTATTCATATTAAAAGTTGCTGTTTTCAAAATGTAGATTTTTGTTATTTCTGTGTTTCATTTGATGTATATTAAGCTGCAATAACATGCACACATTTATTTAAAAAATCTGAAACAGTAAGGTAAATGTCAAGACACTTACTTTGACATTATTAAGACTTTGCCGACCCAAAGTTTTCAGGATTATAATAACTTACTAAAAGCTACTTGATTTTTTTAATTGCTTAATGTTATTTCATTGTCTATTTGATTGTTTCATTTAACAATATGCATATATGAAAAAGCATGAATAATTGGAAACTATTCATCAGTAGATCTACTAGGGAACTAATCATATATTAATTATTTAATATGTTCAAGTCATGTTTGTATCAGTTACCATAATTTTTCATTTCCCTAGCTATTAGCCAGATCTAATAGCTACTGGGTCCTATTGTGTGTTTCGAAGCAGCTTCTTTCTATAATTTTATGTTCTGATGATAATATGAACTTAAAAAGTAGCAGAAGCTGAATAATTAAATAAAGATTCAAATCAAGCATCCCAGGACATATTGTGGTTGAACATTAAAAATTCATATACAAAGTTTTTCTGTTAAAATATTTCTTCAAGCAAAACTCCCTACCAACGAATACTTCATGGCTATTGGGTATCTTTCCATACCCAAAAGAAGATACTACATGAGACTGTCTAGGCCTTTTGTGAAAATAAAGTCTTTTCCAACAGCAGTCAGTTGTGGTCTCAGTTGTTTAGAACAGAGTTCTCCAATCTTTTCGGCTTTGTGGACCAGTGGGGGGGGGAAGAGGATGGTTCCGCGCAAATGGAGCACACTGCTCGCCCGCTATTCACGCAAGTGGGAATGTGTGCATGCGTGCATGCACTCACCTGCCACTTCCACAGCCCAGTTCCAAACAGCTCAAGGCCCAGAGGTGGGCCATGGCCCAAGGGTTGGGGACCCCTGGTTTAGAAAGTGAAAACTTTTAAGCTAGTGTTTATAGTAGACAAAACTCACAACAAAATTAGCTAATCTCACTGAGAATTTATTGTATTTAATTTGGTTTGTCATGGTTTGTTACTCACAACCATCATGATCAGCCATCTCCCTTAGTTTAACACTGTAGTTTGCATACTTTCAGAAGTTATTTTGTTTTAGTGATGCTGTTATTAGGTCTTTTTAAAAACAAACCTTAGAAAAGACTAAAGAAGTTCCAGGATTTCTGCAAGGTCATTCCCCACCCCCCACAAAGGTTTATAAAGGAAAATGTCATGTTGAAATGTCATGTATGATTACTCATCCTTGTGCCTGTAGTTCAAACAATAAAAGAGAGAGATGAGCACATGAAGTTCTTCCATTCTGACTGTGACAATATCTCTTTGTAATTGTTATTATTTTGATATAAATATATTCACAGATCATTTCTTGGTTTTGAAAGTAGTCATGTTATCTCAGGTTTAGATTTCTATACTAATTCCCAAATAACTTCTTTCTTTGGCTGGGTATGCCATTACAAGTAAATTTCAATCCTAGTGAGTCTAACCATTCTTACAGTTATACTGAATGATGTAATTAGAAGTTCTGGGGCCTTCAGATATTAATTGCAGTTACTACAGCCTTTATGGGCCACCGGACCATTTTGCACCTTTGCAAAGAACTGAATATATTTATTCAGAACCTTTCTGGGTTCATGTCCTTTTGCTTTAAGTGCATTTAATCACAAAGATCTTTATTGATGATAGGCTTCATAGTGGGGATAATTACAGGTACTTCAAATATTTTTTCCTATTTCTCATTAAACATATATTTGCTGTTTAATCCTTGAGCATTTCTTGAAATAAGATGGCTGCTGACATTCTCCCCTGAAATATACTACATTTCATCCATTTTGTTACCCACATTCATCCATGTATGTCTGCTTTTCTTCCTAATTTCTTCTCCTTAGATCAAAGTCAGTGTAGCACAGGGCCATGTGCGCACCCCTTCACCTAAGCCTCGTTTCAAAAGCTATGCGTACACACAAACTGCTTATGTCATGTCCCCTGACCAAAAAGGGAGGATGTTCCCTCCACAGGTCTGTCAATATTATTTTTTGTTGTGAATAACCCTCTTCTTCTAATACGCTTGTGCTTGCTGTGGGAAATAAATGCACCCTTTTTGCTTGTGTCCATTTTAATTTTCAGTGGTATTCTTGTTAGGGTTTTTTTTTGTTATTTGGGTCAGCCAACTCTTTTTTCTATAAGGCTTGCCTTTTCTAGTTACACCTTCTTTTTTACATTAGATAGTTACTGTAAAAATATTAAAAGCCTCAATAAAGATTAAGTTTTAAAGACATAAATCCAATCCTTAATTCTTTTATATCGTAAATCTAAATTCAAAGATATAAATAATTACTATGAACATTGAGGAGATGTTTTTCTTGAGTTTCCTAAATATTTCTCTTTGCCTTTCTGAATCAGTGTAAAAATGAAAGAAATGTCATATATTATATGAGGTTGCATTTCTTGAATCTTAGACATCAGGTCAATAAATATTTATTCTGTATTAACAAATATTTCTCTCTCGCTCTTCATATTGCATATAGTTTTTTAAAAAGGGATAATTACTTAAACAAGTTTAACATCAGACAATTTTGCATACCCTTACCAAGGATAGCTTTAGAGACAGATTGAAAACAGAAATTGTGGTAGCTGTATTTAGAACTTAGTAATTTTAATTTGACAGCCACTTTGGTGTAGTGAAAAGCATCAAGCTGGAAGCCAGGAGACTGTGAGTTCTAGTCCCACCTTGGGCACAAAGCCAGCTGGGTGACCTTGGACTAGACATTTTCTCTCAGCCCAAGAAAGAAAGCAAACTACTTCTGGAAAGCCTTGCCAGGAAAACTGCAGGCAGGCAGTCTCTCAGAATCGGACACAATTGAAAAGGGAAAAAAATATCACAATATGACAATATGACTACTAAAGTAAATAACTGCAGAATAACTCATATATTTCTGCATACATCTATCATTATTATTTACCTTCTGTAGTCTTTATTTTTTATCGTTAGATACCTTTAATTAGTGACAGAAATGACAGATTTGCTTTGCCTCTGTTGCCCTACCCACAGCCATATTAACCCCTATAGCTGTATTAAATACTGTTTCTGCTACCTATTATCAAGGTTAATATTTCCCCATTTTGGAGCAAATTTACATTATTCTATTTCTTTTTTTATTGTATTTTAAAACAAATATCTCTGTATGATGTGTAGTAAAATTCATTTACGGCATCCATCTTTTCTCCTGAATACCTTAAAAGCTGAGTTTGATAGGCACCTAGTAACTGCCCTAGTAACTGCCCTATTTCCTGAATGGACAATTTCATTCAATGAATCTGCCTGGAGATCTCTTATCTATGGCATGCCTCAAGGATTTCTATTTCCTCCATTTCTTTTTAACATCTACTGTACATGAAGGCAGATCATCCATTAGCATTAGGCTTCATGTCATCAGTATGGTGATATTATCTAGTTACACGTGTCATCCTAAAAAAAAACAGCTTACAATATTGGTGTTAGCCCTTCAAGGTAGTCTAGAAAAAAGCACAACAATTAATACTAGCTTTATCTTTCTGATATTGTTGCCATTACAGAAACATGGTGGGATGAAACCCACAAATGGAACACACAGCTAGAGGAATTTAAATTATTTAAAAGAAACAGACCACATAAAAGAGGAGGTGGAGTTGCTCTCTATATAAGAAATAACTACATCTCTACATAAATAGAGCACAACAATGATGAAAACTGTCTTGAATGCATTTGGGTCAACATAAAAGGGGGGGGATGACATTGCCATAGGTGTATACTATAGACCACCCAACCAAACAGAGGAAATAGATGAATTTTTTGCTAGTCAGTTAACTAAGGTATGTAGGAAGCACATCACAATAGTAATGGGGGAGTTTAATTACCCTGACATCAACTGGGAGACAAACTCTGCACCAAGTAGAAGATCAAACAGATTCCTGACAAACCTAGCAGACAACTTTGTCTCCCAAAAAGTAGAGAAGGGAACTAGGGGATTAGCCATATTGGATCTAATCCTCACTAACAGAGATGAAATGATAGAAGGTGTTGAACCGACAGGAACCTTGGGAGGGAGTGATCATGCAATATTGGAATTCAACATTCTGGAAGCACAAGCAATCAAACTAGAGTCTTGGATTTTAAGAGAGCTAATTTCAATCAACTTAGAGAGAGCTTGGGAAGGATTCCATGGATGAGAATCCTCAAGGGGAAAACAACTCAAGAAGCTTGGGAAATTTTGAAAAGTGAGATAATAAAAGCCCAGTCTAGCACAATATCAACAAAGAAGAAAAATAACAGCTCTCAAAAGAAACCAGCATGGCTGCATAAAGAACTCTCTGATAAATTGAAAGATAAAAAGGACAAGTATAAAAAGTGGAAAGAAGGGCACATAACTAAAGCAGAATATCAGCAAATAGTCCGAGCCTGCAAAGATGAAGTGAGGAAAGCTAAGGCTCAAAATGAACTAAGGCTTGCAATCAAAGTCAAAAATAACAAAAAAAGCTTCTTTCAACATGTAAAAAACAAGAAAAAAGTCAAGGAAATGATTGGTCCATTAGTGGGTGAAAGTGGCAAGAAGGTGACAAGCAACAGGGAGAAAGCAGAACTATTTAACTTGTTTTTCGCATCTGTCTTTACACAAAGGGAAAAAGCAGACCAACCTATCAAAAGCAGTACCATAAAAAATAGATTAGAAACACAACTTAAGATAGGCAAGGAAATGGTAAGTGAGCACCTATGCAGCCTAGATGAGTTCAAATCACCAGGACCAGATGGATTATACCCCAAAGTTCTCAAGGAACTGGCAGATGTGATCTCAGAACCATTGAACTATATTTTTCAAAGATCCTGGAGCACTGGGGAACTACCAGAGGACTGGAAAAAAGCTGATCTTCAAAAAAGGGAAAAAAATAGATCCCGGAAACCACAGATCTATCAACCTGACCTCAATACCTGAGACGATTCTGGAAAAGATAATCAAACAAGAAATCAGCGAACACCTAGAGGCAAACAAAGTCATTACTAAAAGCCAACATGGGTTTGTCAAAAACAGATCATGCCAGACAAATGTTATTGCATTCTTTGACCAAGTGACAAAATTAGTGGACCAGAGGAATGCTGTGGATATAATTTACTTGGACTTCAGTAAGGCATTTGATAAAGTAGATCACAACCTACTACTTGATAAGATAGAAAATTGTGGGTTAGACAGCATCACCACCAGATGGATTCGTAGCTGGCTGACCGGCCGTACTCAGGGTGTGGTCCTCAATGGAACTACATCTACATGGAGGGAAGTGTGTAGTGGGGTGCCCCAGGGCTCTGTTCTGGGCCCAGTGCTCTTCAACATCTTCATCAACGATTTGGACGAGGGGATAGATGGGGAAGTCATCAAATTTGCAGACGACACCAAGCTGGCAGGAATAGCCAACACTCCAGAAGATAGGCTTAAGATACAGGAGGATCTGGACAGACTGGAACACTGGGCGCTATCTAACAAAATGAAATTCAATGGTGAAAAAAGTAAAGTTCTACATTTAGGCAAGAAAAACCAAATGTACAGGTATAGTATAGGTGGTACCTTGCTCAATAGTAGCAACTATGAGAGGGATCTTGGAGTCCTAGTGGACAATCACTTAGATATGAGCCAGCAGTGTGCTGCAGCTGCCAAAAAAGCCAACACAGTGTTAGGCTGCATTAACAGAGGGATAGAATCAAGATCACGTGAAGTATCAATACCACTTTACAAAGCCTTGTTAAGGCCACACTTGGAATACTGCATCCAGTTTTGGTCACCACGATGTAAAAAAGATGTTGAGACTCTAGAAAGAGTACAGAGAAGAGCAACAAAGATGATTAGAGGTCTGGAGGCTAAAACATATAAGGAACAGTTGCTGGAATTGGGTATGTCTAGTTTAATGAAGAGAAGGACGAGGGGGGACATGATAGCAGTGTTCCAATATCTCGGGGGCTGCCACAAAGAAGAGGGAGTCGAGCTATTCTCCAAAGTGCCTGAAGGCAGGACAAGAAGCAACAGATGGAAACTAATCAAGGAGAGAAGCATCCTAGAACTAAGGAGAAACTTCCTGACAGTTAGAACAATTAACCAGTGGAACAACCTGCCTCCAGAAGCGATGAATGCTCCAACACTGGAAGTTTTTAAGAAGAGACTGGACAGCCATTTGTCTGAAATGGTATAGGGTTTTCTGCCTGAGCAGGGGGTTGGACTCAATGACCTCCAAGGTCCCTTCCAACTTTATTATTATTATTATTATTATTATTATTATTATTATTATTATTATTATTATTATTATTATTATTATTATTATTATTATTATTATTATTATTATTATTATTATTATTATTATTATTATTATTATTATTATTAAGTTACAGTAACAGTAACAGAATCTTGCACTATTGCAAGTATTTCTCCCCATCTTTACGTTTACTCTCTGGAAAAATAGGAAGGCTTCCCTCTGAAAGACTTCGCATGCCCCCTATGCATGAGATGCCTTTTCCATCATGGTTGTCTAATTGTGACTTTCCTCTTGTCTCCCAAGAACATTGCCACATACCATTAGATATGTGGTGGGAGTTCTGCTTGGTGGTGGAAGGTTGTAATCATTTGTATAGGGAACAAAAGACTCTAACTGAATTCTTTCAACACAAAGTAATTTTGGGATTGCGAATTGGACAGGTATACAGAATTCAGCATCTAACTTTGAATAGAGTTATAGTCTTCTGATCAAAGATGGTTCACAATGTGGGGGTTCTACTAAATTCAACATTCCTACTTTAGGAGTAAGTAGCAGCAGTTTTCTAGGTAAAAATGCCTCAGAATTCCTTGAATTTGCATCTTCCCTTCGGAACCTTACACAGTCTTTTAGTAGCTACTTTTTATATGTTAATTGTAACCATTCCTGGACTAAGAAATTTTGTTCACATTCACTTATACTCTAGATATTTGGATCACTGCATCACGTTCATGACACCAGATATTGATTGGTATCTCATTATTTTTGGTGACATCAGAGTAACAGAATAACAGAGTTGGAAGGAACTTTGGAGGTCTTCTAGTCCAACCCTCTTCTCAAGCAGGAGACCCTATACCATTTCAGACAGGTGGTTCTCCAGTCGTTTCTTAAAAACCTCCATTGATGAAGCTCCTACAACTTCTGAAGGCAAGCTGTTCCACTGGTTAATTGTTCTCACCCATGGGAAGTTTCTCCTTAATTCCAGGTTGCTTCTCTCCTTGATTAGTTTCTATTTATTATTTCTTGTCTTGCCTTCTGGTGCTTTGGAAAATAGGTTGACCCCCTCTTCTTTGTGGCAGCTGCTCAAATATTGGAGCACTGCTATCAGGAATTGCATTGTCTGCCAGTCGGCGTCTGCATCTAATTCAAGGTGCTAGTTGTCACCTTTAAAATTGTATATGGCTCCAAATCTGGTTAGCTAAGGGAGCACCTTCTTTTGAATTTATCCAATCAAACCAACTAAAGTTAGGTCCCACCAGGGCCATCCCTATAGGAAGCCACTGATCAGCACTAGAAGTGTACATTTTCAATAGCCATCCCATTCTTTTAAGCTCTCTCTTCGCAAAGATTCACACACCTTTTTCCTTCTTTGAGTTCAAGAAAATGATAAATGTGTCTATCTGGCATAGCAGGAAGCTGTGTTATAATTGAAGGTGGATGTGTAGGTGCATGGTATTTCTATGTTTGGTTCTTGTAATTCCTGATTTTTGTCATTTTTTAAAATATGTATTTGAGTTCTTGGGTATTGTTTTACGTTTATGCGCTTAGCTTGCCAAAGCTTCCAGGAATTGGTGGCATACCAGCCCAGTAAATAACTTAAATAACTAATCATTTTTATCACATGATTGTGGGAGCACTACAATGGCCATAACATCAGGGACCGGTGCTAAATCATTTTTTTCAGCACTGTTCTAACTTGGAACAGTCACTGAACAAATGGTTATAAATCAAGACCTATCTGTATAATAATTGAGGAGGTATGGGGGGGAAAAGCTGAAAGAATAGCAGAAAATTGATGCAATGCAAAGCAATTGATAACAGGTTTATGTGATGTGTTTAATTAACAGAAAAGTGCTCCCAGAAGGATATTTTAGCACAGTATTTGAAAAAGGGTTTTGTAGGGAAATTGGAGAAGGAGTGTGCTAGAACTAGGTATACTTTAAAAAAAATGAATTGTATCCTGCTGGTAGTTTAAAATTATCTTGCTTCTTCTTTAAATTCTAATTATTTGAGATTCATTCCCCCAAATTAATATAGAAAACAGGAGTGCCTCCTGATCAAATAGGGCCATTTTCAGTTCTGAAACTGTAATTATTATTCATTATATACATTCTTTCATCGAAAAGTACTAGCATTTAACAGCGAGTTTATTTGGATAATATTAAGGGGTACAAAAGTACTCTGTATTATAGAAATAGCTTTAGAAGAATTAAGAGAGTAATACTTTATTCTACAGGGTGGAATAGTGCAAAGGAAATTTGGTTTTGAGGACGAGAGCTATTTGGGAAAGTATATATTTAATTTAAAAATAATTGAAATTTATCTTTAAAAATTGTACCCTTATTATACTAGTAAGAGTTTATAATTACTATCGTGTATATTGATGATTCTACGATCATTCTTTACTGGGGAAGGAAAGTATCTGAGGAACAAAATCAAGCCATAGAAAAGCCATTTGTTTTATTCTATATTCTGCATATATATTACGCTTTGTAAAAGAAACAATAAGACAAAATGCATTTCAATGAATTAATGTCAATATAACTTCTTTACATGTAAGACTTCAAAGTATATCAAAACTTTTTGACCATCTGCCATGCCTATTTATCTATAAACTCAATGATTTAAGTAACATTGAATGATTTTTTATTCTTGAACAATGGATAATAGGCCATTATTAGCAGTGTATTTTATTCCATTTAAAAGCAAAATTGTCAAAAAAGTCTGTATACACAGAAAATGTATTTTAAAAGAGACAGGGCTACTACTAAACATCTCGCTTTTGACCCATATCAATTCACAACTACTGTGGAACCTTTAATAAGGGAAATCAAGAGGAACTCCAAATCGGTTTAAAATAACTTGACAAACTTGTTTATGGAAGTTGCAAATTTACCTGGAATGTGTACATTTTTGGTACCTGAAATTGAAAAAAAACAAATTATACATAGACATTACAATTTTAGATAGATAGATAGATAGATAGATAGATAGATAGATAGATAGATAGATAGATAGATAGATAGATAGATAGATAGATAGATAGATAGATAGATAGATAGATAGATAGATAGATAGATAGATAGAATATATATGTGCCTGCAGAAACGAGCCTAATACTTATTTGCCATTAATTTATTTTTGCCAATTCATCCCACTTTTTAAAAAATAGACATCTGGCTTCTAGTTATGCTATTGGGAATACAATAAATGTCCTTATGTTCTCCATCAGATGTCCATTCACTCTGCCATCTGCACTTTCAAACAAGGATGTGTTAATGATTGACTTCACTAGGCCCTTGAGCTTTACATCAGTTCTGTTGAGAATTAAAAACAAAACATGTCAAAATGTGCATTCCAAATGCAAACCATAACAGAATCCTACATATATTTATTTCTTCACAGATATCATTTCTTGATTCTCGTTTCCTGTAACTGAATTTGCCAAACTAAATTCTGCGCCAGTCAATTTATATCTCCTTAATATAAGATCTTGTTAAAAGAAGTGTGTTTCTAGTTTGGACATCTGTAACCAAGACTCTCTGCATAGATTTCTTGAATGGGAAGGAGGAAAGGAACTTTTTTTTTTCCTTCTGCAAGGAAAACATTTGGCCTAATGTGTCATAGGCTTTTCCCTCTGTGAGGGAAATGTAGGATTCCCCTAATTATTTAAAAATAAAATATGCAGAAAATAAAGTCAACCTTCCTTAGTACATTTCTCTCCATCGCTCTCATAAAAATGTTCACGTTTTATCTTGTGTAAAAAATTGTGATGTAAATAAAACAAAGACAAAAATGATGATGAAACTCCACATTCCTAATAAAAAGCAGAGAAGTGTCCCTGCCACAAATTGTTAGTTTTATATCTGCCATTCATTAGGTATACTTTGCAAGCAGAGACAGATATATTCAAGTGCAAGAAAAAAATTACTGCTATTGCCTTTAAAAGACAAACATGATCTTGGTATAACAATAATAATGTAGAAATATCATTGTTTAAAATTCCTAATTTATTTGAACTCTAATTTAATACCTGGCAAAGATAATATTATAGGTTATATTGAAATGTAAAAAAAGGAGGAATTATTTTAACTTACAATTGTACTTTTATAAATATTTACAATGTTTATATGCATTAATGTAGCTTTGCATGCAGTTATAATGTAACTGAATGTAAAAACTGAGCTCTCCACAATTCATAAAACAATGTTTTATTTTTAACAACACATACCTATAACTAAAGCTGTGCATGAAGAATGTCTGATTACTCTTTTCTGTTAGTATTTATCAGATGGCTTTGTACCCAATGCCAATTCCAATGCCTTTGTTAAAAAATAATAATAATAATCTGTATATTGCACCAGATTTTAGCTGAAACTGATGCCATAGGATGTATTAAATATTAAATTGACTACATTTTATTTATTAATTCAGAAGAAAGTATTTCAATACAATAGTAGTGAATTGTTCCTTCAATACATTATTTATTTATCAGCGTTTTGAAAGTCAAGAACAGAAGTTATTTGCAACTTCACCCAGGAGTTCAGAAAGAGACCTAGAAAGCTACCAAACTGCGTTAGAAGAAGTCCTCTCATGGCTTCTCTCTGCTGAGGATTCATTGCAAGCACAAGGAGAGATCTCCACTGACGTAGAGGAAGTTAAAGAGCAGTTTCACACGCATGAGGTATGAATGAAAAATGTCTATTTCAATAACACAAAAACGTTACCATATTGTTTTTCTATGGTTACAGTATATGACACTAAAAATGCAAAATTTGGATGATATTTTTATTTCATTGGTTTCCTTTTTACAAAACACTTGAATCACATTGTTAATTTCTAAAAACTGGTTTATTCAATAAAAATTGGAATTTTAAAGTAATCTGTAAAATCTCTAAATGAGTACTTTGTTTTCTGTTGGTAATCGTTGTTATAATGATTTTCCAAGGGTTTTATGATGGAATTAACTGCTCACCAAGGACGTGTTGGTGATGTTTTGCAAGTAGGCAGCCAACTTTTGGGAACATTTGGAAAGCTTTCAGAAGATGAAGAAAATGAAATACAAGAACAAATGAATCTTCTAAATTCACGCTGGGAAAATCTCAGAGTCACAAGTATGGAGAAACAGAACAAGTACGTGAATATAAATTTGGAT
>JALGBA010000039.1:0-212500 GCA_023970755.1 Azemiops feae
GCACCAGAAGCATTGTGTAATTCACATACTGCTCTACAGTTGCACAACTTGTATATCAAAACTAAACAGTTCAGAATAATGTAGTAATGCATCAAGATGTGCACAGTAAAATAAGCCACAAATAATTTGAGGATTTTTAGTGGTAATTTTCTGCAGCTATCTCCTTGTGAGAACCACCAATCCTGCAGTTGAAATGAGAAAACACTCACCATTTCAGAACAAAGGGTAGTACAGATTAAAAATCACATATACTGGAATTTGATTTAATCTAAGAAGCAATTGCTAAGAAGTCTACATTTATAGAAGTGCAGATCTTCTATAGTTTTTTCTCTTTATATGCTTGATATGGGTCAGTGAAAAATTCCCAAGTCTATATCCTTTCACTCAGGATTGATTGTTAATTTAACCACTGTAAAGGCAATTTAGACCCCCTGCTTCCTAAAACAAATTTTACCAATAAAAATTATGTTTAAGAGAAGCACTTTATTATGATACAACCATACCCATTATAGTTAAGCAAAATCCCAACCCTTTGCCTAATCTAGAGTCACCTTTATCACATAGGTGGCAAACAAATTTAATAAATTTATAAAATAAATAAATTCTGCAAAAGTTATTAATTATAAAAAGGCATTGTGGGAATAAATAAATGAGTTCATTGAAAAATAATTATTTAATTCTGCACTCATTCATATGCAGTATATGCCCAAAAGATGCAATAGGAATTTTTAATAATTTTTAATAATACTATGGAGCTCTTTCACTAAAGAAGTCTTTATTTAGCCATGAAAATTAGCAGATAAGAAGCTCAAATTCCACACTATAGGCAGAATATTCAATTTCAACTGAATCAGAAATATTTCAATCAATTTATCAGTCAAGAGACTGCAATGAACAAGTCAACACTTGACAAAAAAGGAACAATGCAGTTCTGAGCACGGCTATGGGGCAAACCAAAGAAATACAACAAGAATACAGCTTGGATAAAGAAATGGTGGGAAAAGGAAGATCAAGATTCAGTTTATTTTAGAACATGGAATGTTTTTTTAAATTGGCTAGATAAACGAGATAGAGAGAAAGGAACTTAATATGTGTTAGTAAATTAGACATTGAAACCCAGACAATATGTTGCTGATAATATTTTAAGCACTGTGATTATAAAAAATAATAATAAAAATATATGTAAAAATAAAGAATTGATCAGCCCCAAGTGAATATGAACTGCATGATTTTGAGTTCAAACATCTGACAGGTCTATACCACCAAGCAATTTAATTACATAGTATAAGGAGATGAATTGGTTAACATCTGGCAAAATCTATCTGATAATGCAAGATTGAACAAAAGGAGCAGCACCAGGCAATTATAGACCAATTACCAACAACTGCAACTTTCAAATTTCAAATTGGTGTGGAGCTGATGTACAGAGCTCAGGTAGTCCAACAGCATCTTTCCACCTGAACAGAAAGGAAACTGTCCAAATAGCAGAGGAACAAAAGATCAGCTGCTAATTGACACAATGGTTTTGGGAAACTGCAAGAGAAGGAAGATTGAATGTTGGCGGTTGATTATAAGAAGGCATTTGATTTTTGGAGAAGCAAGCACCAAGAAGTACAAACATCAGAAACTTAGTGCAAAGGTCTTCAGTACAATGAAAGACACAGTTGCTGGTCAATGGTGATAGACCAGGAGAAATTAAGAAAGGAAGCTTTCAACGAGGATCACTGTTTGTTATTGCATTTTTCTTTTGTCAACCATAGCAAACAAGTCAGGCCACAACTATCAAACATCTGCCAGGCTATTTGACCTCTTTTACATGGATGATCTAAAGCTGTATGGAATACATATATAGCCAAAAATGTAAAGACACCAACAGCAAATGCCACTTCTAGAAAGAAGCTGAAGAATCAGTGGATCAGGTAGTTAGCTGCTGCAATCAGATTGTACAGACTGGTTATACCAGGGGTAGGCAACCTTGGCTCTTTTATGACTTGTGGACTTCAGTACCCAGAATTCCTGAACCAGCCATGCTGACTCAGGAATTCTGGGAGATGAAGTCCACAAGGCATAAAAGAGCCAAGATTGCCTACCCCTGGGTTATACTGTAAATAACAGCATGACAAAATAGCAACAATAGCACATTGGAATATCTGCAAGAAATACCACTTGCCTCCGAGCAAGAACTGGTGAGTCCGCAAAATAGACAATATAAAATAAAGGACTGAAGTGCTCCATGACTTTAGAATTCAAACAGAGAAGCATCTGCAACACAATGCCCCAGACTTCACAATTGTTAATAAGAAAGACAAAAGTAAAGTTTGAACAGTGAATGTTTCTGCAGAATAGAACAGAAAGAATTGGAGAAAATCTCAAACACACACACACAGACACACACACAAAGACCTGCAAATGTAAGTAGAATGACTGTGGCAAAGAAAGCCAAGATAGTATTAAAAGGGATAGGTGCCTTGGGGGCAATCCAAAAACATTTGGAGCACCCCTTGAATACAATTGGCATTGACAAAAATCACCATTACTCAATTGGAAAGGAAGCTTTACTTGGAACAACTTATCTTTAATACCATCAGACATCAATATCTGCCTATCCTAGGTCCTTGGACAGCCCTCAAGAGATGGACAAAAATGCCAGATCCAGTCTAAACATGTATCTGAATGTATGACTAACCATAATAATTTCTCTAGAACAGGGATCCTTGGCAACGTTAAGACCTGTGGACCAACTCCCAGAATTCCCCAGTCCACAAATCTTAAAGTTGCCTTGCTCTAGAAGACAACTAGGTATCATGAAACAATTATATCTAGTCTCCACATAAATGACTGGCTCATAGCATTATGCATGTTTTGAAAAGGTTTGGAAAAAGTACTTTTGACTTCATATGAGTACAACTACAGCCTTCTAGTGAGCATGAAAACAAACATGTAGCTGCTTTAAAAGTCATTAAAATATTTTTCCCTCAAGTTTTCAAAGGAGCTAGGGAAAATTCATGTCTCCTCGAATAAATAACATTTAAGCATTATACTTAATGTGACTCCCAAAGACTTCTGGATCATTTTTGAAGTGTTCATTGCCATGCTAGCTAATCCCTAATTGTAACAAAGGGAACAAGCTGCCAAATATTTTTAATTTTTTTCTTCTTAGATTATAGCCTATCTTTCACGAAATAATTCAAATTAGCATTCACGGCACTTTTCCTAATTTTTGCCACAAAAAACTATGAGGTAGTTTTGTCTGAGGGAGAGAGAATGCCTGGATGATTGCATTTGCCTGGTTGAGGAACCTGGGTCTTTGAGTTTCTAATCTAAAATCATAACCAACATGCTATACTGCCTCTTGTATAAGACCTGGTTTCCCTGCTCTCACAGTTTTGCCTCATAGTCTTGACTCTTTTGTTGTGGTGGTGGTGGGGACTTTGACTCAGTGTTGATTCCTGACAACTCCCTGCAGTTTTCTTCGCAACACATTACACAAGTTGTTTGCCATTGTCTCTTTGCTATGACCAAGAGAGAATGTCTGACCTAAGGTAATGCAGTTGGCTTTGTGCATAAGGTAGGATTGGAACTCGCAGTCTCCTAGTTTCTAGCCTGGCACCTTCACCACTACAAACTGGTTCTCAGGCTTGACTCTGCACACCTAAAAAAAGATACAGGCATATTCTCCCCCAATTACTACTGAATATTTGATTCATACTGCCATAACCCCAAAGTGCTGGGAATATTATAAACAAGAGTCTCTCTTAATAATAGATAAAGGACAAGTGAATGCACTATGTCTGCAGCTCTAAATTCACTTATATAGGAATAAGCTCTGTTGAGCACAATGAGATGTACTTTGAATAAGAATGTGTATTATGCTGTGTTAGGGGACTGACAGAATGACTTATTGTCTTGCCACAATATGCTGTGTTTTTAACCAACCTATGGAAAGATCCAAGAATGCAGTCTTATGAAACATAATATTTCTAGTTACAGCAAAAGGTCAATTTTTTTTAATGTCAAAATCTAAAATGGGACCAGAGTATGCAACTTTCCTCCCTTATTGATATTTAAAGGGCAGGACAATATTTGCCAAATACAGAATTCTGTTGTAGCTATGTTGACTTATATAGACACTGTTTTGGGCACCTGCAACTAAAGGAAGAAGAAAGCAATTGATCATGGGGGAGAGAGAGAAAAAACAGCAGCAAGTTTTTTTTCCCAGATTTTCAAGGCCCTTCAAAGGTCTGACAAATATAATACCCCTCTCCACAAATATTTGTTGCTTGGTGGATAGTAAAAAGTTGCTTCATCTGCCTTGGAAAGCTGCAGAACATTTAACTAAGTGGATATGTCTACCTTCACTTAAGCTATTGGAGAAGAGAGATGTAGGCCTTACACTTTATGTTGGAGGTTTATGTATGGAGGTTTACATATCTTCCACACACTCCTCTTAAAGAATTGCTGAGAAATAAAAAAAGGGGGAGGGGAGATGTTCTGGAGTGTGAAAGTCATCCAAAATATATTTTCATTTTTCTGTGATCACAAAATTTGCTAAAACAGTATTCCCAACTGCCAGGGAGCTACTGTATATTCACACAAATATGCTAACAAATCTCTGCTGAGCATAATGTTAAGTATTCAAATGGTTTTAGGGACACCCACCTATCTGGGTGATATTAGTGTTGGACGTATATGCATGCTTTTACCCCATCTTCTGGAAAGATGGGTAAACAGCAGGGGATAAGAGCTGAATTTGGGAGAACCTGAAAGCAAAAGGAGTCATACCTTCTTAGTATGTGGCTATGAGCTAAAGTGAGAGATCAAACCCATCCTCCTATTTTGCCTGATTTTGTGAAAATGAATACTTGTGTGGGGCTACTATGTGTCTATCCTAAGGTTATTTTAGATATCCCTCATTTCTTTTCCTTTCTTTCTTTTTTTCTGTAGGCTCTATAAACCTACAACATTCTGTATAATTATTAACTATTCAATTATTCATACAAATAGGCTTTCTTCTTTCTCTTATCTTCCCCAATTCTGTTTACCATCATTGAGGATCATGAGACCTTCCAAGACACTCTAAAACTTGTTATGAGATAACTGAGTACCATGGAAAACAGCAGGGCGATACTGTAAATGCTGAGAGTGTGAACACACTTTCACAAGGTGGTCCATCAGTTCTGTAATGTAATTATCTCTTATACTTACAGTAAAGATATATGAAGTAGAGATCGGAATGATCTATTATCTATTATCTATTATCTATATAATATAGATGATCTCTCTCTATATATATACTGTATATGGTGATCTCCACAGGTGGCAGGTGCCTCCCTCTCCACCATTATTTCCCTTAATTTCCTGAACATACCTTTCTATTGAAACACAGAACTGTGTATCATACAATCTGGGCTCCCTAAACTATAATACAAATCCAGATAAGATCTGGTTACCAGTCTTAAAATAACCCTTTGTTGTCAGTCTAGGCAGCTCTTGTTTGTGAGATGAGAAAGGTGAGAGAAACTTTTCTATTACCTCCTCAAGAAAATAAATCAACAAAACATTGTGCACTGGTCTAATACTGCAGATAACTTTACATTTTATGTTTGGAGTGAAGATCAACATTTAAAATCATCTGAACATTGTATTTTTTTTATATATAGCTTGTTGGCACATGGAAATAATAGCATGCCCTACACTCCATCCCCACTACAGTATACAGATTGTCTTAAAGTGATGTATTAGGAATTCCTAAAAATGAAATATTTTATATTAAAAATGCAAGAAAGCAATGTGCATTTAAAATAATTAACAGAAGAATAAGTGCACGCATTGAAGAACACAAGAACTCAGTCAGAAAAGTGGAACCAACTTCTTCCCTGGTCCAACACCTTAAAGCCACAGGACATAAAATTGACTTTAAAAAGACCAGAACTATCGCCAAAACTGAACACTTTAACAACAGAATAATCAGAGAAGCCATCGAGATAGAAAAACGCCCACACAGCATGAATAAACGAGATGATACCTCCCGCCTACCAGCCATTTGGAAACCCTCCCTTATTGACAAACGAGTCCCTAACACAAAGAATGACACTAGACCCACACTCACGAAAACCACACAGGATGTCACCACCAAACATCCACGCAAAAAGCAAACCCAAACCCACACCGATGATGAGGCATGACCACAAACCAGAAACCAGACCACAGCTGCATCATTAGCCATTTTAAACCCCTCCAATCAATACATGAAGCAAACTGACACCCACCTTGAAGATATGGCACGACCACGAACGCAAAGCCAAACAACAGCAACGCAGCTCTCCATCTCAAATCACCCTGCAACTCAGACTAATCCGAGCACAACAAAGCCCCCACCCACACAGAACACAACCCATCCCAAATCAGAGCCACAGCCACACCCCCCCATCCAATCAGAGCACGCCAAGACCCTCTAACCAATTCAGAACACACTCCACCAATCAGAAACACAGCCAAGCTCCCACCCAATCAGTTCATACCCCCCATGGCAGTTAAAATGAAGAAAGAGCTGTGATCACACATTGCTCTAGAAGCACGAAGCCGAGACGCCAGCATGAAGATGACGGGTAAGGACTTCGTGGAAAATCGCCAAAGAACACTTCCAATTTATGCGGGAGGAAAGAAAACCCGAATAACCAAAAGACCTATAATATATATATAGACCAACATATATATATATACCGAACATATTATTATATAGACCAAACATATTATATACATTACCAACATAATATATAGACAACATATATATATAGACCCAACAAAGACATTATAGATATATATATTTATATTTATATATATATATATATATATAAGAGAGAGAGACAACAGACAGGACAGGACATGACAGAACAGACAGCGACAGAGAGATTGAGAGAGACCAGAGAGAGAGAGAGACAGAGACACAGAGAGACAAGAGAGAACAGAGAGACAGAGAGAGGACAGAGAGACAGAGAGAGAGAGACAGAGAGACAGAGAGACAGAGAGAGACAGAGAGAGACAGAGAGACAGAGAGAGACAGAGAGAGAGACAGAGAGAGACAGAGAGATAGAGAGACACAGAGAGACAGAGACAGAGAGACAGAGACAGAGAGACAGAGACAGAGAGAGACAGAGACAGAGAGAAAGAGAAAGAGAAAGAGAAAGAAAGAGAGAGAGAGAGAGAGAGAGGGAAATGTGATCATATACTTGTGTATTATGTTAAAGGTATCTTTGGTGTACCAGGTTTACCTAGAAAAAATAAATATTCACTAGCTGCATTTGAAGTGAAATAAGTTATCCCAGATTCATAAATATATTTAAGATTAAATATTGGAGTCCATATTAACAAACAAATACTAATTGAAAATTCATGACAAAATTTATATAAGACTTGCATAAATCAAGTTACATTGTATAGATGCCTGAACATAGGAGCAAATGAACATTAATTAAAGAACTAAGAGTTTCAAGATAAGATTTTGCTGATTAATTCAAATTAGACAATTAGAGGCAATTGCTAAAGAAATTAGATAACAACATAATTCAGGATTTTTAAAAATGGGGAAAGAACAGGGAGGCCTTCTTAGCTGTGGCCTCTCTTAATCTCAAACAGCTTGCCTTTTATGTTATGATAGCTCCCTTCCTATTAACATTCAGTAAGGCAGGGGTGTCAAACTGCCGGCCCACGGGCCGGATGCATCATAGCAAAACCGTGCCCACCCCCATTGCCGGCAATGACAAAAAAGGTGCGGTACGTCGCGACACGTCACGTGACATTGCGAGTTTGACATTAGGTTGTTACTGCTTCATAGACTCTTGTAGACATAAGGAATCAGATCAACTGGGAATAGTTATCTGTGGTTGCCTGGTTTTTAAAGTTGGTTTTACTATGAGTTAAAATGGGGAGTTGTCTTGATTGCTGGTTTTTCCTCTCCTGATAATGCTTGTCACCAACTCTTGTAAAAATAATTACAACTTTGTTATGATAATTAATCCACTTTGTTGAATGATGTAATGCTGATGTCAAACAGTTTAAGATCAGCTCCTATACTACAATGCCAATGGCCACTATGACTGATTGATTATGATTCCTAGAGACCAAAACATGGTTACTGTAGAACTGATTAATTCTGTATCCTATAACCCAGAATACTACTGACTACTGTTCGTCCTTGCAGTGTGATAGATGATAATTTTCTTTCATATTGACTATGTTTAAGTGTTTATTTTTAGAGGCTTCTTCATTCTTACTCTTATTTAAAAAGCTAGTTATTTATTCTAGTGGTACCAATGGATTTCCAACACATAATTCCTTTAGCAGCAATCAATACACATAATGTGATTTTACATACAATGCAATTGAATCAGTTGCCATAATATTGCTGCATCTTTGCAGGGTGATCTTTTAAAACATTCCTGCCAACTACAATGCTACTGATTTTCCATGTTTGTGAGGAGTGAATTTATTGGAGTGGGGAGCTAACAAATATTCTCCAAATTAAATAAGCCATAATTGAATGGCACAATAAAATACAGATCTAAAGTAATTTCTAAACCATATTTCTGAATGCAGAGCATGATTTATTTTGATGAAAGTTAGGGTATATGGGCAAGGATAACCTTTAAACACAAAATATTCTTCATTTAGGACAAATTCTGGAGTTTATAATTCCTTCCTTCCTTCCTTCCTTCCTTCCTTCCTTCCTTCCTTCCTTCCTTCCTTCCTTCCTTCCTTCCTTCCTTCCTTCCTTCCTTCCTTCCTTCCTTCTTTCTATGGATGGGAGAAGATATCAGTGAAGTATCTAACAAACTCAATCATCTTTTGCTTGTACCCTATGGCATTTCTGAATTAAAAGATAACAGCAATGATATTTCACTCCAAAGAGGAAAAAAGCTTAGAGTGATAAACAGCAAAAGGACACCTTTGCTAAGTCTTTGGAAAAGAAAAAAAATGAGAATGTTTTGCACTCCAAAAGATGGAACTTGCCTCTGGGAAAGTCAGTGCAGTAATTTCCAGATAAAAAATCAGAACTATTGTAGGGAATCAAAGTAGGAACAGTGACAATGAGAAAAAAACTTCGGCACCCAATTAGGTAGGGAATATCTAAGTGTTTCAAAATATGATTTAAATATAGATGGCATGAAAGCAGAACTGTCAACTCTTTTTGGAGAGGGGGATATTTCACATGCTTTTTTTGGTCTGTTTGTTTCCTAATCTGCCATCTGTTCTTCACTCCTTTCTTTCAGAAAAAATCCTGATGATGGCCTTTCGATCAGCAAATCAGTGGGTGGCACACACAGAGCTGAGGAGGAGACATTTAACTTTTGGTGCCATTTTTATTGTCATCTCAAGTTTACAAGATTCCTGACAATTGAGAGGGGCCTCTTATTGATACTTCCCACTTTATCTGGGGCAGGGAAATGACCAGTACATAGTCGCAAAATGCCCAGGGCCCTAAACATGTCAGTCATTTTCCTTTGTATCCCATTTATCTTATGCTTTTTTCCAATATCATTTGAAGGATACACAGTAATTAAATTCCATCCCTATGTGGAAAAGAGCATAGGGCCTAAGTCATGGTATCAATAATATGCATAAGTCTTTGAATAAATCAACAAAGAGGAACAGCAACTTTATATTAAATTCCTTACTAGGATATAGCCTCAATGGGAATCTTATGATGCTGATTTCCCTCACCACTTTTTATTCGTAGCTTTTCCTGCCTTTAGTTATAAGAAGATAGACAAGACAAAGGAAGCAGAAGCCTGTCATATTTGTGTTTTTATTATATCCTAACTAGAATTCCACATGCCTCTTGTTGTATCCATCAATTTAAATGTTTGCAACCATCCCAAAGGTAGATAAACTACAGCTTTTATATTAAATAATAAGGAATAAGTGCAAACGTTAAAGTGAAATGCATACATATACATATACACATACACACATACAAAATGCACATACACATACCAGTACATCTAGCCTACCAAACAGTTTGAAAGCATGCAAAGGCACCACTTTGGTGGGAAGGTAACAGTATTCTGTGTGCCTTGGCATACAGTCAGAGTGGCCACATGACCACAGAAATGTCTTCAGACAATGTGGCTCCCTCGGCTAAGAAATGGAGATGACCACCCCCACCCCAGAGTTGGACATGACTGGACAGGGGAAACCTTTATTTTTACCTTACACATATACTATTAGATTTGACAGGCAGCATGGGATAGTGGTTAAAATGCTGGAGTAGGAGTGCGTAAAGCCAGGTTCTAGTCTTCCCTTAGGCATCCACCTGAGTGATCTTGGACCATTCACTTTATTTCAGCATTAAATTTGCATCAGGATGTATGACAAATCCTTCATTGGATCATGCTTTGATGGCTTTTCTATGTGAGCAAGGTAAAAACAACGCAAACAAATGAAACCTGGAACCATATGGGACTTATGCTAAAAAAAAAACCACACTATTAAATGAAACCTTTTGTTCCTCCTTTTCTGAGGTTCTGTTGGAGGAAGAAAATACCTATGTGTTGTAAAATGATTGGAGTGTGGCCTGATGTTGAAGAATACTTGTGATCTGGATTGCTGTGATGTCCATACCGTCCATTTTAGAATGCTGAAATAATCCAGTGGTTTTCAGTGGGACTCACAGAAAAAGAATGTGCAGAGCTTCATCTGTTAGAGCTAGTGAAAACCAATATAGAAAATTAATTTAGGTTGGTAGGCCACAATGCAGTATAACTAAGAAGGGGAGAGTTTATTATAAGAATTAAAAAAATACCCTGTCCAAAATGTCAAAGAAAGCTAATAAAAATGGCTGTAGACGTCTAAACATTGTCTGAAACTGCTTTTGTTGTAGATCAATTCACATTATAGAAATAATGTCAAAGGTAGTTTATTTTCATAGTACGCAGCTGGGACTTAACTTGAAATTGATATAGATTTTCCTTCTAACTTCACACCTCAGAGGCTGCATGGCACAGACAAGGAAGTGGCTATGTGGAACATTAGCCTGGCTTCAGAAACAGACACAGAAAATAGAACATTGCACTCATATGACTTAGATGTCAAGAATCAAGAATATAGATAACATTGCACATTATTGTAACAATACTGTCTTATTGCTGTTTAAAGGTTGGGTGGATTCTGATATTGCCATCCTGGTCTTTCTTTACCACAAAAGAGAATCACCAGATGGCAGCACCTTGCTTGTTCTTGGGGGGGGGGGAAGCATTAAATGAAGCCAGGCTTGGTTTCTATACCACCAAGAAATCCAAGAATTTGGAGATAGAAAAATATACTAAAAAAAGGCAATAGTTAAAACTGCTAGTTCACTGTTGCCAAGAAAACAATATACAGTAAACATGTCAATGTATTCCTTAGAAGTCAAGTCTCCAGTCAAAGAAGAGTTTCCCTTAATTCCAATATTAGATTATCTTTCTATCTCTTTCTCTATCCATTGCACGCACACACACACACAGAGAGAGAAGACTGGAAGGGGAAAAGTTAAAGAGAATTGTCAAAGAAAAAAAAAGAGAGTTAGCTGAAGTCCCAAGAAGATACCAGAAACAAGGACTACAGCAGCATTAAATGTAATGGCAGTAGTGGAGTAGTGGTAAATGAGAGCTTCTGGAAAAGCCAACAAGAAGTACTACAGCCCACAGTGCTGTCCACAATACAGGTGCCACAGCTAAAGAAGCCAGAATTCTGCCATTGTAGCCTAGTGCTAGTCCATGAAAGTTGGGCAGCCCATAAATACAAATAGACAAATAAATGAATTTAAATACAAGTGAATAAATGTAAATAAATACATTTGAATAAATAGAATAGAATAGAGCTGGAAGGCACCTTGGAGGTCTTCTAGTCCAGCCCCATGTTCAAGCAGGAGAACCTATACCATCTCAGACAAGTGACTGTCTAATCTCCTCTTAAAAACCTCCAGTGATGGAGCACCCACGATTTCTGGAGGCAAGCTGTTCCACTGGTTAATTGTTCTCACTGTCAGAAAGTTTCTCCTTAATTCTGCTTCTTTCTTTGTTCAGTTTCCAACCATTGTTTCTTGTCCTGCCCTCTGGTGCTTTGGAGAATAACGTGACCCCCTCTTTTTTGTGGCAGCCTCTCAAATACTGGAGTACTGCTATCATGTCTCCCCTATTTCTTCTTTTCTTTAGACTAGCGAAACCCAAGTTCTGCAGCCGTTCTTCGTATGTTTTAGTCTCCAGGCCTTGGATCATCTTAGTTGCTCTTCTCTGAACTTTTTCCAAGATCTCAACATCTTTTTTGTAGTATAGTGGCCAAAATTGGTTGCCCGTATTCCAGGTGTGGTCTTACCACGGTTTTGATGTAAATAAATAAATAAATAAATAAATAAATAAGTAGGTAGGTAGATAGGTAGGTAAGCAGGTAAGCAGGTAAATAGATAGATAGATAGATAGATAGATAGATAGATAGATAGATAGATAGATAGATAGATAGATAGATAGATAGATAGATAGATAGATAGATAGATAGATAGATAGATAGATAGATAGATAGATAGATAGATAGATAGATAGATAGATAGATAGATAGATAGATAGATAGATAGATAGATAGATAGATAGATGTTTTCTGAGGCAAGTAGGGTAGTAGCAAATTTTTGCCATCATTGGACCAAGGTCCTTAGCAACACCCAAGACACTGGCACTTGCCGGAAACTGCTCAGGGAGCTAGCAACCACTTAGCACTGGCAGCATTGAGAGCAGGGCTGAGGAGATAGCTATGATGTTCCCTGGTTTTGTTGGTCCTTTCTGTTTTCCTTCTGTATACATTTTTAAAGGTAATGGTTCCATTGATTGTTTTGATGGCAATAGCAGAAACTATCTTTGACTGCTACCATTAAGTTTTTTTGCAGGGATGTTCTGAGGGATAGTAGCTGGGGAGAATGCATAGACATTGTAGCTACAGAGCTAACATTTCTGCCTGTGATTTCTGCCTGTGATTTTTGTCATCCCCCTCTGAATTCATTCGAATCCATCATATTTCCATATTGTAGTTCAGTTCAGTTGTTCATTACCAAGGATGCTCAACATGTGAGCCTATTGGCATCACTTAAATGATATTGACAGTTGCAGACAATTATACATTCATCTCTACAGTACATGTGAAGACTCCCTGCTGCCAGTATTCTCATCCAATGTGGGAGTGCCTGCAGCTGTTGATTCATTGAGCGACATTTCAGGAAAAGAGGGGATTGTCTGTAGTTCTTGTGGGTTGAACACTCCAGTTAAAGAATACCTGAAGAGGACTTACTTCCAGATCTGATTGCTACAAAATAAAGTAAAATTACTATGCCCCATGGCTTATTTTTATTTACTTATTTAATTTGTTAGGTTTATAACCCTTTTATTCAGAAGTTCAAGGTAAAACAGATAGCATTATTTTCTTCTATCATTTTTCCCCCTTCAACAACATTCACGTGAGCTAGGCTGGACTGAGAAATTGTGTCTATCTCAAAGACATCCAGTGAAGCCTCTTTCTTTGTCCAGTAGCATCATCATTAGAACTTCTGTCTTTGGACACCATGACTACATTAATACATGAATTGTGAACCTAGGAAAGCTGCTGTAACTACAGCTTAAGACGCAGTATGGGCTAGTATTATAAATTTATTGTAAAGGACTTATAATCTAATGTAGGTGAAAAATTGAAGATTTTCTGGGTACTTTATGACCGCAAAAGATTAAAATAGCATAGAAATGCAATTGGCCTGGAAGAAAAAAAATGTAATAGTATGGCAGAGAACAACTCTCTTGTTTCAAGCTTATAGTGAAACGGCCATACTTCATTTATAAATTTCCTATATTTTTGTCCTGCTATAACCAAAAGCTTCTTGATGATACATTGTATTATATTGTAGCTATGTTCTCCTCCTTGCATTGTTTATAAAAATAATAATTAAGAAATTATATAAATACAATATAAAGCATCCGCAGTACAAAAAGAAAAGAAAAGAAAAGAAAATCTTCATATTATAAATAATAATAAAAAATAAACTAACATGCAATCTAAAAAGGGAGGAAGACAAAAAGAAAATGTACATGATGGCATCATCTTAACAATTTTTAACAGTTAAAAATTTCCTCCAGAAAATGCCAGCTTAATCCAGAAAGCTATTGATATTGGAAAAAGTAAAACTTCCAAATAAGGCTCATAGGGCCTTGAGGAATTATATTTTTCCCCCAAGTTCCATGTATCAGAAAGATCAATTCTAGCTGATGGAGGATATCTTGAAGATAGTTCATTGCCAAGTCATTTAGATCAAAGTCAGCAGATGAATTTTATCTGGAAAGGCTTTCAAATAACATATCTTTATCAATGTTTTGATTTTTTAAAGGGAGCTTCTGAATGTTGTGATACTACATTCAACAGCAAAGACACGACTGATTCTTGGTGATACTGTAGACGGTTAAGCTGAAAACAGTTTAATCATAATGTTCGGACCTGAAATTTGTAAAACGATGCCATTGAAACTTTTCTGCTTTGTTTTATGCTTGGAAAGAAACAATATGCTTTGTTTTGTCCAGGAGAGATATTCATGAAGATGTCAAAACACTTGCTTTAAATTCTAGACATTTTGAAACTGAAAGATATTATACATCCCCATTGAATATGCCAAAGCTTAAGCATGTATTGATTTGTGCATTTACATCCGACTACTCTCAGAATCCTCAAAGAAACTTACACGTGGGGAGGGATCTTCTTTTAATTTTATATTTTAACTTTAACTTTTAACTTTATCTCATAAATCCACACAAGGAGTTGGAAGATATACAGAGAAAGTGCCTAGTACATTCTACCACTGATTGGATTTCCCCAATCAAAGTCCAACACCATAATCTTTACTCTACAACATTTATTTATTTATTTGTTTGTTTGTTTGTTTGTTTATTTATTGGCCACCCATCTTACCACATATAACTCTCATTATGCTCCTTCAGTCAGACAAGCTGGCTTGATTTTTAAAACTAAGTATGCATTTAGGAAAATCAAAGTCAGTTCTAACACAAATAAAGCTCTTTCCCCAAAGTAGCAATTGGTTTTCCATTCAGACTGATGAATAAAAACCTATTTCAAAGAGACTTATTAGTATTTCTCATTAATTATCGTGAAACATAATGAGTTGTCTTAGTCTAGAGTAGCAATGTTTAAATTGATTGAGTTTTTTTTAATTATAATAAAGTTTAATTATTCTCTTGGGTAATTACAATGTTTATTTGTATCGCCTTTTTCATAAGTTTAGTAATTATATGGAAAAGTAAGCAAAACAATTTGTAAATGAAAGCAAAATTTAATTATAAATACGTTTTGTTGGACAAAGTTTCATAGATATTATCCTAAAGTTTGGTGCTTATTCACACAAAACTATTCAAAACTAATTGGCAAAGCTACTTTTACTGTTGGATGTGGGCAGTGGTGGGATTCAAATATGTGAACAACCAGTTCTCAGTGTGGATGCCGCTTCCGGAAGTCCATTCTGGGCCTGGGCAACCAAAAATTAGCTACCGGTTCTGCCGAAGTGGTACGAACCGGCTGAATCCCACCACTGGATGTGGGAGGGTAATAACTGATTATTCCTGCTTTGTTTCTCCAGTAAAGCTAGATACAGCTACTCATTCTTCAGCAGAGGAAATACATCCCTACATATAAAGTAATACAGTTGTGAATTAATTCGTTCTTTAGAAAGGTAACTCTGAAATTTTGCTTAGCACAATAAAGCACAAGGCTAGGACTAAGCACCAAGATATGTTACACCAGCATGTTGTTAACTGCAATACCTGAAAGAAAATGCACGTATCTTTTTCCAACAATAAAAGCTCATGTATATATTGTTCCCGGTTTTGGCCATAATTTCTAGAAGGCAAGGGGCTAAAACACAGGATGGACAATTTATCATAGCTATGATGTTCCCTGGTTTTGTTGGTCCGTTCTGTTTTCCTTCCGTATACTTTTTAAAAGGTAATGGTTCCATTGATTGTTCTGATGGTGATAACAGAAGCTATATTTGTCTGCTACCATTAAGTTTGTTTGCAGGGATGTTCTGAGGGTAGTAGCTGGGGAGAATGCATAGACATTGTAGTTACAGAGCTAAAATTTCTGCCTCTGTTAAAATGTAACAGTAAACTACCCAGAGAAAGAAATGCCAATTGCTTGATTGATTATCTCACCCAATTCATCAGCTAGAAATGCATAAATTTGAGAATGCTGCATCAGTTTGAGTTTTCAGCTCAAAGTGTTTCTTTTTTTCAAGAAGAACATGGTTTCAAGCCAGGCTAGCTAAAATATTATCTTTCTCCACATATGATAGTCCACGTATTAAATGGTTTATTGGAAGCTCTTCAACAAATGCTGTTACTGTGGAATATATGGAAATCTGGCTTTCCTTCTTTAAAACTACTAATCTCATTAGGAGCCCTAGTGATGCAGTGGTTAGAATGCAGTATTGCAGGCTAACTCTGTCCACAGTCTGGAATTTGATCCTGACAGGCTTGAGGTTGTCTCAGCCTTCCATCCTTCCATGGTTGGTAAAATGAGGACTCAGATTGTTGGGGGCAATATGCTGACTCTGTAAACTGCTCAGAGAGTACTGTAAAGTACTATGGAGTGGTATATAAGTGCTATTGCTATTGCTAACTGAGTCTAGCCCTAGTCAGCCTAAGTATCACTTTGAGTTTAACACATCCTAGTATTTTTCAAGAATGTTTCATATATCCTTCTAATTCCTATGAATCAGTTATAGAAAACATACCCCCCCCCCCAATTTATTTCAAGGAATCATAAAATCAAGTTGAAAGATATCACAAGGTCATCTGGTCCAACCTCCCAGTCCTTGCATGATTTAACCAAGAATGTTTCATTTTCTCATGTCTTACTCTTACTCTGTTCTTGCGTGGGATTTCCTTATGGTAGTTGTTTCTCAAATCTATGTTCCCTCTTCTTGCTCGGTATCCCAACTGTGCGATCTCATTCCATATGCACTACCTATTCCTGCTATTGTGCCACTAGACCCAATATAAATATTTGGCTTCAGTATAAACACTCAAAAATATCTTATATTCCCATAGCCTTGTAAAAAGAAAGGGAAAGGGGAGAGGGGAAAGGAGAGAGGGGAGGGGAGGGGAGGGAGGGAGGAGCGGGAGAGAGAGAGAGAGAGGAGGAGAGGAGTGAGGAGAGGAGAGGAGAGGAGAGGAGAGGAGAGGAGAGGATCTTTATTCAAATCTCTTCACTTTATAGAAACTTACTATATTAATGGTTTGCTCTAAACTAGGTCTGGTTTAAAGATATGTTGGGGGGGAAACCAGAATGGGCTGGTTTCACACATCACATTCAACCATAATTCCAGTGACAGAGGTTACACATTATTGAAAATAAGCAAACCCTACCATGAAGTGGTACAATGTTAAACCCAACCATTGACCTTTTATGCACTAGTGTGGCAGGTATATGGTGTACAAAACAAATAGCATTTCCTTGGAATAAAGTTATGGCTGATATGGTATCTGAAAGATAGACAGTATTTTTTTTTTTATTCAGCAATTAATGAATATTGTATGTGTCACACATATAATGTAAGAATTCTCATTAGGTAATTCTGTTTCCCTTTCTGGTATTTTATTTCCCTCTAATCTCTGCTTGTTCTTTCATCAAACATACTTATATGTATGTTGTGTAAAGAGATCCTTTTAGTCTCTCTTTCCCTCCTTCTCTCTCTCTCTCTCTTTTTCTGGATAAACAGATAAGAAAGTAAAATTCATATTTTTTTAAAAAATGCACACAGTTTCAAGAAGACGGTGTTAAAAATGCTTTTCTCATTCATCAGGGAACACAAATTGCAGCAGTAAGCAATGGTCACAGATGCCAAAGATGTTTTATGGTCTTGCCTAAACAAGCTTTTAGGAAAATGAGATTCTTGGCAGCATGTTGTCTTCTGGTCATACCTGGTCCTCATTTGAATATAACAGTCATCATCATCATGCCACCTCTTCCTCTTTCCACTCTTTCCACTCTTCCTACTTTTCAATTTTTTGTTGTAGTTCATTCATTAGAAGTAAGAGAAGAAGAACCACATGTGTGTAAATTTGCTATTTCTGGCTGTCGTAGATAAGAGCAACAATAATTTGGAAGTTTATATATACAGTGGACTAGCTCTAAATGTAATGACAGGACAGCTTAATATTCTTCATTTTATGACTATTTCATGCAGAATTCATTCCCATTCCTTATCTCTATAAAGTGGTATTTTCTAGGATTGTGTAATGCTTAGGATTTTATTTGGAAGAGGTGCTTCAGAACTTTCAGGAAAGCAAATATAGTATCTGTCTGCAACTTACTAAACCAGCTGCCTCTGTTTCCATGTTTGCATGAATGCAAAGAAAGCTTCTCCACAGTTGCTCCAGGATCCTGGAAAACAACACAGCTGCTTTAATGAGTTGCAGACAAGAGTGGTGTTTGTGTTCTTCTGCATTCTGAAGTTGCTTTTCTGAAATAAATAGAAAACATTGCACAACTCAATTATTCCTCTCCATACAAAATAGGCTTATGTGTTTGCATGCTGGCAATGCATCAGAATACGTAAAACCTTTTCCTGCTTTCCATATCTCTAGCCTGCTGTCTGTCTTTATGCAATGCAGATCACTCTTCTCTGAGAATATGGGAAAAAATATAACTTCTGCAGATTCAGAAATGAGCAGAGACATTAAAAGGACACAGCTATCTTCCATTTGGTATAATTTTATTCACTAGTTTTGTCTGGATATGCTTCCCACATAGTCCCACCTGTAAGTGGGTTTTATAAAATCATATGATTAAAAGACAACAATAACATATGACAAAAAGGACAAAGGTTGTATATTTTATACAATGTATTGCTCACGTTCAACACTCAGAGTAGTTCATGATAAACACTACCACACATCAAAAAACCACCCCAGGTAAATAATTAGTAACCCGCTTAAAATTATAGAAAACAAATCTAATACAAAGCAAGCTCTATTTAAAAAGATAGACTTGTATCACCTCTCCCCCCCAAATGGTCACCGGCCTTCTGCTCGGGATTGGGGACTCCATAAATGGAGGAGGCTTGTTAATTGTCAGCCTGGGGACAGCCACCAAGAATGCTTGTATCTAATACCCCCTCCCATTTTTTTCATTTTATGCAGGGTTGGGAACCTCAGCATTTTTGGATAATACCTCATCTATCAAATTGTTGCCTTCATGGTGAAGAATAGAGGAAGGATCACCTAGTTTCCACTTCCATTCTGCTGTTATTCTGCATATAAAATGATTCAATGCAGAATAATGCTCTCTTTGGGACAGCCAATGCTAATTACCCACAGTATTGTTTCCAATGGCTTTGAAGAATTCAGTATATTTTAATAGAGATAGAAATATATAGATAACTAGACTACCCATGCCGTTTAGATCATTGTTTCAGAGATATTTCCTCACTTAAACAGAGAAAGAGAATGACTTCCTTCCCTCCCTCCCTCCTTCCTTCCTTCCTTCCTTCCTTCCTTCCTTCCTTCCTTCCTTCCTTCCTTCCTTCCTTCCTTCCTTCCTTCCTTCCTTCCTCCCTCCCTCCCTCCCTCCCTCCCTCCCTCCCTCAAATTCCTGCCAGCGTCTCCAGTCATTTGGGAAACCAGTAGGTAGTTGCAAATCCAAGGCTAGCAAGCAGGTAAATAGCTACTGCTATTTGGGGGAGGGAGGGAGGGAGCATCCAAGGATGTGGGTTGGGAAGAATATGTGGAGGGTGTACAAGAAATTCAGCACAGATTGGGGAAGGCACATGGGTGGGCCTTGTAGTTTTGGAAGAGTGTACAGAGGTACATGAAAGGTACTGCGTGAGTCAGTGGAGGAGCAATATGGGTCAAAAAGAGTTGTGCGTGGGGTTGTGAGAAGTGCCTCCAGTTTGGAGAGAGTGGGAGGGGTTGTGCAGATTAGGAAGGATTTTGGAGGGGTGCTTTAAAATGCATGCGAGGTATGTGGGTCAGGGATGGTGTGCAGGGGTTGCTGCATGTGGGAAAGAGTGCATGGGTATATACAAGAGATGCTGCATGAGTTTGGGAAAGCATGTAGTGGGCAATGCAGGTCAGGAAGGGTGCACGGGAATATGCAAGATGTGCTGCACATGTCAGGGAAGGCATGTGGACAGTTGGGGCTGGGAAAGGTGCCCAGCCTTCCTTCCTGTTCCTTCCTCTCTCCCTCCCTTTCTTTTATCCTCCCTTCCTTTCTTGAACGATGAAACAACTAGCAGGAATGTTGAAAATGAGGATCACATGACTGCAGCAGTGGCCTGCGGAAGCAGCCACCAGATGAACCATCCACAACTTTTCCAAATTTCATTCCCTTGGGAACCATGGGGCCCTAATTTTTGAACATGTTCTATAAGTTAATCAATTTGAAATATTTTAGTTAAAAAATGCCCTGCGATGCATTGCTTCACCTAATTAAAGGCTATAGAAATGAGAGTTAGAATGTGTTACAATACTCTACATAAAGGGTGATAAAATGATAAAGATATGAATCACATCTGTCTCACAATTAGTAGACAAGCTGAAGCTAGACAACAGAACCCCTGGCCACGGCCTTCATCAGAAGATCAAAAATCTGAATGAAGGGATAGATCTTCAGTAGAGGAGTGAAGGACATAACAATATATACCTTATGGAAGGGGTGTCAAACTGGCGGCCCGCAGGCCATGCCCACCCCAGCTCCACAAAAGCAAAAAACAATAGGTCACAATCGAGTTTGACACCCATGCCTTATGGTATTTATTATCCAGACAAAAATGTGAAATTTATTTGGACAAAGCCAATAAAGCTGTCTCATAGAGAGAGTCCATCAATAGGTAACTAAAAGATGCCATTCTATTATTTACACACAATGGAACCTCCCCTGAATATCTTAATTATCATCCATGTCTATAATAAGGAAGGCAATCTCTACAATAATCTAAACCCATGTTAGAGGATCTGTACATCAAAAGCAAAACCTTGGAACTAGTCCAGTAGCCAGGAAATTACATCAACAGAAAAGCAATACGGGCAGGTAAGGTGCTCACTCAGTAGAGATCATGTATTATGCCCTTATATGTATATTAATATTCTCTCTTTCACACACCCCCACACACATTACCTATATATGAGTCATAACATTTCATGCAATTCATACAATTTCATAATTAAAAGGAATTTTTGTAGTATATCCCATTGGATGTTCAGTAGATATTCTGCTATAAAATGAATTAGATAATTTGTTGATGTTTATGGCTTGATTCAGTAATTCAGTCTAAACTTTATTTTCTTGGATTTAGAAAAGGCAAGAGGCTTCTGAAGGTGTTATATATATATATATAACCTTAATGCTTTTCTGATCACTCAGAGGCCATGGCAAAAATACATAATCCTAAATAGAGATGGACTGATACAATGCTGGAAGATATTGCTACTACTAAGTTTAATAAAATAAGATTGACATGCTTGGTTTTATCATGGCCAAAATCACAGTTTTATAACAATTCAAAATGACACATAGGAAAAAATCTCTGCCAGTGATTAGAACGTACACATTCTTAGCTCAATAGAATAAAATTGATCATCTGGAAGCAAAAAAAATAATCAGTCTTTTCTTGTACTATATATTTTTATTTTTGCACCGTATAAACCACATGTCTTTTCTTTGTGTAGGCAGCTCAAAGATCTCATTTATCTATTTGTCCTCCAACGGACTAATAACCCAAAGCATAGCTATGATTTTCCAAATGATAGTAAGTAGCTTGGAAAATAAAAATCAATTTCATTTTTCAATTAGTCTGGTATATGGGTATTCCTCAATTTACAACCATAATTGAGCCCAGAATTATGGTTGTGAATCATTGCACTCATTAAGTAGAACGCCACTAGACCATGCCTGATTTTACAAGCTTTTTTTGTAGCAGTTCTTAAGGAAATTCAATGGTAGTTAAGTGATTCCATTTTATCTCATGGGTGTTTTTTGTTGGAAACCAAAAGTAAATGCTAGAAACCAGCAAAAAACATTGAAAATTATGGTCAGATGACTGCAGGATGCTGTAAATGGCGATAAAGGTGTCCTGGTTGCTCAGCCCCCAAAATATGATCATGTAATCATGTGTGTGTGTGTGTGTGTGTTTGTGTGTGTGTGTGTGCAACCATTGTAACTTTGAAATCAGGTCATAAGTAGCTTGGGGGGGGGTCTGTCGTAACTTTGAATGGTTGCTAAGCAACTGGTTGTAAGTTAAGGACTATTTGTAACTGGAACAACTAGCTTTTCATATACATAGGAGAACAGTAATGCCACCTTCTACTATTATACGTGGGAAATCACTCTTGCAGAATTTCAAATTTCAAACAG
This sequence comes from Azemiops feae, assembly GCA_023970755.1. Lineage (NCBI taxonomy): Eukaryota > Metazoa > Chordata > Lepidosauria > Squamata > Viperidae > Azemiops > Azemiops feae. The sequence continues at coordinate 22,429 of JALGBA010000039.1, forward strand.
ATGCTTTCTTGTAAGGAGGAATTCCAGTTACAAAGAGTTTGTGATATTGTGGAAGAGTTCAGTGAATCCTAAACTTTGGAATCTATGACACATCTATAGACTCCCTGGTGTGATGCCTTTTGTGTACTCTTATGCTATTCTTCTCCATTTTAGTAAAATTGAATGAACCTAATTCACCTGCCAGCCTGCCAGCCTGCCAGCCTGCCTGCCTGCCTGCCAGCCTACCTGCCTGCCTGCTGCCTGCCTGCTTTAGAGTCAGCCTTGAACCAGTCCTTGCTGTTGTCAATATTTTAAAAATGGATTGCCATTGCCTTCTCCCTAGAACTGAGAAAGAGTAACTGACTGAGTCACCCAGCTGGCTTTGTGCCTAATTTTATACTAATTGTTTGAGTTCCTTCAGATTTGTAAGGAATAAGAATTCTGCAATTATTTTCCACTCTGTTGAACATTGGTTTTTTTTAAAAAAGCACATTATTGAACAAAGATTGTGAGTGCCCCAAATTTATTTGTGGCAAGAATGGCATAATCAAACACAAGAAATATGTTTTAATGAATGAGAGATGCATAATCATTCAACCCTCTAATTTGTATATTAAATTATATGTTATTCTAGTAAATTAGAATTAGGTGGACCAAAAGAGGAGGCTGCAGAAGTGCTAGTATAAACATTTATACAAGATGTGTAAATGTTGCAACTGCCACCCTGTTCTTTGTTTTCTTGGAATTTGGAAATTCAGACTACTTTGCTAGTTTATGTTCTTAGTTTGGCCCTGCTTGTGGAACCTCTTGATTAGACCTCTGACCATTTCATGGTAATCCATTTTGATTCTGCTATTTATTTTCAGCAGAGAGATTCAGTTTCAGCAGGATCATAGAAAAGAGGGATGCTTTTCATTCAAAGTAACTATCCTATGGGAATCCACCCATAAGTTCCATCCATCATCTTCATCTTTTTTTTTCTGTGAATGAAATCACTCTGGTCAGCTTTCATGCAGTCTCTGGTGAAAATTCTGACTATTTTATCTAAACCTTTCTCTTTTTATTCTTTCTGTTTGCTTTTGTGTTCAATAAATTAAAGCAATAATAACCAGAGTAATAATATTATTGCACACAGTTTTGGCAATTTCTTTTAAAATAAAACAAGACTTCTTTTCTTCTTTTTCTTCTTCTCCATAACATTTTGTTTAGTTTACTTCTTGTGAAAACTTCCCAAATGACTTTAAAGCAGTCTGGAGTAAACAAAACAAACAAACAAACCCATAATCTTAAAAACTGTGAGATTAATTTCCCAGTCTCAGCTATATTGAGTTAATTAAGATAGAATCTCTTTGAAATGGTCTCTCTCAACTAAATGGCACTGCTTCTTCCCAAGAAGTGCCTCGTTTCACTTTCTCACACAAAAGGCAAAGAAGCCATTGTGTCATGCTACATAGCCAGGATATTTCATTATAAAATGAACTTGTTTTTCAAATGAATAATGCCAGATTAAGCACTCCCTGAAAGGATCCTGCTACTCTCTAAAGGCAAGGGTCAGGGACAGGATGGAAGATCCAGAGTTTCAGGGTTAGGGTGGTCCAACTTTCCATTTATGGGCTTAGCCATTCTTATGCACACATTTTCAGGGGGGGAGGGTTTGTTATAAACCTTGATTTAAAAAAAAAACAATTGCTCTTATATTAGCTGTAGCAACTGCTATTGAGCATATAATTCTTTGAATCATCAATGGCTAGATTGTCTTGAAAAAGCTAATACAAAGTGGTATTAATTTTGTATATATATATGGCTGGCTGATGAGAGCTAATCAGCTCGAAATAGCTATCCCAGTCCCCCTTAACTCTTTGTAAAAGTAAAGATTTCCCTGTTCGTATGTATGGCTCTGGGGCACGGTGCTGATCTCTGCTTCTTGGCCGAGGGAGCCAGCATTGTCCAAAAACAATTTCCGTGGTCATGTAGCCTACCCCAAAGGCACACGGAATGCTTTTACCTTCTCGCCAAAGTGGTACCTATTAATCTACTTGGCATTTGCCTGCTTTTGAACTGCTAGGTGGGCAGGACATATGTAGCTACAGGCTTATAATAAAGCCATAGACACCCATAAGAATTTTGCTTTGAGACTTCACAGTAAGGCAGTAGAAAAACATAGGAGTTGGTTTATGCCAACTTGTTTGATCATTCAGTGGGATGTGATAGGATAAATCTCTGATGCTAATTAGAAGGGATAAGGTTGCAATTGCTGAATTTCTTCATTAATATTTTTTGTGTGTTTGATTTATGCTACTTAAGTGTACCTTCCCACCATTTCCTTTATTAAATTACGTTCTGTTATTTTTATCCCATTCCCCTAACCTGTTTAGATGATTTTGGATTTTATTTCCGACATGCATGTTATCAGCAATGCATCTTTGCTTTTTTGCAAATCATAAGCATCCTCTTGTTCTCTTAATTCTCAGGCCTAGAGGAAAATTGTTGAAGAGTACAGAGAACAGAAACAAATCTTCTGACATTCCGCTCAACACTACCCTCTAGTTCAGGGGTATCAAACTGCTGTCCCGTGGGCTGGACGCGTCAAGTGGAAGCCGCGCCCACCCCATTGCTGGCAATGGCAAAACTCTTATTATTAGTTTTTTTATATATTATTTTTATAATATATAATATAATATAATATATAAATTTTATAATATATAAATTTTATAAATTTCTCAAAGCAGTGAACATATCTAATACTCCTTCCACCTCCTATGTTTTTTTATTCTTTTTCAGATAATTTGAATTGGGTTGAGAGTCCAAGTTAGGAAGATAAGAGTTGAGTACAATGCAATCAGTGACTGAACTATACCAATTAAATTTCACAATTGTCTGTAAATTCAACCATTCAGATAAATTTAAATGTTCATTTTTTATTTAGAAACAAATAAAGCAGAGTGACAACTTTCTGGATGTCATGAGTGTTAAAACAATGTTATTATCACATAATTACTCATCCAATACATAGTTATTTCTAATAAACATGACAGTAATAAAGTGTTGAAACAGCTAGCAGGATGATCTATATACAAGTACAGAAACTAAATCCACCCACTGTAATGTATGAATCACCTAAGCTAGTATGAGTGGTTGGCTTTAAAGTCCATTGGCCTCAGATTTAGAGATAGTAGTGTGCTGGGCAGGTTAAAACTAATCCTCTTCCAAGCATCTGTGTCTAAATTTAGAAGCACAATAGTCAATAATCTGATGAAATAATTTGTTAAAATTTCCCATAAACTGTTCCTTAATAGTAGAAAAAATCCTCCAATAAATTCCCCCCAATAAACATGCAAAATGAGTAGGGAGTGACACAAATTAAAATTAACCTCCTTCTTTATTTTTATATGTGGTGGGAAAATGTTTTCAAGAATTTCAGCACATTGCTTTCTTTTCGAAGCCCCATAAATCAGGATTCTCCTCCATAAATTAAAATAAGATCATAAAAGAAAAGCACTACTATGCCAAGAACCACATCATAGCTAATGAATGTACCATAAGTCTTGTTAGCTTCTATAACACATCAAGAATTTCAAAGCCTAATGTGAATCTTTGCATAAGCTAAGTGAAAAGTTAAATTGGATAGATGACCTAGGTGGGTAGATAGGGCATGAATGCACTTAAAAGAGCTTTGTTCACTTATTGTGAAGATATAAAAGGAAGTTGCAAGCAAACCACTGCCCACAGCTGTGGGGCTTCATAGCTTCTGAAATATGATGCAATATTTCTATCAGCATTTTTAGTAACCACACATTCAGTTTTACTCAGTTTCTGTAATGCATGTTCTGATAACATAAGGTCCACACAAATAACCACAAACATTTTCCTCTTGTCCTACCATGTGGATTTTTCTATGCACTTTATGTAGTGCACAAGATTTTCGTCATTCTTTTTTCAATCAGTAGTTTATGTGCATGATTTATAAGTGTTAGTTTTCTGTTTGTTTTTGTGTTTGATACAAACTATAGTGCAAAATTCTGAATAGTGTACATTTTGGCCACATGTGTCCATTTTTATTACTTCTCTACATTAATAAGCATCTAGAATCATTATACAAATGTATTCTGAAATCATCTACCCCCAGTTATAGTTCAGTTTCACAGAAGGTCAAGGCTTTCTCTAACAATATCCTTTCAATAGTTTTCAGATTTTGGGCTCCTAAACTGCTTTCAAGTGCTCAAGTTGAAAAGGGGGGGGGAAAGTGGTGGGGGAATTCCTTATTCCTGATTTGTGATTGGGATTTTAAAATTGATTTTTAATGCTTTAACTTTAATTTTGTATTTATGTTTATTTTATTGTCAGCCCCATTTATTGCTACTGTGCTGGGCAATAAATAACATAAATCATAAATAACAATATCAATAAATATTTCTCTTTGATTCTTCATTTTAGAATGTTTTTTCTTTCTTTTTTTTCTTTCCTTGGTCCAGCCACTTGCTAAGTTATTTTAATCTCTTCCAGAATCTAGTTATATTGAAATCATTAATATATTTATCACTTAGTTCCTCTATTCTGTGAATTAATCAATAATTTAATGAATTTTCTCAGTGTTATCATTCTTATTGTCCCTAGTGTTGAGTCTTACCATTATCTCAATCGCTGTTGACTGACATATCTTTTCTCTTTTGTTCTCTTCAATGTCTGTGTTTTTCCAATATTTGTTTTAAGATTTTGTGGTGTGTGTGTCTGTGTCTTTGTGTGTGTGTTTGTTTAGCTTAGTATCCTCTAGAAATTTGGACTACATTTGCTATGAGTCCTGCTAAAGTTGGAAAATTATAAGAATCTCAATCTATATCAAAAGTAATTAAGTAAGATTGGACTATATATTATGTACTAATGAAGGAGAATATCTGTAGCTCAGGGTTGAAAAAAGAATTACACTGCCATGCATAAAGAATATCTCAGAAACAGCAAATAGATTACTACAACCACATGGAACAGCGCAGCAAAACATCCTAAGTAAACCCAAAGACCCAGCAGCCCCAGAAGAAAAAGCAGGAGTCATCTACAACATTCAATGTAAGAACTGCAACAACCACTATGTAGAAAAAAACAGGCAGAAGACTGGCAGAACGCATCCATGAACACCAACTGGCAGTCAAAAGTCATGGTAAAAATTCTTTAATTTCACAGCATATAGACAGATTTAACCATAGTTTCAATTGGGAAAACATGACAATCCTAGACCAGGCCAAATCCAAAAATGCCAGGGAATTTCTAGAAGCCTGGCACTCTGACAAATCAGCCATCCATAGACACATAGACATTAACAACATCTATAGACTATGCAAAAGAGACAATCAACCAGCCCTAAAGATAAAAAGACTCCAGCACTTTTCCATCAGTAATCAGCACTCAGATCAGCATAGATTAGCTCCAAGGTCACCTTCAGACCAACAATCAAGTAAACAATACCCCAGTCAAGAAAATGCTAAAGAGCCATTAGTAAACAGCCCAACCAAAGAATCCCTAAGACTGCCCCCACCCACCCAGACAGGCAAGACACTTGTCAGATCCCCAAAGAAATGCATTACTATTCTTTCTAACCTATACATGCTTCCATAACCATTTTTGGGGGGCTTGACATACTGTTGGGAGAGGGGATTCCGTTGCGGGGATATACAATATGCTTTGCTTCACCCATGCCACACTGCCCTTCCCCCAAGGGAAAGAATGTGGCCGAATACCATCACCCTTATCTGGAAGACAGTTTGAGCTTGGAGCTGGAGGGAAACAAAACCGAGAGAGACCTTGAAGAGCACACCAAAGGAGCCAATTACCAAAACAATATACCACCTGTGGATTGGCTGAGATTCAAATGGACAGTGGGACCCTGTGGGGAGGAGTAACAAATACTGCTTTTAATATACTGTTTGTGCGGGCTATTTCCTCAGATCTCGCTTTGCTTTCTTGCTATCACTAACACCCAATAAAAGTTCCTTTTGAGACAATGCCTGTTTCAAGAGTTCTGCTTTCTTGGGAGACCTAGTTGAGGCAGGTCCTTACACCATCAGAATATAAACTGACAGCAAACTGCATTCCTTACTAGTACTGATGATGTTACCTAGTTAGGGTAATGAAATGTCTGCAAGAAAACAAGCAAGCTCAGACAGCACCTAGGACCCCTTATATATTATGGAAATTTTGATCACTTATTTAAGTGTACAAACTTTTGGGGGCAAGGATTACACTTGATTTTCTGTGGCATTTTGGAAGCAACATGCTTCAAACTAGGCAGCAGTAGGATTAAGAAGTGATAGTGACCAGGACAAAAAATAGGATTGATTTAATTTGATGAAACTGTTTATTTGTAACCAGTTGAAATTTATTTATTAAATAATAAGATTCATTCCCAGGGATCTGCTATTTCCCCCCTATTATCACACTAAAATAGGGTAGCAATCTTGGAAGATGCACCCAAGCTTGGAGACTGCTGGAAGCTCTGGGTCTCCATTTTACCTACCTGATCTTTCAATAAGCCCAAGAATATTCCATTTTTCATATAAATCCTTTTATTCCTACAGTGCCCTTATCAGATTCTCTTGCTTTGGCTATATTTCTCTACCACCACCCTAAGAAATCTATTTACTGTTTCATTCCCTTTTTATTTTTCTTCCACGTGATTCTTGCATAAAGCTTAATAATTTGTGGTGGTGGTGGTATGTTGGTAGTGGTGGTAGTGGTGATGATGATGATGATGATGATAATGATTTTTCTTTCTCCTTCATCTACTACTGTTATTTAAAATCTTTTTTTATAAATATTTTATTAATTTTCTAATTTTACAATCATAAGTACTTAATAAGCAACGTGTTGTCTGGGTCCATTAGTAATTCAATGGTACATATTAACTTTCTTAGTCTAGACCAATACTACACCATCCAGTGCTTCCTTCTTTTTTTTAACAGATTTTATTAATTTTTCAATTTTTACATCCAAGTAATTAGGAAGCAGTGTGGTGATAGGGTAGTCATTAGTCCAATAACAAAATCATTCATATATACCTCAGGTTAACTCATTAAAAATTCCCTCTCTATTTCCGTTAATTATTGTATCATATTAAAGTTAATACATTTCTAGATAAAGCTCAATCAATCGATACATATCAATAAAATTTTACTTATAAATATCCAAGTCCTGTTTTTAAGTTTTACTTAATTCCAATTACCATATTCCAATTTAGCCTTAAATAACCATATTGTTTGAACTTCGGGTAACCCTAATTTCCCTCATTTCATTACAAGATAGTTATCATATCTAAAATAAACATATTGTTCCAAAAATTACATTCTTACTTTATTTCACAAATATATTCTATTTCTTGTCCTAGTAGCTCCTCATTTACTGATAAAATATCTTCCATTGTCACAAAACCTTTTCCATATTACAATTCAAAACTATAATCTAACAGTTAATTTTCATCTCCATTGTAAGTCTAAGTCCTAAAAATTAAATCAATCAATATCTCTAAAAATCTCCTTAACCCATTAAGTGGAATTTTAAATCCCATTTTTAAATCTAACTCTGGCTTTCTTTTTGTGCCAAGCAGGCTTCCATACCAGAGCCTTTAAGTCATCAGATGGATCTCCATTCATTCCTACACATGTCATTTGAATCAAGGGAGAACATCCAGTTATCAATTTTGCAAAAGAACTGGCCCCTTTGTAATTATTAGGTTGTTGCCCTAATAATTCAAATCTCCATGTTTGGTTTGGCATATTTATCATCAGTTCAGTCTGGTCTCGTTCCTCTTCTCCTTCTTCCAGTATCATCTGAGTAGCATAAACAGTCATATCCAGTGTTGTAATTAATATTTGGTTGTCAAAGTTGTCAAAGTTCTCAATATATCATGCTTGTTGATCAGTTCCTGTTGCTTTTGGAGTTACAAGTACTTTAATTAGAGTTAATGTTTGATTATCAAAGTTCTCAATAGGTTGTACATAGTATTGTGTAAAATCCTCTTTGATGTTAATTTGTTCCTCTTCTGTTGTTTTTTGGCTTGTGAGTTGATCAGTTGGAGTCTGGGATTCTGTAGTTGTTAATTGATTGTCTAGATTGTCTAGGTTCTCAATGTGTTGTGTTTGTTGTTCAATTCCTGTTGCTTTTGGAGTTACAGGTACTTTAGTTGAAGTCAGTATTTGGATATCAAAGTTCTCAATAAGTTGTACGTCTTGTTGTGTAGAATCCTCTTTAGTATTATTTTGTTCCTCTTCTGTTGTTTTTTGGCTTATCAGTTGATCAATTGGAGTCTGGAGTTCAATTTGTAGTTTTGGGGTAACATCTTTGGCTTTCACTCTGGAATTCATTAGCTCAGTGGCTTCAAGGATTTTTTCAAGTATAAGTTTATAGTTAAGTTGTGGGTAAGATTCCTCCATTTCTATAGTGTTAAAGATAGTCTTTTAGTGGAGGCTATGCTTAATAAGAGTCAGCCAGTGTCCACCTCCACAATTTCTAGAAGTTGTTTCCACCCCCCAGCTGTTTCCAACTCTTATCATTTTTTAGATAGTGTGAAGGGCAAATCAAGGGAGTCAACAGGCCTCTCAGGCAGAAATATTTGGTTGCTGTACCAGGCTTCACCACAAGATGTCCACACAGGCTAGGAATTCTTTTTCCAGATGCCCATTAAATTTTTATCCAGTTAGAAAAAAGGAAAAAAAGATATTTTTTCAAAGTTAATAGATAGATAAAATGATAGGTCTCTATAGTAAAAACTTTTAGGGACCCCAAAGTATCCAAAAAATAAAAATCCAGTTACTTAGTTGGTGTTATCACTGCATCTTCTAATTTTTCATTTGTCTGTATCTGTCTGTTAATTCCTTCCTTTAGGTCCTCCATCTTTGGATCCATTTCTTCTATTTTTTTCTTCTGTTTTCTGGGTTATTAGTTCCTTCTTTGCAATCATTGTCTGAATTTGTAAGTTTAGGTTAAAAAATTGTTCTTTTATCTCATTTGCATTATTTTTAGTCTCATCCTGAAATAAAACAATTGTCTCTTGGATTGATTTCAACATGGAAAGAATTTCTTTTGAGATTCATTAACATTTTCTTGTTGATATATCAATCTGGGAGCTTTGGAGACAGGTGTTGAAGATTATTTTTTTACCATTTAAGGCTAAGTTTGCAACACTTGTTTTTGTATGTAGTATTTATAGTCCAATAACCCCAACCCAGATAAGCAGCCCAAGAGTTTTTGTTTTTTCCTTTTCCCAGCTGCAGTCTGCAAAAATGAAAGTGTCCAAGAACAACAAAGAGTCTTATCTGAGTCTGGGCTTCAAGCCAAATTTTCCTTAAGCATAATAAATTATAATGCCATAATTCTCCACAAGATGCCATTGATACCGTCTTCCAGTTTTCCAAATCCAAGCTTATTTTGCAAACTTTCAAATATTTTTTTCTAAAAGAAAGTCTCAAAGGTACTTTTAGTCTCCAAATTTCAAAGCTATAGATCTGTATTAGTTCCAAATTAATCTTGTAGTTTCCTCTATTTCCCCCCAAAGCAATTAATTCACCGCTTTTCTTTTCCTGAGGGAGCAGGGCAATAACTTCCCTTCCCTCTCTCATTGGGGAGGATTCTTGCTTTGGGCATTCTTTTTTCCAGGAAAGTAGTGTTAGGGCCATAAAAAGAGGATAATGTCTCACCCAGTTCCATGCACGTTGCTCAGAAATTGCTACTTAGTGATTGTCTTCGGTTGTCAGCAGCTTCTCACTGGCCACACAAATGTAGCCAGTCTTTCCCCTGCCAGTTTGGAGGGCTTCCTTGGATCCAGCGGAATGGCCGCCACCCCTCCGCAATCCACAAGGGTCCCCTCCTTCTTTGTCAACTCTTCGGGGTGACTTTCGACCCTTTTTAGGGTCCTCAGCGGGGCAAAATCGAACATGGAAGACGGAGCCCTGTCTTCCTGCATCTGTTATGCCACGACGTCAAACCAGAAGTCCCTGTTATTTAAAATCTTACAGTATAAAATGTTTCTGTTTTGTATCAATTTCTACTTTTACTTTTCTTTTGCAGTTGTTCGCATTTGATTGATCCCTCCTTGCTTCTTCATTCCTCTGATTGTACTGATACATTGATGCTGTCAAATGTCTGCCTCTGCCTTCTTAAATAACAACTTGTCTTTATCAAAAGGTAGCACCAGTTCTCTGCCAGTTTCCAGCTGATAGTTGACAGTGACAATGACTGACAATTGAAGAGCTCAATCCTTGCAACCAAAATATTATTCCAGGGATTATATTGATCAATTTACACATGATCAACCAAATGTATGTAGTGCTTAGGGACATATCCCCTCCCCACTTTCATGCCAAATTTGAGAGCTTCTTGTAGATTTTTTTTAATCTCACATATTGTTATGTGAATTTGTTTTAAAACATTATGCTTGCCTTTGACCAAACATTGACAGTAGCTTATGAAGCATCAAGAAGCTTATGAAAGTTATATTGTTCATTTAGTTTTCATTTTTAAATCATACATATGACTAAGTATAAAAACCTGTATTTCATTACTACATGGAAATTTTTCATATGTATATATATTTCCATTTATATAATCCTAAAAGGAAAAGGATCTTTCTATATTTGATTTTGTAAACTAAGTTCATTTTGCCTCCATTAATTAGATAAAATTATCCATCTCTACTTTTTAAGATTTATATCTTAAGAGACATTTGATCATTTTCCTTCTATAGCCACATGGACTGATTTTAATTTTCAGAATGAAGTTTAAATTTTCTAGCATAATTATTGACAGTTAGCTTGATGTAGTGATTAAGGCATCAGACTAGAAGCCAGGAAACTGTGAATTCTAGTCTTGCCTTAAGCACAAGATAACTTTGGACCAGTCACATTTCTCAATCCTAAGAAGAAGGCAAACACCCCTAAAATAAAAAAAATGACTTGAAGGGACAAAATAAAAAAAACAAACTTATTAGGTAGAGGAGGAGGAGGTTGTTCTAGTAATTCTTCAATAGATCAAGTAGGATCCAATAGATTCTACTTGATCAAATCCAGATATAGACACTATATGCAGAACAATTTAATCCTATCCCCTTTACTCTCCCAACAACTGTTTTGAAGTGGTGGGACAGCCTATGGAGCAGACTGCAGAGAAGTTAAAAATATGATGAAGATGGAAGACAGGAAATCCTGATGTGCAAGTGAAATATGAAACATGTACACATAGTGTGAAACCAACCACAATCAGTACTGTATATACCCGGGTACATCTCAGTGGCACTGTATATGCATGGCTGTGAGTGAAACATTTTCAGCAATAGATGAATCAGTGGCTTGACTCAGTATAGCAGCTTCTAATATAATAGGAATGACTTTTATTCCAGTTCTTTGCATATTTATATGTTTAGCGCTCTGCATTCTAAGCATTACTACTCCATTGCAAGTGCAAAAAATATTGAGCAGTAAAACCATACACACAGAGAGAGAGAGAGAGACACACACACAAATATTCTGTCCCTTAAATATTGTTTACTAGCTCAGGAATTAATTTTTCTGCATGTATCTAAAGCAGCTTCAGGATCAGTCTGTACTTCCAATTTGCATAATGGCTACAAAGGAGGGAGATCCTTACACCCTCAGTACCCTCATTGTAAAATACAGCACAGTTTGGTCCTTTTCTATATTTCATTATTCAAGCTGCATACCTGTATATGAAAACTGAAAATAAAGGAATTATGGAAATGTGATGCAAAATGCATGGAAATAAAGTCACTGTTCTGTGAATCTCTCCTACCTTCCTCCTATGAAATTCAAATGTTAAACCACATTATTATAATAATACTCAAGCCAATTACTCAAATACTGCCATAAGTGTATGAGACACATAGGTAGAAACAGCTGGTGGATTTTTTTAAAGGTGCAATTTAATATGGCATGTCTGGGCAAGAGAAAGAAAGTTTTGTACCAAAACACTTACCAATTTCTGGAAAAATAAGATATTTAAAAAGTATTTGTACTAAAACTGAATTCCATTGGAAGAAGGAATAAAACTTTTGTCTTTCAATAAGAATGATTACTAATAGCACTGCTTTTAAAGTATTCTTCCAGAATGTTGAGAACAAAGATTATTTCTTCACTTTAATATTGGCTGTGAAATCTAAGTTTCAGAGCAGATCTGTGTCTTTTGCTTGTATGTATGGATCTCCCATCATTTTTTGAGTGCAGGAATGGGTGGTATTATGATCTACCCATTCCCACTCCATCACCAATGCATTCTGAACCCATGTTTGTAAGCCAACAAATGGACAGTCTGCAGTCCCCGCCCCCTCTCTCTGTGTATGTGTGTTTGGATATGTTCATTGATCCAATGATGGTCCATTAAATCATTGTGTTTCCTCAACCCCTCTAGAAGCTCATCTCTCCATTCATTCTTTGCATTTTACAGTGGCATTTTTCAGTTTGTGCTCAGGCTCAGTGAAGCATGGTTCCCTAGCTTTCCTACCTCCTGTGCATAGTACTGCAAAGCTTTTCTTCCCTTTCCTAAATCTTTAGATGACAATGTAAATGTGTTGTAATGAAGCTACAAATTTCAGTGAATGCTACTTTGCTTACCTGAAAAACTGAATCATCACTTTGTTATTGCTATAAACTTTCTATGGATTTACAATAGAATGTTGGAATAAAAGAACAACTTTTCCATTTGTTTTGATCATTGTAGATCAGAGCAATGATGGTGTAATAAGGAGGAAAGAAAGAAATGATATGGGTTAGTATCAAAATAAACAATGTGGGAAGGGATTGGGAAAGTACTTACATATGCAAACCTCTAGGAAAACAAAGGAAAATAATGAAAGTGACAAGATTTGCCTTCCCAAGAAGCAGAGGAATGACCAGGCAAGGCCTGTGGTGGCCATATTTTCAAATGAGCAGCAACCTGCCCTTATTTCAAAATCACAAAATCAGTCCAGATGAATGTTTAAAATTGACTTCAGAAGCAGCCAAGAGCAGCCTAGGAGATAAGCAGCTTAGGCTTCTATGACAGGGGTGTCAAACTGCCAGCCCGCGGGCCAGATGCATCATAGCGAAACCACGCCCACCCCATTGCCAACAATGGCAACATCACGTGACGTTGCGAGTTTGATATCCCTGTTCTGTGAGGAATTACCTTCAGTCTGAAACCTGGATATAAGTGTCGGTCTTCCCAGCTAGACCAGACAGGAAACATGACCAGATGAGTTAATTCTACTTGATTGTACAGCTATGGCTAGCAGAATCTTGCAAATCTGAAAGTATAAATATTCAGCCATCTCCTTTACAGCTTGAAAACCTTGGGGGAGAGAGGATTCCTTCTGACCCTCTTTCTCTGCCCATTATGCAGCTGTGGGCTACACTGCTATCTGACTGTTTCCAGCATCCCTTTACCCATTTCTCAAGGTCTTTTCATATGCCATTACAATAAGGCCCTTTGTAAACAGTAAGGTTCACTTCTGAGTAGCCACATAGGCAACTGTGTTATTAATCCCTGTCTTCCTATTAATGTATTTTTTTTTTAAGTATTTTTTCTCACCTTTATATGTTCAGATTCCATGACATGTTCCTAGATAAGCACACTGATTGCTAATCTGTTTTCACTCCCTGTTCAATATGGTAATAATGTACTCAAAGACCTAAATGCTTTGGGATGTTGTTACCTGAGGAAACATCTCTATAATACAAGCTAAAAGGAAATACGATAGTGATTCTTTTCAGCGTACCTCGTAGGAGGAAAATGTATTATGTGAAGACATGAGAGGAAGTTTTCTTAGCTGTGGAAAATCAACTACAAAATGTTAAATATAACGTTGGATTCAATTGCACTAATGATTTTAATGATATTCTCTGGCACTGAGTTCATTAAGGTATTTTTCTCTGTTATGTAATATATATATTACATAAGCTATATATATATATATCTTCAATGTCTGATCATTATTCAGCATAACACCTGAATAAACAACATCTGTTCATTCCAACATCTATCACACCCTCTCCATTTTAAATGTCCAATTTCTCTCAGTTTGTAATCATCATACACAAACATTTCATAACCCTACACTTCTTGTTCCCTTCTATACATTTCCAGAAATCACTGAGAAAATTTTGGTTCTGAAACATCAAGGCTGCCGTGTGCATAGATTGGGTGTCCAAGGTAACACTATTCTAAAATGAAATCTTTACAGCTTGTGCCAGAAACCCAGAGCAGTGAAGACTTGCTAAAGGTTTTGAGAATGGGAGTTTTAATTTACAATTTACAAAATATTTCAGTGTGTTATCTTAGTTATGCTGACCACAACAGTCCTCTAAAAGTAGATGGCTGAGATGAATGCTTTAAAATAATTTCTTACTGTTTAAAATGTTGACTGTAACAATTACTTAAGGCCAAGTGATCTGAAGATTAGAGTTTTGGCACACGTTGAGGCTTATATTCTCCTTGTTCCCTTCATAATAATGGGGAGGGGGATTTGTGTGGAGAGAATATTGGAGGATAGTATAGGTAGTCCTCAACTTTTGACCACAACGGAAGCCAAAATTTCTTTTGCTAAGTGAGACATTTGTTAAATGAGTTTTTCCCCATTTTAGGACTGTGCTTGCCACAGTTGTTAAGTGAATTGCTGCAGTTGTTAAGTTAGTAACCCAGTTGTTAAGTGAATCTGGCTTCCCCATTGGCTTTGCTTGTCAGAAATTCCCAAAAGGTAATCACATGGCCCAGGGACACTATAATCGTCATAAATGCATGCCAATTACCAAATATCTGAATTTTGATCATGTGACCATGGGGATGCCACAACAGTCATAAGTGTGAAAAACGGTCATAAGTCACTTTTTTCAGTGCTTTTGTAACTTTGAACAGTCACTAAACGAACTGCTATAAGTCCAGGCCTATCTGTAGATGAGGTGGGAAATGTTTAAATCTCTTTGCCCTATGAGTGCTGATCCACATTGATGCGCTGTAGCTCCCTGTTATACATTTAATGTAAGCGTAGTTTTATCCTTTTTGCAATGCTTTCTATAACTCCCTTCATATTCAGATGCTGCTGTTTACAAGTTTGGTTACTTTAGACAATTTTTAATTAGTTTTATTACACAACCATAATTAAAGCTTGTATTTCAATACAGTGGAGATTACATTCTATATATTCATATTGTTTGTCTAAGGGCTCGATGAAACATGGAGTTCAATAAAATAATCTAGAAGTTCTTTTTAACTTAGGAAAAGAGTCCTGATTAGTAATAGCTGTTTGCTTTGTTAAAACATCTTATTCTTATTCTGCAGGTGGGCTTTGATGATTCTGGGCATAAAAAGTAGCTCCGTGTTGAGTTTACCTGCATAATAGTATTATGTATCTAAGATCCATTCTCAGTATCTCATTCCCAGTTCTTTTTTTTAGAGCTTTGTACACCGAACATAAATTTCTGCTGAGACCTCATATTCTAATAACTGTGGAAGTACTGGTAAGACAGGCTTTCAGCTTTCAGAAAATGAACCTTTGTAGGTCTTCAAGAAGGTGCAAAGATTTAGAAGCCAAGCAGATGTGCAAAGTGAGCTTGATGTGCATAAACGAGTTAGGCCTTAGGTGCAGATCTATGCACGTTCTCCTTGACCTCTAATCATATGCAGGAAAAAGTCTATATAATTTAATGATAAGAATTCTGCTCCAGTTGGAAGGGAGGAAGGGAGAGCATCTATGTTTTGATCTGCCAAAATTTTAGACATTGTGTAATTTATATTATTGTAGAATATAGTACTAGCCATTTGTCCTCTTGTGAAGAACATCCTGAAATAATTATCGTTCGCTGAATTAGATGCATCCTTCATTGTTCATTTTAGACTCAAGGCTGCAGAGACTTAAATTATTTAAATTAAAGACCATGGTCACATTAGTGAAATGTTTACCATTCAGGAGCAATTTCCTCAGAAGTGTCCTTTCCAACTGTCACATTTGCTGCTAAAAGACAAATTATGGAATATTTTTAAGGCACAGTTTTTTCTCCATAAACAATGTAAGGTTAGATTTGTACCAAATAATAGCAGCTGGGGTCTCTTTTTAAGCATCACCCTGATACAACGGAACAGGGTTTTAAAGGCTCTATTAGGAAGAAAAACAATTTGTAGAAGCACATAAGCACCACTCCAATTGTAGAGTCTCAGAATATATTAACTTTGTTTGTGAGTAAAGACATGCTGAGAATTAAGCAGATAATAACAGGGACATAAAATGAAAGTTCCACAGTTCCTCTAGGAGGAGCTCCACTCAATGGGTGGTCACTTTGGAGGAAGAAAGAATAACAGTATATTACAATTATTTCTCCTCCTCCTTGAATTTCCTTGCATGTCCCTGAGAAAATTGTTAGAGTAAAAAGCCATGCAAGGGACTGCTGGAAGAAAGGGAAGTAAGCAAATGCTTTTCTCTTTCTAATGAGAGGTTATTCAGGAAATCAGTCCCTCCTAGATCTCTGTCTAACTCAATATGTTTCAAATACAGAAAGGGCTGGAATAAAACACATCTGCATAGTAAAACTTACTTTCTTGTTTTGATATTGACATGGTCAATGTCATCTCTGTGACGATGCAAGGAATGTTTCATATCTATTATAGGGCACATCTGCATTTACTGCTTATCAGCCAATCACATCCTATGATTGGGTGTTATTCCTCCTGTTGTGCCCTTGCATCTTTCCATTCCAGAAAAGCAATTTCCTCTCTGCAAGGTGGGTCTTTCAGGATTGTATACTGCATGTGTGAGTGTATGTAGAAAGAGAGAGAAAGTTGAGTTGAATTTATAGAGAGAGAGTGAAAACAACAAAATGCAAAGAAAATGTGTATTATATGTAATGGTATGTTGGAATGACCTTGGGTGATCGAGGGAACAGTCATAACCAAAGTAACAGTCAGGTAAGAGGTAGCTTAGCCCACAGCAGGAATATGGGCATTGCAAACAACTCAGAAGGGGCCCTAGTTCTTTGAGCTATAAAAACGAAGTGGGAGAAATATTATTTCAGACTTGCAAGATTCTGTTAATGCAACTTTACAATAAAGGCAAAGTAGTACATCTAGGCGTGTTTCCTGCCTGGACAACCTCACAAGTCTGACATCATTCTTGCAAGTCTGAAAGTACTTTTCTGCCCTTTTTACCATCCAAGGAATTAGGGAGAGTCTCTTCTGAGATATTTGCCACGGCTACATTCTTTCTGCGGGCTCAGCTATCTCGTATCGCAGCGGCTCCCAATCTTTTCTATACCCCTCACCCCTAGAACGCTTCTGATATATTCTTGCACCCCTTACAAAAGTTTGTAATAACGGTAACAAATTATGCATATACATTATAATTTTGAAAACCCAAGTTTTCGCACCCCATGGAATATCACCTCGCACCCCTGGTTGGGAACCCCTGTCTTATCGGATCATTGCCCTGACTGTAGCTTCTTTCCCTGTCTCCCAAGATCATTTCCACTTACAGTTACAGTAGAACAAGCAGCTTAAACATTTGTTTACCTTACTGGGGTTTTTTTAATATATATTTTTTACATTTACTGTAACCATAAATACTGTATTAGCATAATGGCTATAAATCTTGCCTTGTAACTGATCGAGATTGAACAATCAATCTCAGCAACTTTAAGGTGTGTGAACTCCAAAAGGAGAATGCTGGCAGGGGATTTCTGGGAGTTGAAGTCCACACATCTTAATGTTGTTGGGGTTGGTAAACACTGGAAATAGCTATTTGCGCTATTTGGCAACTGACAGTGAACCCCTTTTACCATAAGTGACTGGAAAAAAATAGTATATAATTGGACTCTTGATTTTTAAAGAAAGTGAGCATAGAGGAAAATAGGAAAGTTGGAAAAATATAATTAAAAAGTCTCTGTCAGTTTCATCAATAAACCTTATATTATAAACATTATATAATATATACCTTATATTCACATGGAAACAGTTATAGCATTATAGGTTTATCCCTAGTGGATTGAGAAATGGAAGTAGAACAGAAGAACACACCCTGAAGTAATTTTCAGTTTGACAATAAATGAGGGATTGATAGAGAGTAGCAGGATTCATTTTGCTCTCCAGAAATGGTAGTTTGCTCATTATGGCATTGGAACAAATGGGCAATGTGTAATTTTCCATAAGGTAATTTTCATAAATGCTTTAGATTTTTCTAAATAAGCTAATTCCTCATGGGCAGAGTGGGAAAGGCATGAAGCCATTTTAATTTTGTTTTGATCTCCAGTACTACAGGTCTTAATTGATATTTTATCTTGGTTTTGATATTTAAAGACTTGGAACTTATATTCAAATAATTGACATGACTAAAAAGAACAAAGTGGTCAAAATATTATGATTTATATACTACACCTTAATATATATTCCTTTTAAACTTTTTTTTAAAAAAAGTTTGATTTAAAGTTTGATTTGTGGCTTATACATAGAGCAACATTTTACTGTTTGTTTTTCATGTCAGTGAATAAAATGGACTACTTATTAGCATTTTAAATTCTGAAGCCAAGATATTTAAATTTTCCTCTACTACAATACACTGTTGGAGGCAATGCACTTAAATATTGGTGTTATCTTCATGTTTCCTGACCCCTCTGTGATTATTAAAAATCCAGTATTTGCATTTGGGAAAGCACTGTTTTCTAAATTTAAGCTAGTTTCAACTGAAACAGTGATTTTTCTCTCCTTGAATTCTTGTTATATTTTCAGTGGTTGAAGTATTCTTTTTGTCCTAAGCAATCACTATTGTGCCTTATTAAGCAGCTGCTCTATTCCACCCTAGAGATGACAAGTTTTCATTGGTGAATAAAGCAATTTCTCTATATTCCAGAGTTCCCTGTAGGAGTATTCTAAACCTTAATTAATTTGCTGCTTTAAAACATTTTGAGACCCTTAGCCAAAAATATCTCTAAGAATGCAAATTAGTCATTATTATCAACATTACTCTTCTTTCTAGGGAAAACCTTAGAAGATTCATGAAATATTTTCTATTTATATTATCCTGGTCTGTTTTGAAGATTCTTTCAGTCTTCTTGTCATACAAATAGTCCTCGACTTACAACCACAACTGAACCTAAAAATTCTATTACTAAGCAAGACAGCTGTTAAGTGAGTTTTGCCTCATTTTACAGCGCTTTTTTGCCACAGTTATTAAGTAAATCACTTCAGTTGTTAAGTTACTAGCACAGTTGTTAAGTGAATCTTATTTCCCCATTGACTTTGCTTGTCAAGTGGCTGTAAAAGGTGATCACATGACCCTGGATCACTGCAACCATCATAAATGCATGCCTGATTTTGATTCTATGCCTCTGTTTATACAACCAAGGATTGTATTAGCTTTTTTGGCTACTGCGGCACACTGCTGGCTCATATTTAAGTGATCGTCCAACAACAATTAAATTATGCACTGTGGTGTTGTTCATTACTCAGTCAGCTGACTAGATCAGTTTATTTTCTAACAAATGAATAAACAAGGAAGATATGGGATCCTAGTGATTTTCTATGCTGGGGACAAGGAGAAGAATCAGATAACCACAAGAAGCTACACCAAAGCAGAAAAGCAGGTCAGAGTTTGTAAAGTCCGGGAAATGTCCGAGAAGAAAGCCTGCAAACATCCTAGCTTCCTGTGTATATTTTCAGTCTTCTTGTTTTGCTGTAATATTCTTTTCTGATTTATGCATCAACCTCACTGCAAACATGCAGAGAATCCTATACTATGCTAAGTTTTTATTTGGATCTCTTTAGTTTTATGTCACTTTATGTCTTTTGATGTCAATGAAATGTTTTTTATTGCCTATAGCCATGAGGAATACCTATTGTGTTTTAATGGTACTGCTGAACTTTGAATCAAAGCATGGAATTTTGAATATTTCTCTTAATCGAATAGTTGTTGTAAATGTATTTACATCTTCTTGGTTCATGTGGTTATACTTGACTAGGTCAATTTTATTTTATTTTTTTTAAAAAATGCCTAAATATCTGCTACCTTTGGACCATGGTTAATAATATCAAATGGGGGGGACGACTAAATGTCATCTATCCAATTTATAACAAGGAAAAAGAAAAAAGAGTAGGAAGAAATTCGACCTACTAACGTTTAGAATCATATGCAGAATTATCTGCAAATGCTTGTAACATTCTTCTACATTTCTTTTAGATTTCTTAGTTTAAAATATTCACAATAAGAAAAAGGGATATAAAAGGAAGCTTATATAGATTTCAGTGGGAGTGAATTGATGGGATTAGTCAGTACCTAACTAAGGACTGTTATTCTTCAATTACAGTTCCATACAAACTTACCTATTGGGGAATATTCCATTCTTTGAAACTTATATCAGGGTCAGTTGTCTTTTTAAAACAGTATTGTACCACAGCAAACTTCACACAGTTTTATTTATATTTAAGAATTGTGTTAAAAATTTTAAAGAATGCAACCGTGCATGCAATCTCGTAATTCTGGCATGCATAAGATCTAAAAAATATTTCACTGTTGAATGAAATCAAACTTTGAAATTAGTGCTGGCTAAAAGATTAAGAAAACATCAAAGTTTTTGGGTTTATTCAAATTTGGTCATACTAACAAATATCTTTTTAATTGATTAGGTATATGAAGGTAGGAGGTTTTAAATGCCAATATTGAATGTGGATTGTCAAAAAATAGTTTTGGCAGTGTTTCTCAGCTTTTTCTTACAGTTTGTCTTTCATTTATTGACTTTACTTATTCCTTTTGTGCAATCTGCTTAATGTTGCTTACTCCAAAATAGAAGAGTTTGATGATAAGTGAAATCATCATACATCTCATAAAGTATTCTTCATGTTTACTTCTATGATACTATTTATTATTATTATTTTGATATTTTGCTCATGTGCTAAAAGCAGGACTAACTGTGACACTGAATAATCATCCTGGTTCATGACATACCATAAGGTAGAGGAGATAAATGCAGAAAAAGGTGAAAAAAGAAGCAAATTAAAAAGCTGGCTGTCATAGGGGAATAAAACCTTTTGAAGTTTGCTTTCCAAAAGAAACATTCTTAGTTGCATTAGGAAGACATGGCTTCATAAGTAGTTAAATACCAAATTCTGGGATGGGGGGATCACAAAGAAAGACAAAATGATATTGGTTGGGTTGTTTCCAAGGTAACATCTGCTGACATGCAG
The DNA here is from genome assembly GCA_023970755.1 of Azemiops feae. Taxonomy (NCBI): domain Eukaryota; kingdom Metazoa; phylum Chordata; class Lepidosauria; order Squamata; family Viperidae; genus Azemiops; species Azemiops feae. The sequence goes on from JALGBA010000039.1 coordinate 43,597, forward strand.
AACAGATTAAGTTATAGGCATATGCACTGAACATTTTGTAGTGAAGTTGTTATGTTAATCATACCACATAAAGTGAGCATTTGAAAGTACTGCATGGAGATGCTGAATGAGAAATTGTCTGCACTGTGTGTGTGTGTGTGAGTTTGCGCGAGTGCTGAGTCTTTCCTTTATAAATCAAGATGCTATGTCACTCTTATTTATTTACTGCAAGGTAGATATATCACAAAGCTAATGACATATGTGAATGGTTTATTTAAAAAAATCCACTTTTATTTGTTTGCCAAAATGCCAAGGCATCTGGTCAGCAGTGAAGCCAGAGATCAAACAATTAGTATTGCACAAGCCAAGACCTATTACTAAAAAAGGCAACACTGAAGTTCAAACATGCACATTTTGTCCTTAGAACATGAAAACTAAGCTAAGAGAAATGAGGACTTTCATTATTTTAATCATTAAAGAGTCCCATGTGGTTAAGGCACCAGGCTAGAAACCAGGAAACTGTGAGTTTTAGTCCTGCCTTAGGCATGAAAGCCAGATGGGCAACTTTGGGCCAGTCACTTTCTCTCAGTTCAACTCACCTCACACAGGGTTGTTATTGTGGGGAAAATAGGAGGAAGTAGGAATATTAGATATGAGCATTATCTGCCTGCATTTATTTATAGAAATAATAAATACGGGATTAATAAAATATTTTAAAAATGGTAAACTTGGGTCAGTCTGTCCTAGGCCAGATTCTAATTGCTACATTGAAATTGTACTCTTCAATATGTTATACATGTCATTAGAAAACACAGATTTTTTAAGAAATTTAATAGCAGAGAAGACCACGGATAACTTATGAGATGAGTTAACTCTTCTCTCCACAAGAAAGAATAATTTCTCCTAGCATGGTTTTAGTGGTCTTAGAAAGACAAAATCAGTTGGTGAATTTTTTCCTCAGGAACTTGTCTAAGTTAATTATTTTTTCCCTCCTTTGATCAATAAATCTTCCCTACCCTACTTTTGAATAAACATTTACCTAGCATACTTACTATCAATCATTTGTTGTAATATTTAATTTAGTAGGGTCCCATTAGGAGGTAATGTCAGGATATTCCTGTCTGAATCTGGAAGCTAAACAGAGTCAGATCTGGTTAATATTTGGATCCACTCAACAACAAAAAAGAGCTAGCGAAAAAAAATCAATGTTAGGGGGGGAAAGTCTTCAAAGAAGCATAATAAAGTACTTCCACAATGTTGCCAAGAAAAGTACAGAAATATATCCATGAAGTTTTCAGAAATTGAACCTGACTTCAAAATGTCTTGTGGGAGAAGTAATGAGGGGGTAGATTAAGTTTGGTTGGATGTGACAATTATCTTCTGATACCAATAGTTTATCTACTAGAAACGAAAAGATTTAGTTACATTCACAATCATTTTCATGGCAACCATGTCTTTTATTGACTCTGCTTTTTATACTAGCTTTTCTCTTCTCAGAATTCTTTTGAGAGCTATATTATAATTTATTTAGCCAGGGCAGATTTAAAGGCATCTAAGATATTTAATCAGATTCCCTTTGAACACACAGCTGGACCAATATGAAAATTCTTTTCTTTAAATTTTATATCTTATCATCACTGCAACTAACTGTTACCTATAGATGAAAATGTAGCATTAAGATTTATGATGATCTGCTCAGCCTCTAATCAAGAAACAGAGAGAAGCAGCAAACTCTGAATGTCACTTCTAAGTGTGTGGAAATTTGTACTTTGTTGAAAAGGCCTACATTATTTTTACCCATTGTGAATTTTCTCATGGTTAATATTTAGGGGGGAGGGGGTTAGTAGTGTTTCCAAATAAAGAATGCAAGAGAGTGTGTGTGTGTGTGTGTGTGTGCGCACTTCTCTGTGTGGAAATTGTTAATTCACTGTACTGTAGCCTCAAAAGTATTTCATACCTCAGTTAAATCACGGGTGTCAAACTCGATCGTGTCACATGACTTATCATGATGTATCATGACGTTTTTTGCCTTTGTGGAGTCGGAATGGGCATGGCCTATGCATGATGCATCTGGCCCGCAGGCCGCCAGTTTGACACCCCTGAGTTAAATCATGAGACAAATGAGCACCAGAAAGTAACATGTGTTAGTCCGAGCTATTCAGCCACAAACCTCTACCATTGTGGAACAATATAAGATTGTTAAGAGCACCATCAAAAGGCATTCTAAAGAAATTCTAAAGCTCCCTGACAATGAAGTATCAAAGTAGACGATTGGCGTTTTTAGGAAATTAAAGGATAGATTCTAGCACACTGTTAGTAAAAAAACAAACAAAGATGATCTGAGAATTTACATTTCTATCTTTTTTCACAATCAGAAAGACCACATGCAATATGCTGCACTTATTGGACCACGCCATGTTGCCCGTGGTTGTAAGCACATGGACATTGCTCAGAATGTTCAGCTGAATATACAAAGAATGTCCTTTTTAGGCATTAATGAAGACCGTCACACTGAAAACCTCCTCAAGGGTGGGCAGGACAAAGGTAAGCCAAAGGTTAAGGCAGTGTTGCATTGTTGCCTTGCAAGGTTTATCCCTTTTGTAAATTTGCAGTAATGTTGCACGTGTACAAAAAGGGTGGCGCTTGCCCCAGTGGCCCAATGATCCTTTTATCTTTTTGACAAAAACAGTGGATCCTGAGGATGCATCTGTTCATGTTGAAAAAGGGTCACACCTTCTTCATATATCATGGTTTGAAATAATTCCTGAATTGTGTGACCCGGGTTATAGTACAACTATAGATGGTAATAAGGATAAAAACTCTCTTTGTAACTGTAATAATTAAAAAAAAAAGCTGCAGCTAGTCTGAGCCATCATTTTGATCACTTATTCATAGAATATTCTGTGTGAGTAGGTGTATCTGAACATTTTAAATGTGTTCACATTAATTACCTTATCTGTAAATGCAAGGCTGTCTGTCAAAACCAATGTACATCATCAATCAAACACAATCAGTTAATCAAATTTAGGCAGCCACATTTCTCTTTAGACACTTAAATGAGCATCCTGATTTTCCAAATAGTTAAGAAGCCTGTTGATGCTCATCATGTAATGAAATCAGAGTCCTTGCTTAAATGATTGAATATAAACTATTTAAATGAGGGAAGAAATGTAAACTAAATACATAAACATAAACCATTAAAACAATTTGAATACATAATTGCTTATTTTGTGCTCCTCTAGTCCACTGGGGAGAGTTCACTGGGGAGATTTCTAGTTTCAGAAGATGATTGAATTAAATTCAGCCTTGCAAAAGTGTTAAGCAGCTATCCGGTGTGTGTGCCTATGAATCAGTATTGACTCTTGACTGCCTGGATTAGTCCCTGCAGTTTTCTTGACAAGGCTTTTTTTGTCCATAAGTGGTTGCCATTGCCTCCTTCCTAGGACTGAGAAAGAGTGACTAACCCAAGGTCAACCAGCTGGCTTTGTGCCTAAGGTAGGCCTAGAACTCACATTGTCCCTGTTTCTAGCCTTGAGCCTTAACCATTATCCCAAACAGGCTCACTAAACAGTTATTATGGCTGTGCAAACCTTAGAAGAAACCTTTTCCTTCACTATAGCACCATTGTGGAGTGACATGGCCCCAGCTTTAAGGGCAAGACTCCTGGGAGAATGGTCTTTTTTACAAGTGGAGTGCAATCTCAGAAGCTCATTTGTTTCTGAAAGAAGATCCAAAGTTCTCATTGTTGATGAAAAGAAATTTAGTGATGAGAAGAGGTAGGGCCCTCTGACCCAACGAAGCAGAGCATGCTGCTTTTACAGCATGAAGCATCTCAGCCAGATGATATGTACCTGCTTCAAACCACCCTAGCATCTACATACATCTCAGACTGCTTGCCTGGAAGTAAGCTTCTTGGAATGCAATGTTTAAAAAACTAAATTTAGAAACTTCCACTTGTGCAACTTCTTTAAATTTTAAACCTTACAATTTTTTAAAAGCTGGTGTTTTTTTTATAATAGAATGACATCGTTGCCAGGTTACTACAGATATTTTACTATTGTTGCTGAGTGAATATTGATGCTCAAAAGTCATTCTGTTTGGTGTCACAGAAACTGAGAAACAATTTGATTGGATTTTCTGCTGGGGATTTAAACAGTTCTCCTGCTTAGGTGCGGGGCTGGACTAGAAGACCTCCAAGGTCCCTTCCAGTTCTATTCTATTCTAGTTCAGCTTCAAGGCCAAGATTCTTTAATTCCTGAATTAAATTACCACAGGATGTTATTTCTAAAAGGGTTAGTTCCCGAAGTTGAAATGGCATGTTTCTAGCATGTATGTCTTCCACAAGCACAGAGCAGTATGTCTTCTCCACCTCTGAAGAGAATACCTTTGGGTATAGATTAGCACTGTTGTTTTTAATAATGATTGGTTTGTTTTTGGAAAGAATCTACTTTGCAAACATAATCTGAAATTGCATTATAATGAGTGGTTATTCACCAACTAAGAATGCTGGCTTCATATAGTATTAAAGCTTCAGGCTAGAAACTGGGACAATGTGAGTTTGAGTCCCACGTTAAACACAAAACCAGCTGGATGATGTTGGGCACATACATTCTCTCAGCTCAAAACAAGTCACTTTTGATAAATGCTGGCAAGAGAAGTGAAAAGAGTAGTTAGATGAAATCAAAATTCACTTGAAGACCCAAATGTAATTATTTTTTTAATCAGCTAGACAATGATTATATAAACTTAAAAAAAAAATAAAACAGCAAAACTGCAATTAGGACTGTGTCATAAAGTAATATGAACTTTTATTACATCTACAGTCTATATCTTATCCATATGTAAAGGTTTACCAACCATTTAAGATATATTTTAGTTCAAAATATTAATTAGGGTTTGGAGAAGTCTCTATTAGATTTATATTCCTTGCAGACAGCTGATCATAGCTATATTTATATAATATAAATCCTTCCATTCCCCACCATCCAGTCAGAGCTGAAGAAGCTTCTTGGATGAGAAGCAAAATATCTTCAAAGAAAAAACAAGAAAGTCCATTTGCCTCCTGAAAAAGTACTTTTGGGACAACCATGATCTGGAGGACTGAGAATCTCCACAGACATGATTCTGTACATGCATAGTACTATTATTGATATCACTTAGCCAGTGCTCAAGAGCCTTATGTTATGTGTTTTTAGTGTTCCTCCTATAGGAGAGCATGTTTAGTTGTGTACATTGTTTTAAGCCTTCATAATTGCTATTAGTTTTCTATATTGTAAAAAAACGCCCTACAAATGCAATGAAAAAGTAAACTCTTTTGTATTTCTTTTTCAAATAATTAAATGGAATAGGAAGAAATGTGATGACTACATCTTACCCATATAGGATCAGCTGTAAATACAGGTTTAGGACATTTAGGTGCCCACTATTGGCTGCGTCCCCTTTGCCCCCAGCCATCAGCCTCAGCTGATTCACAGCCAGTTTTCCTCCTCCATTACCCCTCCTCCAGTGATTCTCCATGGCCAGGTCAAACTGTGTCTGGGCAAATGGGTAGAGATGAAGGACGAGGGCCAGAGGGCCAGGGGATCATTGACCATGGAGAATCACTGGGGGAGGGGTAATGGAGGAGGAAAAAAAATACTTAGATGGAAACAATGAGACATTTGTTCTGACATTTCTTGCTGATCTGTGATCTTCTCTCTCTTTTTTTTTCTTTCTGATCTTGATTTACAATCACAGCTAGTACAGCTAACAGAAGCTGTTCACATTTACTAGAACTATTTTCTTTCGGTGACCATTTATGGCCTAGATTGTTTAGCTGGATTTGTCTGGATTTTCATTTATGGCCTAAAATGCTTACTGATCTAATTCTCGGGTTATGAGGCCAGAAAAGGAAACAGGCCTCTTTTTTTGTTTTTTGTTTTTTCCCCAAGTATAAAGGGAATAAATAACAGACATCCAGGCAGTCTGAAGATCAAAAGCCAAGAAGATCGAAGGGTATAGCCAGGACAACAATAGTTTTCCAATCACAGTGAAAATTCAGGTTCCATGATAGAATTAAAGGCATTGGTTGTGCATAGCATTTAATAATCGGAATGCAAGCATTATAAACTGAAATCTCCCACAGTGATATTAAGTACTAACCTTGTATAAGACTGTGGGGAATCTTTAACCCTATAAACTTCCATTATAGTACCATACATCTTTCAATTTTATGAATCTGCTTTATTGGGAATTTAGAGAATAGGATTCAACCAGTTTGTTGACATTGGATGCTACATTTATCATGGAAGTATTTGGGCCGTTTTTACCAGGTATTCTAAAACCACCGACTTCCTAAACCTGATTTTTTAACCTCTTCTTTTTCTTTGGTTAAGGAACCCTTAGGAGCAAGGCATGATAGAGAATGCTTTCTACTTATAAAATAATGTAAGGGTGGCTGTCATTGGGGTGGCAGGAGTGTCACATCTTTAAGAGAGACCAGCAATAGGTTACCATGACAGTAACATAATTATTCTAATTCTTCTTCCTACACTTCCAATATCACTTACATCTTGCTGCTGCATGTTCAGCAGGAAAGCATGCAGAGATTAAGAAACCCTTCAAATGCTACTACTCTTCCTAATTACATATCACGACTGGATGACATTTTAGGACAGACACTTAATCCAGGCAATATGGACATCTTGGGATTCAGGAAATCTTCTGTTCTTCATGGGGTTTTACAACTGGCTATGCTTGGAATTTCTTCTGGACAGAAAGCCGTATGCAGATTTGCTGTTGGAGATGTAATTATCCAGGATAATAAAATAACAGCCATTGGTACGAGCTTTCTTGCCTCTTTTAAAGCACTACTTTTTGGCAAGCTGTTAGGAATGTGGCTAGAATATTGTATTTCAGCAAATCAGATTTCATGACAGTGCACAATTCACACATTGACATCCTGTATCACATATATCGGCTTCCTGCAGCAGCTGTTGAGAAGCTGGGAGCACACTGCTTCAAGAAGCAACATGAGGCAATTGGCCATTAAATCGTTCCTCTCAATCCATGCTATTGCCAGGATTCCTATCATGAGAGATGAAAAGGATGTGAGATGCTCTTTTTATATATTCTTTTCCTTAGTGAAATAAAGGTCCTATCCTGCCACTCAGCTGTTAAATGGATTTTCAAGAGTGCAAGCCTTCTGGGGAAGTAGACAAGGAAGACCATTCATTAATATTTTCTCTTCCAGCCTACTGGGGAGGATTCTATTTGTGGGGATATTTATGTGCCTGCAAAGATGTATCTATATGCAGAGAAACATGTGAGCAGTCCTTGACTTATGAGCTACCTGGTGTTTGAAATTACTACCTACCTGGAGCAAGATATGAACTGGTTCCAAAGTTCCAATGGTACCCTCCCCCTCAGTCATGTGACTGTAGTTGGGTGCTTGGCAACCAGGTTGCATTTATATCCATTTGCAGCATCTCATGGTCACATGACCTTGTTTTATGACACTTTTGCCAAAAACCAGAAATTCCAGTTTCAACAAAACCACACCATAGCAAATAATGGGTTGGCTTAACAAATCGTGGAGTTAATTTAATGTTGTTTATTTTTTGATTGCTGCATTTGTTTAACGACTACCACAAAGAATCAACCCTCACAACATATGACTGTAATGGGCAGGCTCCATTATGGTTATATGTCAAGGACTACCATACCTGTAGCTATAAAAGTTGATCTATCACCTTGACTTATCTGTTCATTACTTAACCTGGATTTCTATATTTTATTTTATTTTTAAAAAATCAAATCCCAAACCTTGAAGAAACTGAAAAATGTTCAAGCACTATTCAGCCCAATCTCTTCTGAGGAAAGAGCCTATTATTACTTCGTTAGATGTTCAGCCAATGAAGTAAAAATCCTATTTGCTAATCTGGAACTACTGCTAATGCTTTTCATAAAAATAAATTCAAGGAAAGCACATGAAATATTTAGAATGGATCTTTTGGCCATTTAAATTTATTACTTGGTCTATCATCCTATAATTACTGCCCACAGCCAATAGCAAAAGGAAAACGCAGAATATATATTTTTCAATAGAATATCTAATAAAATGGTTTTGCATGATTACTGTACATTATGTGTTCATGCCAAATATTGTGAATATTGCTGTCACATGAGGAAACCCAATGCAATCGCCTAATTATAAATTTGATCCCACCTAGGTTTTTGAAATTAACAATTCCCACCTTTAACTGAAATTTGACTTGAGCTGGCAGTCTTCGATAAATGCCTGCAATATGAGTACCGTTCCATATTCTGATGGCCTGGGTCTCTGTGTTAATTGAATTTTCTGAGTCACATATTCTGACCTAAACAACTTACAGTATTCTATATGTTTCTACATACTGCATATAAAAATGTCCCAATTTATTACTTGACAGGCAAGCAGAGAACACGAAGGTGGTTAAGAATGTCCTCAGATTTTCAGAAATGAAAGTGTACGGGTGGTCCTTGACTTACGATACAATTGAGACTGGAATTTCTGTTGTTAAATGAGACATTTGTTAAGTAAGTTTTGCCCCATTTTACGACCTTGCTTGCCACAGTTGTTAAGTGAATGATTGCAGCTATTAAGTTAGTAACATGGTTGTTAAGTGAATCTGGCTTCTCCATCGACTTGGCTTGCCAAAAGGTCACAAAAGGGGATCACATGACGTGACCCCAGAATATTGCAACCATCATAAGTATGAGCCAGTTGCCAAGCGTCTGAATTTTGATCACGTGACCATGGGGGATGCTGCAATGGTCGTAAGTGTGAAAAAAGGTCATAAGTCACTTTTTTCCAGTGCTGTTGCAACTTCAAACAGTCACTAAATGAACAGTTGTAAACCGAGGAGTGTAATTTTTGTAGACATTTTTGGATTACCAACAAAATATAATAAAAAGCCAATACAGTGTATTCTGGGCAGACAAATAAAATGCTATTCAAAGCCAGTACAATGTATTCTGGGCAGACATATTCCCAGTGATATATTCAGTGAAAACATATAATGCATGATAAAGAAAGGATTGTGAAAATTAGAACACTGGATTGTATAGACTTGGAAACAACATATTCAAAGAAACACTATATGTTAAATTCTATGCTTGAAACATTCCATTAAGTGAGGCATTGGCATATACCAGGGGTCCACTTTAGTGTTCCTAGAACCGTTTGTACTTGCATTTAAGGAGCAGTGCCAGAGGCCCAGACACTTTGAACGTCAATAAAGAAACCTTTCCATCCCCAATTGGGGCATGCATGGGGGTATGCAGGGCACTGAGCATCTGTTCTAAACCAGAGACATATGGAAACTATTATGACGGGACTATCTAATGCTCACTATTGGCCCCGGAGTTTGGTCTCCAGTTTAAAGGACTCTCCGTTTCTCATCATGCTGGAATGTCTCAGTGCAAATCAGTCATATTAATGACACCATTTGCAATTATTACCTAGTGGAAAATTGCTATCTAATATACAGAGGGATTGCACCACGCTGGAAAGTTAAGCCCTGCCAAGCGAATCAATTAAAACAAATGTGATTGTATACCGATGAGGTAATAGCTGCCAAGTTTTGCGTTCAAAAACTGTAAGTTATATTTTGCCAAGAAAAGAAAAAATATATAAAAGGTTGAAACTTGGGCAGAGTTTTCATTCCTACACTGTTCACTGTAGGAATCCTATTATGCCTGGGATGTTCCCTTTTAGTTTGGAAATAGTGCTTTACGTTATTGAGTAAATGTTGTATCAAGATATATAACCAATGTATCAGGACTGAGTATAGATTAATAGTGTTGTCTTATGCATATTATTTAGAGATAAGTATTACTAAATTGACTGGGATTCATTCTGACATAGGTATGCATTAGGATTGCAATATTTTAAAACTAAATATATGTATTCCTTCTCATTTTGAACTTTCTAAAATAGTTCACAATAAACGTAAGGAAACTTAGCCCAAACTATCACAACACATTTAAAGTACCAAAACAAACATCCCTCTGACCAAAGCCTTCCTTTGCCTTCCACTTTAACTCTGGCACTGCTTTTTCTACTTTGGAAGGAGTTTTTAAGTTTTAAGTTTGGCTGACATTGTTCAAAAAGCCACATCTTAGGATAGTCTCCGTCTTACAGATATAGTTTATTTGAAACAGTGAGGAATTATTAAACTGAATTAGTGTGGAGGCTCCTTGGGTGAATACAGAAGGGACCTTTTGACTCGAGCATTTACTGTTTTGAAAATTAATTTAAACCTTTGAATCGGTCCCAGAAAACATCTGGCCATCCCCATGGAAAACATGCTGCAGTAATCCTGTCAGGATATGACTAGACTAAGAATAGCTAAAGCCTCAGGAGATTGATCTAGTAGCTTTTTGGTTTTATCAGTTGCCCTTTTAAATATCTCTTGAGCCATCTCTAAATGACTTTTTCCCATTTCATTGGCACACTGTGAAAATGACCAATGTTTGAAGCATTTATAGAGCATTTTCATCATGTGCCTTTTAGAAGAACAGCACATTTTATTTGCTTTGCTGCAAAAAGGGCACAGGTTCCCAATACGAAAAATATATGTCTTTCAATGCAGAGACTAACACTAACATTTAGAGGTGCCTTCCAAGTATCTATAAAATAGTCATACAGTGTGGGAAGTTTTTATTCGTAGAATGCTGTAGTGGTTTGTAAAACAGTGCCTTATTTTTATGCTTCCATGTCTCATTAAATCTTTTTTAAGGCAATGTTCTTTTGAGTCAGTACAGCTTTTATGCACCAAAGTTAGCAGTTCAGGCTGTGATTTGTTTTATAACCCTTATTTAGACAACCCTCTTAACATTATTTCAGTAAACAGCTTTAATTTTCCAGTTAAAATATAGTTAAAGTCTATTTGGTTATTAATGCAAATGGAGATTTCCAAAATATGGTATTTCATTAACCGTAAAAGTTGCTTATTTGAAGATCTCTTAAAATTGCTTCCCCCCCTCTCTCTTTTCTACAGCATTACATTCATTCCTCAATAATGTTACATTGTTACAGTTCTTCAGAGTAAATTAATGTTTTCATTTTTGCTGCTCTTGGAGTTTTGCATTTCCTTAGTAAGATAAGTAAGATATGCAAGAGGAACAGTCTACATCAACCTTGATTTAGATTGGAAGCATATAAAATTAAGCCATGGAGTATGATACATATTTAATCTCTCTTTTTTCCCAGCTATCCCTGGAACCAAAGTTTTCTTTTGGGAATATATTCACACACCAACATATATGAAGTATGGTCCTGAGCCATAAGAATTCTTCTGTTCCCAAGGGCATTTTGCTTTTGAATTGAAGGGCAAAAGATTTTAGGAGAGAAACAATGAAGATTGATTATATAATGAAGTAGCTTAACTGAAATTCATTAAAAATTCAACTCAGTTTCTCATGGATTTAAAATAAGCCAAGGGTATCTTTTCACAGTACATATAAATTAATTATTTGGTGGAAAAAATGTCTCATATCTAACTGTTTTATGTTTGATCACTGAGCAATTGTCCCACATATCTTATCTTTCGCCATTCCCCTCCTCCCATTTTTTTGTTCCTCCAGGATGTTATACACATTTGATTAGAAAAAAATATATGTAAAAGACTGACATGGTTACTTCCCTGAAAATATACACACACAGAGAGAGTTTTGCTGTTATTTTATTTATGGTGATTATCCAAACTAATTACATTGTTTTGTCCCTAACACCTCCCTGCTTCAAACTGCATGCATATAAAATACTCCACTTACACAGGAAACCTCTATAAAGCCATTGAAGAACACCATGATCTTCAAAAGCTTATTTGATCATAAAAATTGTTTAGTTTTAAGGTGACACCTGTTTCTTTTAAAAGGACTTGCATAAGATTTACAGCTGAAGAATTCATACTTATCTTCTTGAAATGCCAAAATGGAGGATGTTGAATAACTCCCTTTCAGTACTTTGGATTTTAAGAGGTTCACTTTAAAATTCTTTGCAGTGTTCACAATGACATATATAATGGTCTATCAATTTATAAATGATCAATCACACACAGAGACACATTTAAATAAATAATAAAAGATGATTTAATAGAGATTATGAACCATTTGCCCACTTATTTTGCTGCCCAGGCTTTTTCCACTTATAGGCAACCTCAACATCCCAACTCATTTTTCTTGTGGTTCTTCATTCAACCAGACAGACTGGAGAGCATGCTTTGAAATTATGGGCTCTCCTTTATCAGCCCTTTCAAACAGAGAGCATTGTCTGTAAAATGGATCACACCATTCCAGATATATTTGTATTGGTGGACATTGTCTGAGAATAGTTTCAGCAAGAAAAGCTTAAAGGCACTGAGATACTCAGTCCATGACACTTCATGGTGTCCCTTGGGAATAGTGAATTCTCAAACTAAGTCACACATAGAAGGAAGAATTACCTGCTTGGGAAATTTTATTTTGCCTGTCACTGCAGACTTTCCTCCATAGCTATGAAAACAGGATATATGTAACACATGATGGCTTTCCTTGCTTTGCCATGAATGAAACACTCTTTCATTTATGGTGTGTGTGTGTGTGTGTGTGTGTGTGTGTGTGAGAGAGAGAGAGAGAGAGAGAGAGAGAGAGAGAATTATTTTTAATATATTTTCCTCATTCTAGAGATTTTTACAGGCAGATACTATGCCCTTACTATGATATAGCATTCTGTATCCTAACATAAGATGTACATGTTGAATTTCAAAATACAGTGGAAAACTCTGAACAGTATGGGGTTTGTTAAAGACAATCTTATTGGCAATCTTATTTGGAGGGATATTAATTTAAGATTCAAAATAGTTGAGTCTCAGCTATTTTTTTTCATGTGATCACTGTGATGGGTAACCTTAGCTTGTCAAAAAGGAATTGGATTTGCATTTCTTTAATTTGAGTCTATGTATGCAACAGAAAGTTCATTTGCCATTGTGTTTTGTTTTTCACAGCATATTGGGTTTCTCCCCCAAGTCATGAATACATACTTACATACATGCATACATAAAGGGTTTTCTGAATATTCATTAGATCACTGTGGTTTCCTTTAAATGAGGAATTAATTAGGAAAGGAATATGTTGCCTAATGGGAGTAACATTTTTCTAGAGCTATCATAGTGATGTGACAGGTTCCTCCAGAACTAAAGGCACATGTAATTATAAAGCAGTCAGGTATTTTTATTCTTTGAGAGATGAAGAGTGGGGAATATTAATTTCAAAATCTATATTGTTAGCAAAAATTGTAATTTAAAAAAATTAGTAGAGGAGGAGAATTCTATTGAATATAACATTCCGTTGTTATGACTGATTCCTCAAAGCATTGCAGATACTTTTAGAACATTCATGGAGCTATATTATGTACAGTATAATTATTTGTGAACATTCTATAACTCTTTAGGAAGTGCTTTCTACTTACAGCAACTTTGAAAAAATTATCATCTTCATTTCTTTTAGAACCCCAAGAATAAGAATGATTGTGCATTGTTTGGCCTGCAAAGGGAAAGAATCTGACCTGCCCTCTACCTCCTGGACTAATTTGTAGAAAGAAATTACACTTTATCCTCTGGATTTCATATTTCTTCAAGTTTTATTATATACTTCTTTCTTGTTCTCTTTGTGTATGTATGTTTGAGTGTATACATACAAATACCTTTATCAAAACACCTACTTAGTGGAAATAGAAGTTACAGAAAATACAGTATGATAGTAGAAAAATTTACACTTTCCTTTACATTTTCATGTACAATAATCCAGAAATGCAACAGAATAGACAGAATATGAATTTATATCAGCTTGATATGGATTTCCCTCCCAAAAAAAGATTAGCTTGTCTGGCCATAGCTTTGAGTTCATAAAGTTTTAAATGATGATTAAAAATAATCCAGTACATGAATTGACAGGAATGAGTTCCACTGTAAATTAATCTTAGAGTGAATCCTTTCCCTAGAACAACAACATCCTTTTTAACAATGGGGATGTTCACACTGAAAATCATTTTTAACCAGTTTTCACAAACATTTCTGAGCAAATTAATTAGTTTGTCAAACAGCACATAGATAAATTTATTAATAAGTATTTTTCAACTGGATATGTTTGATCCACTGATTTCTTGAGCTTTTTCTGTCCTGGTTGTATTGGTTAAAAAGAAAAGTCTGTTTTTCATTCATGGTTATCAAGGACTCTGTCATTTCACTGCACTTTGGAAGGGAATCCTCTGCAGATCAGAGCAATACAAAAAGGAGAAAAAAAATTGCAGGCTTGCTTTTTATTGCTTCTAGTAATAGTTGAAAAAAGAAATTAAGCACACCACATACACATTTTTGAAACAGAGTGGGACACATACAAAACCAGAATATTAAAGAGAGTGTGTGTGTGTGTGTGTTATAGTTCCCTCCTAAAAAAAAGGATCAAGGGGAAAATTGTGCAGAAAAAAATAATGGATGCTGAAGAATAATGAAGAATCAATATATGATTGATAGTTTACTTTTTCACTGCTATTTAGTTTTTGGTGGTTTACAGTCATAGAGTTGGAAATGATTTTAGAAGTCTTTAATGCAACTCCCTATCCAGAGAAGGATACACTTACATTTTATCATTTCTGAGAGATGTCCATCCATTCTCTATTCAAAAACTGCTTGTGAAGGAGAGCCCACCATATCACGTGGCAACATGTCTCACTATCTGACAGGAGGACCCTTCCAGTTCTGACCTATTGGTTCTGATCCTAGCTTCTGGGGAAAATCAGAATTTGTTCACTGTCTCTCTGATGTGTAGCTCTTTAGATAGTTGAGGAGCACTGTGATTCCTTCCCTCAGTTGTCTCTTCTGAAGGTTAAATATGCCCAAATCCTTTAATTGTTCCTTATAAGGCTTGGCTTTAAGACCTTTCACCTTCTATTGATCTTGCTCCAATTTCTTACTATGCCTTTCTAGAACATCTTGGTACCCAAGAAATGCTAACCGCATAATAATCAGGTCCAGCCAGCTTTAAAGGAGATGCCATGTGTATGCATATTTACATGACTTTCTTCCCCAGAATTATTTCTAAACAATTTACCTTTAATTTTACATTTACATTTCCATTTCCATTTACTTTATTTTTTACATTAGTGGGTAGGCAAAAAGGTTCAGCATTTTAACTTTTTTTAAAAAAAGAAAATAGCGGGTGAAAGTTTTAAAAAAATTGTCTGCTTAGTTTTGACATTGGTGCCTAATTTAAATTTGTTTGGCAAAAACTAGCAAAAGAATCATGAAACACAACACATATTGTTACAATTAGATTTTAATAAGAAATATGTGCAAACACTGAAATAAGAGGCATAAATAGGACTTGGGTCCTATGAGTACATGAATATCAATAGCTCCAGAAATGACAAAAATTGATAATATGAGCTCTAATGAGTTTCATACCATGCAGTTTCTTTCTATCCTTTATTTTTTAGAGATGGTTGGTTATCCTTTAGGAGGTAGCAATGTGTTTTGAAATTATAAGATTCATGTGATAAAACCAGCTCCTGATTCCAATCCTGATTAGTTGGGCTGGACTAGAAGACCTCTAAGGTCCCTTCCAGCTCTATTCTATTCTATTCTATTCTATTCTATTCTATTCTATTCTATTCTATTCTATTCTATTCTATTCTATTCTATTCTATTCTATTCTAAATTGTATGTTTTCTGTATATATTAAGAACATGGTTCAAGTCAAAGACTTGCTCCAGGCAATTTGGTACTGTAGTATCAACAGTGATCCATTTGTATTTTGTGGGTACCAAAACAAGTTTTACTAAATGTTTATAAAATTACAATTTCTCCTAATTCAATTATTAGTGTGTTGTTTTTGAATATGTAATGGATTAATAAAAATAATATAAAAATAAAAACAAAGAAAAATACAATGAATTGCAGAAAACAATTAGAAGAAAAATTTGACTGGCAAAAGAAAAGTGGTTTGCAAAGAGATGCAAGGAAATAGAAGAGACAGAACGCATGCATGATAATTTCAATTTACACAAAAAAGTGAAAGAAGCAGCAGGCCTCTACAAAAAGAAAATCAACAACTTAGTTGACAAAGAGGGGAAAATTATCTTAGATGAGGATGAAAAACTAAAAAGATGGAAGGAATATATTGAAGAACTTTTTGAGGACACTAGGGATGATATAGATATGGGAAGTATAAAAACTGGACCAAACATCATATGGAGGAGGTTGAACATGCAATAAAAATAGCAAAAACAAGAAAAGCCACAGGACCTGATGATATCCCAGTAGAAATTTTAAAATTGCTGGAAGACAATGGGAAAATCTTTTTACTGCAGCTCTTCAATCAGATATACGAAACAGGAAAGATACCAAATGATTGGCTAAAATCAACCTTTGTGACAATCCCCCAAAAAATAAATGCAAAGAAGTATACCGAATACAGAACAATAAGCTTAATGAGTCATGCCCTGAAAATATTCCTGAGAATAATTCACAAAAAAATATACAACAAAATTGAAGAGCGTCTAGGTAACACACAATTTGGTTTCAGAAACAATCTTGGTACACGAGATGCGCTATTCAGCATTCAAGTTCTTGTACAGCGTTGTAGAGATGTCAATCACAGTGTTTACATGTGCTTCATTGATTTTGAAAAAGTTTTTGATAAAATAAGACACAGCAAACTATTAGAAATCCTGAAACAAGGGGGACTAGATGACAAATACATCCAAATAATAAAGAATCTGTATTGGCATCAGGTAGCAAATGTGAGACTAGGCCAAAAATACTCAGCTGATGCAGAAATAAGAAGAGGGGTCAGACAGGGATGTATTCTGTCTCCACTGTTGTTCAATATCTACTCTGAGTCAATCTTCAACGAGGCACTGGAGAACATCGATGCTGGCATCAAAGTAAATGGTGTTTGGATCAACAACTTAAGACATGCTGACGATACAGTTCTGCTTGCCAGTAAGTATGAAGACCTTCAGCTCCTCATCAACAGAGTCACCGAAATATCTGGAAAATACGGCTTGAAGCTTAACACCTCAAAAACCAAGATCATGGTCGTCAGCAAACAACCCGTTAACTTACCACCAATAAATTCAGAAGGAATACCACTAGAAAAAGTTGAAAAGATCACGCACCTCGGTTCTAATTTACATGAAAGCTGGGACATGACCGCTGAAGTAAAGACAAGGATAGAGAAAACTCGAACAGCATTCTTCAAAATGAAAAAGGTCTTCTGCAGTCACGACATAAGTCTAAGACTGAAAATCAGGCTTGTCAGATGCTATATTTTTTCTATCCTGCTCTATGGAGTAGAGAGTTGGTCTCTGACAGAAGGCCACCTGAAGAGACTAGAAGCATTTGAAATGTGGATTTACAGGCGGCTGTTACGTATAAGCTGGGTTGACAAGATCAGAAATGAGGAGGTGATAAGCCGCCTGGGAAAGCCAAGGGAAATCATCAAAACAATTAAAAAATGAAAGTTAGAATATTTCGGACATGTGATGCGACACCCAGAAAAATACGTCATACTCCATTTAATCCTCCAGGGAAAGATTGAAGGCAAACGAGGTCCAGGCAGAAGAAGAACATCATGGCTTCAAAATCTAAGGGACTGGTTTGGATAAAACTCAGCAGCACTTTTTCGTGCGGCTGCTGATAAAAACAGGATCGCCAACATGATCGCCAACATCCGATAACGGATATGGCACAAGAAGAAGAAGAAGAAGAAGAATGGATTAATGTGTTATAAAGGATTGTCAATAAATATTCTAAAATATAAGCCCATTCACAGATTTGAAACATAATTCTATGGTTCTCTTTAAAACTGGCTGCGAAGAAGTTAAGGAAAGTGCAGCTCAAGTACTTCTGGTTGTTGTATAAAATATAAACAAATATATATATATATATATATAAATACAGAGGTTACTAGGTGAGTACAATCCTTTTTTGGCTGCTTATATTACATGTCATTAAATACTAATAAGATTACTGATAAAAAAATAAATGAAAACAGGAAGCAAAAATAATGAATGATCCTGGTGACTTCAAAGCTTCCTACTTTTTTTTTTTTTAAACATGCCTTAATATTTCACAAAGTAGAGAATGTGCTTCTCAGAAAATCAGATGCACTGCCTTGTTCTTATCTATGGTATAGGCACTTTGATTAAGAATAGATCCCCTCAGGTTTGGTGGTTACTACCTTAATATTATTCATTTATTATTCCTTATGAGATATTTTATTAATATCCCCAACCTAAACTTTCAGGCTACAACACATTACTGAATATTTTGCATCTGTTTTCATGGAGGTTCAAAAAATTCTGGATTTTAAAAAAACTGCTTCTCCCACTTTATTTAATTCTCCTTTATCTTTTCCCCCCAACACTCTTTGCATTCTCATTCGCAAGTGTTCACATCTCAATATTTCACAGCTATAACAAGTGGAGATAACTTGATTTCTTATTATTATTGGCTTCTGCTTTTCCCAGTGTGATACTGCTACTGGGGTAACAAGAGCAACAGCTCCTTAAACATTGTCTGGAATATAACACCTGCCTTTTCATTTAATTTTCAAAAAGGTAGAACTATATATCTTTATCTTCTCTCCCTCTTCTTTCCCATGAGAAATGCTAATCATAATGCTTGGAAATTAATTCTGTTGCCTCATTTATACACACTATTAAAACATGATAGCAAAAGTCTTATATCTGTCTTCCTAAAGAAAATCTTAATAAAAATGGTGTACTATAACTCTGTTGCTCAAGTTGTACATTGTCTTTTTTCAAATAATCTTCAAATGTCAGATAAGTCCAGTAGAATTATATTGTGAGCTAGCTCTTCCTTTAAATGTCATGGTCTAACAACATGTTGTCATATTGCTAGATTTCAAATTTCCTGCTTCAAAATATGGAATACCCAAGAAGCATTGGGGGGGTCAAAGTTCTTCCATGGATTTGAGTTTGGTCCATTCCTTTTTTTCCTGCTTCCGCCATTCAATTTTCTCTCTATCCTGCTTGCTTTAGTTGGTGCTACAGCAGAGGGAATGAAACAGAAAGAGATGTGCACTTCTCATATCTTTGTGGTAATATGCTATTTTTAACAAACAAGCATCTGGAGTTCAAAAGGCACAGTTTTCCTAGCATCACCTCTCTTGTTAGTATTGCTGGAGAAACTTCCTGTGATACTTAGCAATCACAGTGTGTGCTAAAAAATGGGAACAGAAAAAAACAAACTTCCTTTTTATTTACTGCACTTATTAGCACAAAAGGGAAAGAGATAGGAAGAAGTGAAGAAAGGAAAGAAACCATGATAGGAAGTAGGTAAGCATATGGGTGGAAAGGACAAGAAAAGGGAAACTATTATGAAGATCTAAGGAAGAGTCAGCAAAGGTTGATATGCCAGCTGCAGGTAATCCTTAACTTACAACAATTGGGACAATTGGTTGTTAAGCAGTGTGCTCATTAAGCAGTGCGTCACATTGTCTGATTTTATGACCTTTGTTATCATGTTCATTAAGTGAGAATCATGTGATCATAATTTGTGACTTTCCCTGTGGCTTCCCCATTGATTTTGCTTATTGGAAGCTGATTAGGAAGGTCACAAGTGGCTAACACATGACCCCAGGCACTGCAAACGTTCTAAGAGAAAGTTAGTTGGGAAGCACCTGAATAACAATCATGTAACTGCAGAAAAACTGTGACCATCGTAAGTGCAAGGACTAGTCATAAGTCACTTTTCTCCATGCTATCATAACTTTGGTTGGTAAACAAATGTCCATAAGTCAAGTAGTACCTGTATAACCTCATACAAATTGAAACTCTCATGCTTTACTAATCTCTTATTAACCATTCAACTAGGCAGGCATCTGAGAAATCACAGATCTGAGAAATCACAGATATAAACTGTGGGACCATGTGAATCCATGTGAATTTCAGATGTTTGTTTCCTCATCCCTTTTTTCCAAAGTGCCACTCTGGAACAAAGAGCAATAATCATGTGCAAAGGTTGCCCTGAAGGATATTACTTCTTGGGTGCAGTTTCTTGATCACGATGGAGTTTGAAACATTACTGAATCCTATGTATATTCTTCATCTTATTTGTTATATACATATTCATTCTGTATACTATAGAGCTTTCATTTCCTGATTTGAGGTTGTTGGTTTTTTAAAAAAATGCATGAATTCAAAACTGACTGTGAATAAAACAACAGATATGCATGTGGTACTGTATAATTCAATAATTTCTTAAGGTCATATTATTGATTGTGCAAAATCAGGACTGTCAGCATGGTTACTACCTTTTGTAACACCAACCCCCAATGAGCAATTCACCCACAAAATTACTGGAAACATGAAATAATCCATTTTGGGACAACCACAATTCTTCCATCCTTAGTTTCAAACCAAGCAGTCATTATTTGTAGAACATCTTAATAATAATAATAATAAAGTTGGAAGGGACTTTGGAGGTCATCTAATCCAACCCCCTGCTCAGGCAGGAAACCGTATACCATTTCAGACAAATGGCTGTCCAGTCTCTTCTTAAAAACTTCCAGTGTTGGAGCATTCACAGCTTCTGGAGGCAGGTTGTTCCACTGATTAATTGTTCTAACTGTCAGGAAATTTCTCCTTAGTTCTAGGTTGCTTCTCTCTTTGGTTAGTTTCCATCTGTTGCTTCTTGTCCTGCCTTCAGGTGCTTTGGAGAATAGTTTGATTCCCTCTTCTTTGTAGCAACCCCTGAGATATTGGAACACTGCTATCATGTCCCCCCTCATCCTTCTCTTCATTAAACTAGACATACCCAATTCCAGCAACCGTTCCTTATATGCTTTAGCCTCCAGTCCCTTAATCAACTTTGTTGCTCTTCTCTGTACTCTTTCTAGAGTCTCAACATCTTTTTTACATCGTGGTGACCAAAACTGGATGCAGTATTCCAAGTGTGGCCTTACCAAGGCGTTGTAAAGTGGTATTAACACTTCACGTGATCTTGATTCTATCCCTCTGTTAATACAGTCTAGCACTGTGTTGGCTTTTTTGACAGCTGCAGCACACTGCTGGCTCATATTTAAGTGATTGTCCACTAGGACTCCAAGATCCCTCTCACAGTTGCTACTATTGAGCAAGGTACCACTTATTCTATACCTGTGCATTTGGTTTTTCTTGCCTAAATGTAGAACCTTACTTTTTTCACCATTGAATTTCATTTTGTTAGATAGCACCCAATGTTCAAGTCTGTCAAGATCCTTCTGTATCTTAAGCCTATCTTGAACTACATCATCCTGTCTAGCCAATTTCTAAGTGACCAAAGACCTTGATTGTTCTTGGTTCTATAGATTATTACTGATGCAGACCAACTTTTCCTAAAATCTTTTATCTTTGAATGTTATGAATTGCCTTAAACATCAGCCTTCCCTCCTTGTTGTTATTGTTAATTGCGAAGTCGTGTCTGACCCATCACGACCCCATGGACAATGTTCCTCCAGGCCTTCCTGTCCTCTACCTTACTTCCCTCCTTACTTCACCATAATACTAGAGACTTCTTATGAAGCTCCATTAAATAAACATGCCCCTCCCAAACTCATGTATTACTATTTTTTGTTGGTAATAAAAATAATTTTATTCTATTGGACCCTAAGATTGGTTCTTACCCTCACTCCAAGTATATTAACTTGCCCTTTCCTTTATGGCTATATGGATGGATGGATGGATTGTTTAAGAAAATAAAGCTTGCAACAAGTTTATATACTTCACTGTTATTTAAAGATAATCAGTACCAATAGACAATTCATTACAAAACTTTGTGGATCATCAGATTCACAAATAAGTGATGCATAGAGAACATGGGTGGGCCTTTGAACTGTGCTTCAGTGCAACTGTATTTTGGAAAATTGATTTTAAATGTATAGTCTAAAAAACAACCACATCAAAATAATGACTAGATAAGCCCCTTCCTGGTGATACTTGGCAAAGGACAATTTAATTTAACAAGTTGCATTTTACCTCAAAGATTTGAAGGATTCAGATGGATATATTTAATCTTATGAGCTGGGTGGGGAAGGAATCTTGGTTCCAAGATATTTTGCATCTTGAGTAATTCTCCAGTTATCTGCCTAGCATGTAGCAGCAAAAACACTGACAAATAATATCTTTTGAAGATGATCAAAGTCATGCAGGGACCTCTGTAGATGGATAGAGTCTCCCTACTGACCTGCATACAATACATCTATCCATCCATTCAGCCATCAATTCTGTCACTTTGCATGGCCATCCATTCAACATATGTCTCTGGGCAGCAAATAACAAATTAAAGCAAGAATAAAAACATCAAAAACCAAAAGTCATCACACCCAGGGTGGCATACATAGTTACATGCACAACCCCCTAAATGGAATCCATTTATTTTAGTCAAAGGCCCTGTGCAATAAGGAAAAGCCTATCATTAATGCATGAAATATAATTTTTAAATCTTGCTGAATTTGTCAATAGCATTGACAAAGGCAGACTTTGGGACAAAGATCCCATCAGTTGGCATAATTTAATTGAGGGGACCCAAAGCATGCTGTGGATCTCATGGCATAGACAGAAACAATTGGAAACAGCAGAACTTCTAAAATACTATTGTATATAATTAAGATATGTTTCTTTAAAAATACCATGAATAAATTTATAATCTTTTTTCCCAAAAACTTCACTTTTATTTTAATCATGGTTAAAAGATGTAGGAGTCAAATTGTTATATATCAGAATAATAGAAAAAAGTAAAGGTATATATAATTTTCCTTAGTAATGGTTCTTGGCTGACAGTATTTGCACCATATTGGTGTTCACAAACAACTTAATATGGATACGGGGAGGTTATTGTAAGTTTAATTAAGTCTAAAAACATAGCCTATGGTCATGTGAAGATCCACAACATTTATTTTTTAAGCCCCTGAAACATGTTAACAAACATTTTGGGTTTATTTCATTTTTTTTAAAAAAAATTTCTTAGCCAACAATGCATCTAAAACTAAGAATTCCTTATCAGTAAAACAGCAATATGAATCAATTAAAAACAAATTTAAGAACGAATAAACCAAGGTTTTTCAGACTATGTTCTATGAAACTCTAGTGTTCCATGAGATATTGATAAAGTTCCATAAGAGTCTACTGAGGGGAAAAAAGTTCACTCAGACACAGCCAATTTTCTCTCAATAAAGTTTTCCCTTTAGATCAGGAGTTCCAGGAATGTTTTTATTTTGCTTGGTTATTTATTTTTTTAACTAACAATTGTCATATACTGAAAAGATTTGACAACTTCTGCCTTAGACAATAAATATTTTTCCCCTTTGGCATTCCAAGAAATGTAGAATATATTCCAAAAAGGAATTGGGCGAGGGGGGGGATCTCTTCTGTGCAATAAGGAAAAGCCTATCATTAATGCATGAAATATAATTTTTAAAAAAACCTGAATCCAGAAATTCAACTGAATTGGGTATAGATTATAAATTTTGCTTATAAGTGAACCATGGACAGCCGTCCATCAGACCATCTATCTTCAATAGCCACCTCTGGCGGCTTACTTATGTAATACTAACTTTTTGTAATTATTTTTATTTCCAATGGCAGACACATCAGAAGTTCCAATAAAAGCAGCATCAGTTCACAAATGTCTATGGAGATTCTCAGTCATCCAGGTCATGGTTGTCCCAGAATAACAAAGTTGCCTTGTGAAAAAGCATCTTTGGGACATCAGTTCACAAGATAGCACACTTATTAGCAATATGGTTAATGGAGTGAAGAGTGGGGAAAGAGACAAATATGAGGGGTCCTAGGTACTCTCTGAGCTTGTTTGTTTTCTTGCAGAAAACAAGGTAGGTAACATCAAACTAGGTAACATCATCAGTGCTAGTAAAGAATATTGTTTGCTGTCAGTTTATATTCCAATGTAAACCAATATCAATATCATTGATATTGACACCAATATCATTAGGACTTCAGATAAATTATCAGATTTACCCCATCTAATTGGGCCTGTGGAAATACAAAACATTTTTGTTTCCACCATTTATTAAAAAGCAGATGTACAATCAAACCAAGTTAACTAGAGATGCTGATTTAAGAAGAGTGACATATTTCAGCACCTTCATCACCCAACAGCTAAAATAAGTAATTTAGACTAGAACAATAATTGTAAACAAAGTGTTTTGGCTGCACCAAGACTCATTCTGACAAATTTATCCATTCAAATGCAAGGCTGCTCCAATATTTATGTGGTGGCAAACTTTTCAGTTGTGGTATCTTGTGGGAAGAATCCAGAGAAAGAAATATTTTGGGGAATATTAAAAAGGCAGAATATATTTCCCCAAAGGAATAATGGAGAAGATCTTAAAAAAGGACAGAAACCAGCCCCAGCCTCTCTCCTCCAAGCAGAAACTCAGCAGAAACCAGCTTTTAGAAATGCAGATGTAATAATCTATTCAGAAAGGTTGGAGCCAGAAAGCTAGAAGCTGATGAGATTAGGAAGACAAAGAACCCTAAAATCTGCATATCCAACCCAAACTCTAAAAGACATGACATTTGGGGACATAATAGGTTTAACCCACTGTAATGTATTGTTTGAACAGAACCTCTAACTGTTTTGGAGCAGACGGCTAGTCTGCAATTTAAGTGGGAAATTGTTCTTTAAAATGATTGGTCGCCGCCTACTGGCGGCAAGGTATAAATAGATGTCAAGTGGTTCTCAGAGCCACTTCTGTGTGTTTCAAGCAATAAAAGAACTGTTATCTTACATCGGTCTCGTTAATGCCTCAACGAACACAATACACAACACCCACCATCAGAATACCAAAAGGACACATTGAGACTCAGGTCAAAGTACATGACACAGGAAATACAAAGCCTCAAACAGGAACAGGAAATAACCTCAAAAGCCCCAGAAGATATAAAAATCCACCACTCCCAGCTACATGTGTTCAGCTTTCCCAGAGCCATCTTTCTGTCTGGCTCTCCTCTTCAATAAACTACAACCTTCTTTCTAAAGCAGTCCCCATTTTGTTTGTTCCCAGCTTGGACTGGACCCTGATGAAGATTTTTCTTTCAACAATCTTTTAGAACTAAATCCTTTAAAAACTATTCCTTCTTATCAGTGTACTCCTTAATCTGATGGAAGAATAAATTCCTAAGGTTCCTTACAAGAGAAACAGGCCATAAGTCCAATATCTCTTCTATGTTATGGTTTGAAGCTTCTTTCCCAGACATTCTCAGTCAGGTTTGGATTATTAGTGCTATCATTATAACTGAGGCTTTAATAATTTGCAGATCAGCTAAAGTGTGAACTTTATTTACAGGGAAAGACATTAAAAGCTCCAATATTATTAGGGTATCCAATATTTCTTCATGCATACATAACATTCCTAATTGGATGAAGGTGTCTAACTGTGGGTCTGATGGCATCTAAACCATCCAAGACAGAGTCCTGCGCACAGTAAGTGTAAGTGAAGTACTTTTAGACAAGAGTTGTGCATATTTAGGAAGAAACCATTTTGTTGAAAAAACTAATCAGTGGAATTAAAGATCTCCCTTTAGAAAAGGAGATTGGAATTAAGTAGCTTAAAATCTTAATAGCTGACATTATTATTTGTTGTTTAAGGAATTATACCCTAACCTTCAGTGCTTCCCAGGATTATTTCTGGATATTAGGATTCAGAAGAAATGCATTTTGAGGTTAAAGAAGACTATTCCTCATAGTCATAGCATAAAACAGTGCAAAACAATGCAAAAGTGTAGTTCAATGTGTGACTAAAGTAGTGGTGCAAAGTGAAAGGTTTTGGTTATTTTAGTCATGATGTTTGCAGTTGGTCTGATGAAAAGCTGTACAAAAAGAGTTGGTTTGCATCCATCACAGAAAGGGGCTGAATTAAAAATCATTTACGGCTTTTGTAATTAAAAAATAATCACGTGTCAGATCTGAAATGAATGAAGTTATAATTAACTAAAGGCAGTTCTAATCAATCATCTTTTCCTGGAGTAATTACAATTCTTTTCATTTATGTCAAGCAATTGCCAGGTGGGAACGTCAAAGCTCTTTTCAGCAGTAAAATTTTCAAAATAAAGAATGGGGTATTCTCTTAGAAATTGTTGTTTAAGTTCAAGGCATTGTGTTCCTTAAAGCGAATATCAATGCTGCATGTCAAATGGGATTGGGTATGTATTACTGAGATAGATGATGGTATAGATAGTTGTAGCTATAGGTAAAGCAATTATAATATCTATATAGATATGAATAATGCATCACTTTGATCAAAGAAGAACTTTGCTATAATAAGTCTGTTAGGGATTTATTTATTTAGCATAGGACACATTTTTTAGGGAGTATCAATGTGTCTGTGTTTTATTTGTGTGTGTGTGTGTGTGTGTGGGTGGGTGGGTGGGTGGGTGTGGATGTGTGTGTGTGTGAAAAAACCTCCCTATCCATGCTTAATATTCTGCTCTATCCAAAACACGTATGTGTCAGATATAGTCAGGACAAAATCCCAACTGCTATATTAGTAACATAGCCAAATGTTTACTTCCTTTAAAGAATATGAATAAATAAAAACCTAGCATGTTGATGTCCCATGTTGAGTGAGCATTGTCCAGTATTTCAGTTTTGATCCTATGATCTCCTCAGTCTTTTCTTCTCTTTCTAGACTGCTAACCTACAGGATAGTCTGTTTGATTAGCTCTGATGTTAAAAGACCACTGTGTTGTCAGTAATCTCCGGAGTCCTTTTCTGCCTTTTTCTTAGCTACTGTGATTTCACAACTGATACATTGAATCAAAGAGCTGAATGATAAAAAAAGAGAGAGAGACAGAGACAGAGAGCTTCAATTTCTCAAGTTTTTGAGCAAATTCAGGTAATCTGTCTGTGTGAGCAGACAGCTCTTCTGGCTGCAAATCATTTCAGATGCTATATACTCTCATCATGTAGAATAGCTAGCCACAGGTAGAGATACATATAATTCCTAAAGGAAAATTATAATATTCAATTGTCGTTAATGGGGAAGAACATACAATGCTAACAAGCTTATTCAAGATTTTTTCTAAATTATGAATATTAAAAAAGTACTAACAAAATGAACATACCTGGTGTCTCCCATAAGTAACTGAAATTATAGAAACTAAGTAATTAGTCTAGTGCAATTTGCCATTTGAGATTGACAAATAGTGTGGGATGGCTGACAGAATATGACTGACTGGGCTGGCTATTTTCTCATTTCAGTAAATGGAGAGACAGATGGCCAAATAGCATTGAACTAAAACAAAAGAATGAACTTGTATAAATGTTGGCAGCAATGTTAAATGGGCATTACCTGTGAAATATTGCAAGAGGGCACAACCTGTGTGAAAGGAACAACATGGTGGTAGTCTTGGAATACTGATGTATAAATAATGAATAATGCATTTACCTTAATTATAAATTAATTCGTCTGATTAGTGTTTTTATGATGGAAATCTAAGACATTAATAATGATTAACCTATTTAGAAAAGTGGGTTGCTGACTAAGGCAATATTTTCACAACATTGGCACAAGAGCATTGCATCTGTCTTTACTATTTATGTGGATACAGATGCAGAATATTTCAGTGTTGCTCTTGCCACCTCTCTGAAAAATAGAGTTTGAATGAATTCAGCTCCTCTACACCTCATCTTAGGTATTGTGGAAGTCTATTTTTTACAAGAAATATACACAAGATTGCAATCCTTTATTTTTGCTTAAAATTAATGTGAAAATATTTGGAGGAGATGCACATTAATTTCAGACTATGGGCATATCTACTCTTACTTTAAACTGCTCTCCTGTACTTATGAGAATTTAAGTCTATAGCAGTTTAACAGAAATATATCCAGACCCACATTGGAAGAGAAACATCAAGACTGTCATTCATTCATTCATTCATTCATTCATTCATTCATTCATTCATTCATTCATTCATTCATTCATTCATTCATTCATTCATTCATTCATTCATTCATTGAATATAGAAGCTATGCATTCCAGATGACTCTAGATGGGCTAACAGTAAGATAAAAGACAATACAAGTTAGAGGATCATAAATAATAATAATAATAATAAAGTTGGAAGGGACTTTGGAGGTCATCTAGTCCAACCCCCTGCTCAGGCAGGAAACCCTATACCATTTCAGACAAATGGCTGTCCAGTCTCTTCTTAAAAACTTCCAGTGTTGGAGCATTCACCACTTCTGGAGGCAGGTTGTTCCACTGGTTAATTGTTCTAACTGTCAGGAAGTTTCTCCTTAGTTCTAGGTTGCTTCTCTCCTTGATTAGTTTCCATCTGTTGCTTCTTGTCCTGCTTTCAGGCGCTTTGGAAAATAGCTTGACTCCCTCTTCTTTGTGGCAGCCCCTGAGATATTGGAATACTGCTATCATGTCCCCCCTCGTCCTTCACTTCATTAAACTAGAACACCCAATTCCAGCAACCGTTCCTTATATGCTTTAGCCTCCAGTCCCTAATCATCTTTGTTGCTCTTCTCTGTACTCTTTCTAGAGTCTCAACGTCTTTTTTACATCGTGGTGACCAAAACTGGATGCAATATTCCAAGTGTGGCCTTACTAAGGCATTGTAAAGTGGTATTAATACTTCACGTGATCTTGATTCTATCCTCTATTAATGCAGCCTAGCACTGTGTTGGCTTTTTTGGCAGCTGCAGCACACTGCTGGCTCATATTTAAGTGATTGTCCACTAGAGCTCCGAGGTCCCTCTCACAGTTACTGCTATTGAGCAAGGTACCCCCTATACTATACCTGTACATTTGGTTTTTCTTGCCTAAATGTTGAACTTGCTTTTTTCACCATTGATTCATTTTGTTAGATAGTGCCCAGTGTTCAAGTCTGTCCAGTCTTCCTGTATCTTAAGCTGTCTTCTGGAGTGTTGGCTATTCCTGCCAGCTTGGTGTCATCTGCAAATTTGATGATTTCCCCATCTATCCTCTCGTCCAAATCGTTGATGAAGATGTTGAAGAGCACTGGGCCCAGAACAGAGCCCTGGGGCACCCCACTACACACTTCCCTCCATGTAGTTGCGGTTCCATTGAGGACCACACGCTGAGTACGGCCGGTCAGCCAGCTATGGATCCATCTGGTGGTGATGCTGTCTAACCCACATTTTTCTATCTTATCGAGTAGTAGGTTGTGATCTACTTTATCAAATGCCTTACTGAAGTCCAAGTAAATTATATCCACAGCATTCCTCTGATCCACTAGTTTTGTCATTTGGTCAAAGAATGCAATAAGATTTGTCTGGCATGATCTGTTTTTGAGAAACCCATGTTGGCTTTTAGTAATGACTTTGTTTGCCTCTAGGTGTTCGCTGATTCGTTGTTTGATTATCTTTTCCAGAATCTTCCCAGGTATTGAGGTCAGGCTGATAGGTCTGTAGTTTCCTGGGTCCATTTCTTTTCCTTTTTTGAAGATGGGAACTACATCAGCTCTTTTCCAGTCCTCTGGTAGTTCCCCAGTGCTCCAGGATCTTTGAAAAATATAGTTCAGTGGTTCTGAGATCACATCTGCCAGTTCCTTGAGAACCCTGGGGGGTAATCCATCTGGTCCTGGTGATTTGAACTCGTCTAGGCTGGACAGGTGCTCACTTACCGTTTTCTTGCCTATCTTAACTTGCGTTTCTATTCTGTTTTTTATGGCACTATTTTTGTTATGTTGGTCTGTTTTTTCACTTTGTGTAAAGACAGATGCAAAAAACGAGTTAAATAGTTCTGCTTTCTCCCTGTTGCTTGTCACCTTCTTGCCACTTTCACCCACTAATGGACCAATCATTTCCTTCACTTTTTTCTTGTTTTTTTATATGTTGAAAGAAGCTTTTTTTTGTTATTTTTGACTTTGGTCGCAAGCCTTAGTTCATTTTGAGCCTTAGCTTTCCTCACTTCATCTTTGCAGGCTTGGGCTATTTGCTGATATAATAATAAATAAATAATAAATAAATGGATAAAAATTGGTCCCAGATCCAGTGGAAATTGCTAGTCCAGTCAGTATTTTTTTCATGATATTATCTGTTTATCCTTGTTTCAGTGTTGACTTGTCATTGGAAGAGTAGCTGGAATTGGAAGATTAATTCATTCTTAGAATCTGTGAAACAAGAAAAGTTCCACAGCCATTACTGCAGCTGGTAAAGAAAATGAAATATCTGCCTTTGAACAACTAATATGCAATATACAGTAAGTTAAACCAATCTACATCATCTAAATCATCTTAATAGAATAGATTTTTTTCCCCATCAATTTTTACAGGGAGGAACATCTGTACAAAAATTGAGAGGAAAAATGCATCCAATACTAATTAGAAATGATGAGAAAACTGCAATTAGCAGCAATATTCATTAAAGCCAAACAGTGGCATTTTGGAAAAATACCCAGTTTGCTTTGGGTAACTGGTTAGACAAATATATTTAGGGACCTAATTTTAATCTTTGAATTTGGATCCTAAAAGCATCATGCCATCCCTGATTCATTAGTTCTAATGTTTTTGTAACTTTACTTTTCATAACTACTGTATAATTATATAGCAATTTGTATATGTGTATGTGAGAGAGTATACTTTATAATTAAAAAAAAAATCATTTTATTAAAAGTTTTGATTAAAAAAGTAAAATTAATACAAATTAAAAAGAAAAGAAAAAGATGCAAGAAAATGGGAAAAAAGAGAGAAAAAAGAAAAAGAAAATTTCCACCCTCATCATGACAAGTATAAACAGTTTCTTCACCTCTTCTTAAGGAACATATATAAAACTCTTCATCCTATAACCCATCTCTTAACTATAGGCAAACCCAATAAAGAATGTCTTTTTGAATCCTGATTTCAGCAAAAACCCCAGAGTCCTAAAATAGTAACATTAATTAAGAGATACAAAACTCAACATTCCAAATCTCAACACCTAATTTAAGCAAGTTCACATCTGAAAGTCATAAAGTAGTCCCAGTATCCTAATGTGAACAAAAGACTAAAGTTTAAAAAAGGACAAAGAGACAACATTTCTCCTGTAAATATAACAAGCTCACAAATATCCCTTACTTTAAGTGGAAAGACAATTAGATAAATGATATATGTTTAGGATACCCAAAGTTGTTGTTGTTATTGTTAGTTGCGAAGTCATGTCCGACCCATCGTGACCCCATGGACAATGTTCCTCCAGGTCTTTCTGTCCTCTACCATCTTCTGGAGTCCATTTAAGCTCACGCCTACTGCTTCAGTGACTCCATACAGCCACCTCATTCTCTGTCGTCCCCTTCTTCTATTGCCCTCAATCTTTCCCAGCATCAGGCTCTTCTCCAGTGAGTCCTTCCTTCTCATTAGGTGGCCAAAGTATTTGAGTTTCAACTTCAGGATCTGGCCTTCTAAAGAGCAGTCGGTGTTGATCTCTTCTAGGACTGACCGGTTTGAACACCTTGCAGTCCAAGGGATTCGCAGGAGTCTTCTCCAGCACCATAGTTCAAAGGCCTCAATTCTTTTGCGCTCAGCCTTTCTTATGGTCCAACTTTCACAGCCATACATTGCAACTGGGAAAACCATGGCCTTGACTATACACACTTTTGTTGGCAGGGTGATGTCTCTGCTTTTTACTATGCTGTCTAGACTTGCCATAGCACCAGATTAACTGTAAACAAATCCAATGTGTATTTTTTTCCATTCCAGATGTCAGCAAGTCCAAAGAGAATAACCCCAAATAAAAAATGCCATTAAAATAAATATTCCATATCTTGGCAAATCCAACATCAGAAAATATAAAGGAATTCCAGTATCCTAGTGTGAACAAAAGACTGAAATTTAATATGACAAGGAGATAATTTCTCCTTTAAAGAGAACAAACTCACAAATATTCCTTGCTTTAACTGAAAAGACAGTTAGAAACAAAGCCAATTTAAATGTTGTCAGATTAGAATATCAATCAATCAATCAATCAATAAGAATAGAGCTGGAAGGGACCTTGGAGGTCTTCTAGTCCAACCCCCTGCTCAAGCAGGAGACCCTACACCATTTCAGATAGGTGGCTGTCCAGTCTTTTCTTAAAAACCTCAAGTAATGAAGCACATACAACTTCTGAAGGCAAGCTGTTCCACTGGTTAATTGTCGTCACCATTAGGAAGTTTCTCCTTAATTCCAGGTTGCTTCTCTCCTTGATTAGTTTCCATCCATTGTTTCTTGTAATGCCTTCTGGTGCTTTGGAAATAAGTTGACCCCCTCAAATACTGGAATACTGCTATCATGTCACCCCTAGTCCTTCTTTTCTCTAGAGTAGCCATACCCAATTCCAGCAACCGTTCTTCATAAGTCTTTGTCTCCAGGCCCTTAATCATCTTAGTTGCTCTTCTTTGCACTTTTTCCAAAGTCTCAACATCAACAACAGGATGCAATATTTTATGTGTGGTCTTACTAAGGATATATAAAGTAGCACTAATACTTCACTTGATTCTATGCCTCTATTTATACAACCAAGGATTGTATTAGCTTTTTTGGCTGCTGCCGCACACTGCTGGCTCACGTTTAAGTGATCGTCAACTAGGACTCCAAGGTCCCTCTCAGAGTTACTGTTTTTAGAACAGAATAACAGAGTTGGAAGGTACCTTGTAAGTCATCTAGTCCAACCCCCTGCCCAAGCAGGAGTCCCTACACCATTTCTGACACATGGCAGTGCAGTCTCTTCTTGAAAACCTCCAGTGATGAAGCACCAACAACATCTGAAGGCAGTCTGTTCCATTGGTTGGTTGTTCTGTCAGGAAATTTCTCCTTATTTCCAGGTTGAATCTCTCCTTGATCAGTTTTCATCCATTATTCCTTGTTTGGCCTTCAGGTGCTTTGGAAAATAGGTTGACCCCCCTCGTCTCTGTGACAGCCCCTCAAATATTGGAACACCGCTATCATGTCTCCCCTGGTCCTTCTCTTCACTAGACTAGCCATGCCCAGTTCCTGTAACTGCTTTTCATATGTTTTAGCCTCCAGTCCCCTAATCATCCTTGTTGCTCTTCTCTGCACTCTCTCCAGAGTCTCAACATCTTTTTTATAGTGTGGAGACCAAAATTGATTGCAGTATTCTAGGTGTGATCTTATTAAGGCTGTATAGAGTGGTATTAGTACCTCACGTGGTCTTGATTGGATCCCTCTGTTAATGCAATTTAGGATTGCATTGGCTTTTTTGGCTGCTGCTGCACACTGTTGTCTCATATTTAATTGATTGTCCACTAAGACTCCAAGATCCCTCTCAAAGTTGCTGCTATTAGGCCTGGCTTCACCCAATCTATATGTGTATTTTTGGTTTTTCTTGCCTAAGTGTAAGACTTTACTTTTCTCTACGTTGAATTTCATTTTGTTAGATAGGACCCATTGTTCAAGTCTGTCAAAATCTTTTTGGATCCTGAGCTTGTCTTCTGGGGTGTTGGCTATTCCTGCCAGCTTAGTGTCATCTACAAATTTGATGAATTCCCCTTCTATTTCCTCATCTAAGTCATTTATGAAGATATTGAAGAGTACTGGGCCTAAGACGGAACCTTGTCGTACTCTATTGCTTACTTCCCTCCATGTAGATATAGTACCATTAATTCATTACTAAATTAATACTATTTAATACTAAAATAATATGTAAAATAACTTTAGAGAAAAAGCCTTAAGTGTGTTAACTTTTAGCAAATCAAATATACAACATTTCTCAGTCCAAATGACAGCAAATCAAAAATAAAATCAGCAAAATGACATGTACTATTTAAATCCTGATCACATAAATCAATACTGTGCCTTTTTATGTAAAACAATCTTGCTCTTTAATCAATTTGTATGATTACTGATTGTTTCAAATTTCTTCAAAACTTTAAACAACCTGCTTTGTAAGTCTAGCAGAAATAAATTATTTCAACTGTTCTCTGGGATTGTCATTTCTATTTACTTCTTAATTTTTAAAGCTTCATCCATTTTTTTTATGTCTAATGACAAATTCTTGTTCAAATTCTTGTTCATGTTGTTCTCAAACTTTGTTACATGTTTTTTTCTGTACCATCTTCTTCTGGGAACAGACTGTTCCCAAAAAGACACAACACAACTGACATTATTGATTCAAAATCCCAATGCAGTTCCTCAAAAATGTCTCTGAATGACATTGCTTATCTTGTTATGAGTTCAATATCAAAAACAAAAGTGCATTAAATTATTTAAAATTGATTTCAAAGTCTTAATATTCAAAATCCAATATTCAAACATTTTCTTTTCTGTCATATATTTTTATTTGTTTCCAGAGTTAAAATACAAAAGAAAAAGAATACAAAACACAAAAACAAAGACAAAAAGTGTAAAAACAAAATATTAAACATACACATAAAATGTCTCCCCAGTTGAATACTGATAAATATATTTCAGCAATAATAATTGTTTCCTCCCTTGCAAAACAGGATAGCAATTTATAAACTTCTACATCTACATTAACAAAATTGCTATATAACATTAACAAATATTATAAATATAGAAATCTATTATCAGACAACCAATTTTACTACCCTCTTTCTACCCTCTGTAAACAGTTAACAGGTAATCCCAACAACAAAGCTAAACTTCAAAGCCCTTTGTTAAAAATCTGTTATTGTATTTAATTCACAGAAAGTCCACAAGGAGCTTCTAACCTCTCATAAACCCATTTCTTTAAAATTATAAATTGAATCTTTCCAAACAACTGCTTCTACTCTCCAAAAATGTAGATCTCCATTGAGAATATTTCCATAGCACTTGTTGTTCAGTAAATTTTCCTGCAAATTGGGACTCAATGTCTTGATGACTAGGGTTTAAAGTGTCAGCATTAATATAGAAACACAGTACTAATACTAGACATAAGTAGGATTTCAAAATCAACAAATATAAAAGGCATACTGTTGTAGAATACTATATATAATGCTAAAAAGATTAGGTACAAATGGTTAGAAAGTATATAAAATCACAGCATTACTAATAGAGTCCGGTGTTTCAACCTGAATATTAATGATGTGATTGTAATATTATAATAGCTTCCAGTAGAACTGAATAAATGTGTAAGGTTCATTTTCTTTTAAATTTAAATTTGTTTCTTTAAAAAAATACCCTCAAAATCTTCATCCCTCTTTTTAAAAAACTTTCATTAGCAACCTTATCTAACATCACACCAACATCACAACATTTTACTAGTCAATAATTTAACATTCAGAAACTAAATTCTAGGGATAGGGAACTAATCTCTCTCTCTCTCTCTCTCTCTCTCTCTCTCTCTCTCTCTCTCTCTCAGTTCTAGGTTGGTTCTCTCCTTGATTAGTTTCCATTATAATTTCATAAATAAATTGTATAATTTATGTAAAATAAATAAATAATATTTCATGAATAAATATATTCCTGTAATTTATTCCTTATTTGCCAAAATTCATAGTTTGTTAATTGTAGAACATTGCTAAAATATTCTTTATGTTATTGGGGGGAAAACTATTGATGTAGATTTAATCCAGGAAATAGTGGTAAACCAAGTAATTCTTGTCATTAATCTTTTCTATACTGTTACTGAGGAAGCATTCCTTTACTCTATTTTATGTTTTATACAGTAAGTGACTCCTGAATGATCTATCTACATATGAACTACCTAATTGCCTTGGTTTGAAGAACTGAATACAACTGAAGAGCCAGATTCTAGATATGCATTTTAATGACCTCGAGAGACAGGAGGAAGAGGCACAGACTGGACAATTGGCATATAAAAAATAGCTCAGCCAACAGAAGGAGAGCTGGCATAGGAAGCAATTCAGAAGGGATCTTCTCTAGTTTTCCAGAGAATAAACATAAAGGAGAGAAGATATACTTTTAGTCTTCCAAGGTTCTGTTAACATAACCTTACAATAAGCTAATACTTTTGGTTTTGCTTCTTGTCTTGATTACCTCAAAAGACTAACATTATTCTGTTGATGTAACCTTACAATAAAGATTGGGTTAGTATTCATTGTGCTTCTTCTCTGGACTACTTCAAAGGGCTAACTTAGTCTTGCAAGAGAGTCCTTTCTAAAAAGTTACTTCCTTCTGCAGGCCGAGATAACTTTTACATTTTGGTTGTCCAGTCTGTGCCTCTTCCTCCTGTCTCACCAACCATACTCATTCTCACCAACCATTACACATATGTATCCAGTGGATCAGATGATGTCAGGAAAAGGAGTACTGGGGAATAAAACATCTACAATTTGCCAATATATAGTCTTCTTTTATTCAGACAAAAACCTTTGTGCCCAACCGCCTGTTTTTTTTTTTCTTCTTTTTTCTTTTCATTCCTTTAGGATGGAAAAACAATAATTCTTCACAAGACGGCTAAAAATGATTGCTCTGCTCTGCAGCATCATGGAAAAGGGAAGTCCTTTAATGTGCAATTGAGTTTTCTAGCTTCAAATGCAAGGAACAAGCAATGGCTATTTAAGAAATAAATAAACCAGATTTTTTTTTAAGCCAACCAATATCTGCTAATTAAAACTCATGCTATTGAGTGTGGTTTGCTTTCTCTTTAAATTCTGCATGTTTATTTATCTTGATAAAATATGTCTTCAATAGAAAGGCACAAATAGTAACTTTTTTTTTAGTCTTAATAGATTAGGAGATGAACATTTTGACTGATTAAATGACAAAGATTTGAATTGCCAGAAAGCCAATATTACCACTCTAGAGGATTTTCTGGAAGGAAAACAAATGACAGAGACGTTTTTTCCAGTTATTTCATCTCTATAAGCATTTCAGAATGGTGGCATGAGAAATATATGCTTTAACTGTCCCCTATTACAGGGGTCCCCAACCCCCGGTCTGTGGACCAGTACCGGGTTGCGGCATGCCAGCAACTGGTCCACACAAACAAGCAAAGCCCCATCTGTGGGATGCAGGCAGCACATAAAACCACGCACCCTCCAGTCCATGGAAAAACCTATCTCCACGGAACTGGTCCCTGGTGCCCAAAAGGTTGGGGACCTCTATCCTATTACATAGGCATGCATGATTTTTAACTGTAGCATCAGTTTCTTTGCAACTTCTTCTATGCCCACAAATTGTGTAATACAGTGTATAGAGTACAAACCCCTTAATAAAGACCCTTATTAGTTTTCAACTAATAAATATTGTAACTAATTCATATTGCCAAGTGTTTTTTCAGTGAACTGTTTATGCCTTATCATAAACAGCAAGTGTTTTCCTAATCGCTTTTTAATGAGAAATAAATAATTGTTCCATTAATATAAAGTGCACTCATTTGTTCTACTTATTTCTATCTCGCCTATAAACCATGGATTGCACAATTATGCATGCTATTATTTTATAAGGTACAGTAATAATTATTTTAAAAGAATGATAACACAAAGTTAAAATTATGTTTTGAACTGGGCATATATTGCATTAGTGGTAGTCCTTGCTTAATGACTAGTTCATTTAGCCACTGATTGAAATTATGATGGAATCACCCAAAATCTACTTATGACTGAGTTCTGGAGTTACAATGTTTACAAAGTTTCCTGCAGTCACATGACTGGATTTCAGCACTTGGCACCCGGCCAGTGGTGGGATTCAAATATGCGAACAACTGGTTCTCTGTGTGGATGCCACTTCCGGAAGTCCATTCTGGGCCTGGGCAACAAAAAATTAGCTACCGGTTCTGCTGAAGTGGTGCAAACTGGCTGAATCCCACCACTGCACCCAGCTTATTTTTAGGCTAGTTGCAGCATTCTGTGATTATGTTACCATGGTTTATGATTTTTGTTGCTTATTTCTGGCCTTTTGGGGGTGGTTTCCAGCCAAATACAGCATAGGAATACATGCTTTTTCAAGAGGCAACTGGAATTTCTTGTTTGTCTTTGAAGACATTTCACTTCTCATCCAAGAGGGCCTCTTCAGCTCTTACAAGGATTTACTTAATGATTTCTGTGTTCACTGAACAATCATGGTGGTAGTGCAGTGGTTAGAATGCAGTACTGCAGTTCTAATTCTGCTGACTGCCAATTGCCAGCAGTTCGGCAGTTTGAGTCTCACCAGCTCAAGGTTGACTCAGCCTTCCATCCTTCCCAGGTTGGTAAAATGAGGACCCAGATTGTTGGCGGCAATAGGCTGACTCTGTAAATCACTTAGAGAGTGCTGCTGCTATTGCTATTGCTATTCACTTAATGATTTCTGTAAAAAAAAAAAAAGGTCATAAAATCAGGTCCAATCATGTAGGTATCTCGACTTACAACTGTCGTGATTTAGAATGGAAATTTGGGACTCTGTTATGGTCATAAATTGAGGATTACCACTATATGCTTTTTTAATATGGTGGTCACTAGTTTTGAATGACAGATTTTAAGAAGAATGAGAAATCTGTGTCCTTCTCTCTGAAGCTGAACAGTTTGAGCATATCATTGGATGTTGGTCAGGACTTGAAAGAGCAGGAGCTCAAAAAAATCTGAAAGTTCACAAGTTCCTCATAACTGTGATAAATTATAAGGAACTGAATATCCAACCCAAAATAAGGGGAAACTATCTTGTTTACTAGTGTGAAAAGTGATAAAACATTTGAAATGAAATGTTCATCAGATTAAAGCAACTCAAATCAGTGTGAAAAGTAGATCAATTCATCAAATAAAAGGAATGCACATAAAAATGTGGGGAAAAAAGATCATGAGAAGATTGGTTATGCACAGACATCTTCAGAAGGGAATTATATACAAAGGTAAGATCTGCAGCTATGGGGAATACTGAGGCCTATGAGGCACTGGCCTAAATGCTGCAAACAGGTTGTTTCCCTTGAAACATAGCTGGTATTAATTGTCTGACACTATGATGGAATTCATCATCTTGAAAAAAAACTCTTCCTCAAATGTTTTCTTTATCTTGATTCATGGCTCACTTTGATTTGGTATGTAGCCCTTCAGGTATTGTTGGAATCTTTTCATTCTTTAGACTTCAACAGTTCCTTATCATTTCCTGATATCTTTTATATTGCTCTCTTAAATTCAGCCTTGTTCCTGTTTCTAGTTGTGAGATTAATAGACTGTCTGGATCTTGACTAGTACTGTAGATATTCCATCTCCATTCATAGATGAACGAACTCTATTGAGTAAGCATACCAGAAGATTAGGTGAAAGAGGACAACCTATATTAAATTAATAGGATTATCGTGAACAAAAACTATAGAGGTTTCAATCAGATTGGCAGGTTAAAATTAATCTCAACTGTTCCAAATATGGATAGAGCCTGTTAGCCAATCTCTGATCACATGTTTAATGAATAGAAATTTGTTGGGTCTCACCTGCCTGTTTCCCAAGATTCTAAACCTGTGATCCATTTAATACTCGAAATCCCAAAAACCTAGATTGCAACTTCAAGACCAAGTGTTAAATAGCAAACAACATTGGATTTAAAAGACTCTTCAATACATCATACTGCCCCTGTGTATTAAAACTCTTCTCCTGTAATGAAACTCATATTAGCAATTTGCAATAAATACGAACCACTGGTAAAGGCCTGTTTAGCATAAGATGACTAATGATCTTTACAACCAACTTTGGCTTTGAAATATCTCTAAATCCCTATTAAAGCATGCTACATATTGGATGACTGGGCAGGTCTGAAGACATTTTTTCATTTACCTTTTAGCTTTTCAGATATGCAGACAGATCAAACTATTCAATTAAGTTTATCCATTCTTATTTGGCGTGTCTCAGAACTCTTTTGGCTTATTCGATATTTTACTTAACAAATCCCTACCCAAGGTTATATTCTTACAATTCACAGCAACACTTCTAACATATTTGCTACTTGTAATATTACTCCGGTTTTGCCGTCTTGTCCATTGCTGCTTACCATTTCCTAGCTTGTCATGACAGAACTGAATTTAACAACATAATGCATCCAATCATACTGCATTGGATCATTTAGATTCATGTTGCCCTTAAATTCTTATCCATCTAATTAAGAAACACTGTTTACCAGAAAGATTGAACAAAATCACTTTCTCAAGTAACTCAATATAAAATGCAATCAATTTTGGGATTAGAAATCAGATTGTATATATGAGATGCACAATAGAAAGATGGTTATATCTTGAATAGAAAAGCAAACAACTATGTAATAAAATGCAAACAGAGGTTACAAGTCTTATACAAATTATGAATAAGTGTGTGGTGATAGGCATTTCATTCTCTCTTTGTTTTCCACACATTCATCTGTACAGAGTCAATGCATATATAAATTGTCTTTATAGGCTTGTTGTTCACAATATCTAACCCACATCACATTAAGCCAGGAGGTCTTCAAACTTGGCCCTTTTATGACTTGTGGACTTCAACTCCCAGAATTCCTCAGCCAGAGTGCCTGGCTGAGGAATTCTGGGAGTTGAAGTCCACAAGTCATAAAAGGGCCAGGTTTGAAGACCCCTGCATTAAGCAGTGTGTGTCTGACAGGAGAACTTATGTTTCTACTTTATAGCAAACATGAAAACATTTGTTTGTGTTCATCAGAGCTTATTTATTATTGATATTCTGTTATGGTATCATACTGCCAATCAATTCCTTCTTTTATCTTAATAAATTTAAATCCAGCTCATTCCTCTGGAAAGTCCAGCTTTCCTGTATTATCTATACTGATAAGAATTGTAACCACATAGATAGCAGTAATAAACTTACTTTCCCTTCCAATGAACTTTGATGGCATTCACTTAGAAAAGGCTCATGACATTAAAGACACGTGTGCTTTATCTGCAGAAGGTAGGGCATGTTTAATGAATTTCTGCATGAGCTTCATTTACAGTATTCTCCAAGCATCCACTAAGCTGTTCTCTTTGCTATTTATTTAATGTTATCTTTGAATATCTGATGTTTTAGCACACCTGGGCTGTAACTTCTCAATAGAAAATAGTCATGTTTCAATTTACCAAAGAGAAGTATCTCCATTATCCAGGAGGCTAAGATATCCCTACAAGCATACAAAGGGATACAAAAAGCTTCTAACTCTGCACTTAAGTCAGACTTGTTTATAGGTTTGATCTAGTAGTTGAGGTATCAGGACACAGTGAGTTCTAGTCCTGCCTTAGGCATGAAAGCTGGCTGGCTGACTTTGGGCCAGTCACCTTTTCTCAGCCCAACTCACCTCAGGAATATAGGAAGAGCAAAGAGTATTAGGTATGTTCACCACCTTGAGTTATTTATAAAAATAATAAAGGCAAGATTTTTAAAATATGTATTTGGATGAATTCCTTTATAGTTTCACCAAAGGCACATTTCCTGAATATATGGCTTAGAGAGATAATGTGAGATCAGAATCACCTGAGAAACATATTCCTTTTCTCTGATCTTTAAGGCTACAAATGACAGTGAGTGTCTGACAGAGATTCTTGCAAGATATGTTGGTAAATCTCAAGCAGGATGTTCTCAGGTCTCTGTACTAAAGAACAAATACATTTAGTACATTACTCTAGCTAGGGAACATTACATTTGAGTACACCTAATATAAAAATTAGCTAGACCAGATCAAGAGGGCAATTAACTCTGAAGGTTTGCCTTTTAAAATATGCTGTCTAAAAAACAGTTTTAGCATTAGTAAAATAACAGAAACATGGCAGCAGCATGAGCTGGGCAGCCACGTGCCTTAAACCTTCCGTAAATATGGTCAGAAAAATCTTGTGCCAGAATATTGACAAGCTTAGCTTCCCCTCTATATTTTTCCCAGCGGAAGAGATGAGTTCTATTGCAAAAACTCTATTGAATGTTTGCCATTATTAATATTTCCACATTTGTTTACTTGCATTATTCTAATTTATCAAGCTGAAGAAGTTCGGTTACCACTTAAGTCTGCAGAATAGGTCAACAAATAGCAAGCACAAATCATTGTGAATGCCTATGCTGAGACTGCTGTTTCTTTGCCTACTCACTGGAATAACAAAATATCACTCTCTGAAGGCCACTTTGTCTGAGGATTCCAAACAAGTTGCTTGGTGTTTTCATGCCATGTGCTTGGAAAGGACATAATATTCTAGATTAAAGTAGTCATTAAATTAAGTAAAAATGAGTCAACAAACAAACTTGTTTAAGCGGAGAGTTAAAACAATAAGGCATTCATTCAGGAGCCAAAGACAATTCAGTGCTTAAGTTAAGGCAGTTTACTTTCTACCAAGTAAGTAATAAACATCTTTTAGTTTCACATATTGTGGCATGTTCTCAAAAAGGAGAAACAACACTTTCACTCACTGTGGCTCTATACAGCTAATTATGTTGTGTTTTAAGAATTAAAAGGACTTCACATATATTGTGTCAATAATGTTTACTTAAGGTTTGTAAGGCAACCCATGCTTATTTTCATTTTTATTATCTTATCTTGTTCGATATTTTAGAAAATGTTTTATCTTTGGTCTAATCCTTTGCTTTTCCATTGTTTTTCAAGGTACTGGGACAGTAAAACTCAGACAATTGGTTAAAGCTCCCCAAGAACATAATCTGCTGATATCAGGGACTGCAAATCAAGATAAGACAGCAACTAACAAAAACATGCAGATCATATTGTTAGAGGAAGTGAATGAGAGAAAGTAAATCTTTATGTCATTTACAAATACATGTAATAGAATTTCACATGCAAATATATACAACATGAGAAGAATGTTCATTTTGATGCATCAATAGGATGCCACATTTTCCTGTTTCTTGAAAAAAAATTACTTCTGTGGAATAGGAAAGTCAATGGAATAGGAATTTTGAAATTACTGAGGATTACTAAGCTGAGAGGCATTTCAATATTCAGTATTGATTTTATAATTAATTGTATTACTTTACTTTTTATTTTATTTTAACAATTTATGTATGTGGTGCTTTGGCTTAAATTTTTAATTTGGAAGCTAGTCACAGTCATATAGAAAGATAATTTTCTAAGGGGACGAATTTCTGTTTACTTTCAAAAAAGCAGGTGTGAAGACTTTGGAATTAAAATCCTCTCTGTCTCTCTCTCTGTCTCTCTGTCTCTCTGTCTCTGTCTCTGTCTCTGTCTCTGTCTCTCTCTCTCTCTCTCTCTCTCTCTCTCTGTGTGTCTTTCTCACTCTTTCTCATACAGACACACAAACACACGGTAACATCTACAGACATAATTGTCACATTGATTGGAATAATAAAGTGGGATGTAAAAAGTCTAATCTTTCCTGTTATCTGGTGGGCAATTTCTATTTTTAAAAAAAGAAACCTGCCAGTATCACAGCCATTATCTTGTATAGGTAATCCTTGATTTACAACAGTTCCTTTAGTGACCATTTGACGTTACAACACTGAAAAGTGACTTGTGATCATTATTCGCACTTACGACCATTGCAGCATCATGCGATCCAAATTCATATGCTTGGCAACTGACTCACATTTATGAAGATTGCAGTGTCCTGGGGTCACGTGATCACCTTTTGCGACCTTCCGACAAGCAAAGTCAATCAGGAAACGAGATTCACTTAACAACCATGTTACTAACTTAACTGCAGTGATTCACTTAACAGCTGTGGCAAGGAAGGTGGTAAAATGGGGCAAAGCTCACTTAACAAATGTTTCACTTAACAACAGAAATTTTGGGCTCAGTTGTGATCATAAGTTGAGGACTACCTGTATAAAACTAAAGAAAATAGAAGGACTTTTCTATAAACATGGAGCTTTATGCTAGGCTCTTGGTTTATGCTAAATCAAGAGAACTTTAAGGAGTTATTTTTTCTACCATTCCAATGAATGCATATGAAATGAAATGTGTCTTTCCTTAGAAACAACACAGTTTGCTAGCACCATCAAAATGTCTGTGTATACGGAGATAAAAGTGATGTACCCTTTAATAAACAATATGTTAATAACCTCTGTTCACAGAAGCGCCAAATGCTTGTCTCAGAAATCATCTACACATTGCTAAGTAATACACATATAACACAAAAGAAAAGAGAAAAGTAAACAGAACAGAATAGAAATAATGAATAAACACTAATAATGTGAATGGCATCGGTGGTACACATACATCATTAAAAATCAGAGGAGACAACCGAGCAACTGACAATAAAATGTTTAATAAAAAGAAACAAAGCGGGATAGGAATGAGTGTATACTGCCTATCCAATTAAGATATCTAACAAGAAAATAAAAAAGCAGCAGCAGACAATTAGGGAATACTTCACAGGGTTTGAATTGGGAAAGGACTGTTTGAAAAAAAAGTAGACTAAGAAGATTAGATTTCAGGAAAGAATAATAATATATAAACTATCATGAACAGCAACACTCTAGTTGCTCTCTTGAGAAAGTAGTGGAAAAAATAATAAAATAAAATAAAAGATCTGACAAGACTTTATATAAGATTTTAATTTCCTCCTCCCTAAGGGAGTATAATTGGACTAATATGCAATTCTA
Source organism: Azemiops feae (assembly GCA_023970755.1). Taxonomy (NCBI): domain Eukaryota; kingdom Metazoa; phylum Chordata; class Lepidosauria; order Squamata; family Viperidae; genus Azemiops; species Azemiops feae. The sequence goes on from JALGBA010000039.1 coordinate 88,015, forward strand.
ATCCACTCCTATGTGCTTATCGAAGACAGACCTATCATCACCAACGTTATTCTCTATAAATTTGTCTAATTCCCTTTTAGGGGCCATCATATACTGTAGGTAGAAATCATCACAACTAGCAGCAGCAAAATCAGTAATTAAGCTGTGTGCTTTATACGAGGGCAATTCAGAAATAAACCTCTGTTTGGTTATCAATGACAGACTCTCGCAGATACAGAACACATTAGAAAACTACAACATTACATTACTTTTCCACATAATCGCCATTCAAATTGAGGCACTTGTCATAACGTCTTACAAGTTTTGAAATTCCTTAGTAATGGTCACTCGGCACCAAATCTGGGCTATGGGGGGGATGATCAAAAACATCCCAACTGAACTGCTTCAAAAGTTCTTGAGTATGTCTAGCGGTATGTGGGCAAGCATTATCATGAACCAAAATCAGACCAGAAGTAGTGCCATAGAAAATCCCACCAAATGTGAAGATGCCAAAGAAGTACTGCTAGTGAAGTTCACGGTGTGTGGTTTGACCATCAATTCAGAAGTCTACTGTGAAACATTACAAAAACTCAGGCGAGCCATCCATAACAAGTGTTGAGGCATGTGTGATGTCAGTTCATGATAATGCTCGCCTGCACGTTAGATACACCCAAGAACTTTTGAAGCAGTTTCATTGGGATGTTTTTGATCACCCTCCCCCATAGCCCAGATTTGGTGCCGAGAGACCACTACAAAAGAATTTCATACCTTGTAAAACATTATGATAAGTGCCTCAATTTGAATGGCGATTATGTCAAAAAGTAATGTAAAGTTGTAGTTTTCTAATGTGTATAATAAAAGTTCTGTATTTGCAAGTGTCTGTCATTGATAACCCAATGGAGGTTTATTACCGAATTGCCCTCATACATATAACATTATTTTATTTGTCCTGAGTCCCCCATCGTCTAAGGTTGGTAAAATGTCCATGTGTGAATAAAATCAGATATGGTGGAATTACTGAAGAGTCACAGGAAGTGGGGGGCTCTTTTACAGAGAGCAAAGAAACAACGTAGCTTGGAATCTTTTGTGTGCAGTAAGAGGGCAAAGGCATATTCCCCCCTAGCAATTCACACAGTATATTAGCTACTTATGCAGATAATTGATTTAGTCTGGCAAGATTTCTGTCTTTATGCAAACAACAATAAAGAAACTACTGTGAAAAGGACTAGGAGTGACATAATAGTTGTGTTGCAATATTTGAGGGGCTGCCACAAAGAAGAGAGGGTCAATCTATTTTCTAAATCACCAGAAGGCAAGATAAGAAACAATGTATGGAAGCTAATCAAGAAGAGAAGCAACCTAAAACTAAGGAGAAATTTCCTACCAGTGAGAAGAATTAACCAGTGGAATGACTTGCCTTCAGAAGTTGTGGGTGCTCCATCACTGGAGGCTTTTAAAAAGAGATTGGACAGCCACTTGTCTGGAATGGTATAGGGTCTCCTGCTTGTACAGGGGATTGGACTAGAAGACTGCCAAGGTCCCTTCCAACTCTGTTATTATGTTATGTAACTCCTTGTGTCATTCTTGGTTCCTTGAGTCTGACTTCAGGCCAAGTAGGAGATCTAGGGATAGATGTTTAAGATGGGAAAAACTACTAACGTTTGTTAAGGAAGTTAAATACCCCAAATGAGGCTTTAAACTTTAAATTATTTTATCACAGGAAACATGAAGAAGGAAGAAAGTACTCTGTTGTAGCAAGCAGAGCACAGGCAAAGGTCTCCATACAGCTGCATTAACTTGGATTCCTCCTGTTTTTCTGTTGACAGGTACCTGGAATGGGACTTTGAAGTTGTTTGAGTGACAGGTAATCAGCATGGAGCTGTTCCATGCTAGTAAATTGTTACTCCAGCAATCTCTGAACAAGAATCTTCCAGTATTCTAAATCAGTAATCCCATGTCCAAAAATAGCCCAGCTGACAGGTTGATGAGTGAAAGAAGAATGCAGAGTAAAGGAGGAGGGAGCTTATAAAAATCAAGAAAAACCATTCCTACTACAAGAGGAATCCTTTCATGTTAGATATTTCGCACACATGGATAAATACATAAAAAAAAATGTTAAGAAGAATTCAAAACCCATCAAATGTATTCAACCTAACTGCGGTTGCCTTATGATTAAAGCAGCTTTAACCAGCCAGATTTACAGCTTTACGTTTGGGCTATTATATTAACATCTATGGTCTTTAGGAGAACTCCTCTGAATATTGCTCTCTTTGGCACTATTTAAGAGAATAAGTACGTAACCCCTTTGAAATCTTGGTATGTTTTATGGACACAATATAACAGGATTATGTCAAAGAATAGTAAATAGAGATCTTCATTTCAGCTCTGAATGCTGCTAGATATATTTGGTTTTTTAATAATTACCACAAGTTTTGATCCAGAATTGTACAAAAATGAATACTGTACAATAAATTAAATGTGAAGATAGTATGTATGAAAAACCTGGACTATCAAATATCTTAAATAGGTGAATTTATAATGTAGACTTTGAGAGATTATGTATCAATATGATTTACCCATAACATTGAAAACCTGAAACACAGCTGGGGAAAAAAAACTGTTGTCAGATGCTTCCGCATCTCAGCAATATCTAAAGTATTAGGATTCTTAAGAGATGCAGTTCTTGAAGTGAATCCAACAATTCAATTTTATACGGCATCTAAAAATAGAATGGTTAGCATTACATGAACAGAGAATTAGAAAATGCAATCTTGGAAAATCAACTCGTCCAGATATTAAGACATGTAAAACATAAATATCATACTTAACAATGAAATAATTTTATCAGGAAATATTAATTTGTGTCTATTCGATCCTTTAAATAAAGTTTTTAAAAAGTTGTACAGGAGTATATATCTACAATATATACTTCCAGTGGTGTTGCTGAAGCCATAAAGATCATCTCAGCTCCCCAGCTAAAGCAAGCAGGCATTTATATTAGGCAGTAGTAATACAGGTAGAGGACAGGAAGGCCTGGAGGAACATTGTCCATGGGGTTGCGATGGGTCGGACATGACTTCGTAACTAACAACACAAAGTAATACAGGAAGATGATGCAGACAGCTTATTAATTTAGTGATGCCAACAAAGGCAAACAGATATTGTGGAAGAAATACCATAGAAAAACACTTGTATTTCACCCAGAATACCAAGTGGACAAAAAATATAAAATGATATTCTCTAGCACAGTGGTGTCAAACTGGTGGTCTCAGGCCGGATGCGTCATGCGCAGGGCATGCCCACCCCAGCTCCACAAAGGCAAAAAATGTGATATGTCACATATGACACGATCGAGTTTGACACCCCTGCTGTAGCACTATAATAATGACGGGTCACTCAGGTTTGATGGCATTCAACATGCTATTGAGGAAGAACTAAGAATCTAGACTAATGGTGCTTATGATATGGCTAGATTAAAGCGATTAACATGTAGTTGCTGATGTTGCTATGGAGAAAAATAAAATCCAATGCTGCAAAAACAGAATTACATGCAAACATGGAATGGAAGAAGCATGAACACACTCGTTACAGTGAAATCTTGAACATCAGCAGATTGAGGTGTTTCAACTAGAAGATCACACCATTTATTCTTCAGGATATGAAAAACAAAGAAAGAATGGTATTGTTTTCAAGTTAGGAAAGGTGTTCTCAGAATAATACCTGGGTACTGAAGGCCAAATATGGCTTTTTAGACTTGTGCCTCAGCATGCATATTTTCTAATGAGATAGGCTGAGACAGGAAGATCATTTAATTACAATTTAATCAGAATATTTTGATAAAGGGATTTCTCTCATTCAAAGACGTAACCTCGAGACCCATCATACATTCCCTTTTATAGCTAAGACATCAAAGAAAATGCAAGAGAAAAGGTGATTGGACAGGACAAAAGTAACTTCCCCTTTGCATAGACATAATCAAACATATTACACTTTTACATCCCATAATTCCACACATGTTCATTAAAATGAAGTCTGATGACAGAAAGGGCGTATATTTTAAGATGTTAATAAGGAAAAAGGTTGTTTGGAGTTCACAAAGGGACAGACCAGACGCCAATTAGCGCTAACAAGCTTTCTCTTATCAGGAGACATTCTTCAGGCATCCCCTCCTATAATTTATCTTTTCAGTTTAGAAATGTTAGAAGCTATCAATCAATCCATATAGCAATAGGATAAAAGGTTTCCTACATTCCAGTCTGAAATGGTTTGATAAACCCTTATCACCATTTTAAAAGAGAGAAAAATAAATCAAATTAAAATCTAAAATAACTATGTTAGTTAACAAGTATAACAATATCCCAAAGTCCATGTCTTGTGGCCCTCAGTACAATGCAATCAATAATTAAATTATATAAATGAAATTATATAAATGAACAGCCCTTTAATATGATGATCATCTCTGTTTATGCTCCAACCAGTAATGAAGAAAAAGAAGAGGTTGATAAGTTTTATGATCAGATTCAATTGAAAATAACAGAACATGCAAAGATATGCCAGTTGTGCCAAAATTGGAAATACCAAAATTGGAATTTTTGAGAAAAATATTGAGGATTAAATGTCCTAGATATGAAGCAGGCTAATGACCTGCCAATTTTGGCAAATCCATTGAGATCTTCATTGCTAGCACTGTTTTCAAAAATGAAAATGACACCTTTACACAGTATATGAATATCAATAGATGGAGTACATAGAAATCAGATTGACCGTTAATATAAGGAGATAGAACAGCGAAGACATGCCAGGGGCTGACTGTGGAACAGATCAGAAATTGTTTGTTTGCAAGTTAAAAGTTAAATTAAAGTATAAGAATCTCAACCAACTTGATGGGGCATATCAATCAATCAATTCATATGTCTAACTATAGCTCCATTTTGTTTTCATATCAAGGGATCAGACAATATAATTTTGAAAAGAAATATAATACTTAAAATGTAAATGAGATGTAAAATTATATTCCTAAAATATTTGATTTCTCATTTTATGAAGAGCTTTCACTCTACTAAGCCTGAAGCTTAGCAAAAAGGATAATCTTATGTAAATGGAAAGAAACATAACCTCTTGATATTAAATAATGTATTCAATGGAGTCTGTTATTTATTTTTGAAAACACTTTATATTATAAGCAATAGATGAAGCAATATGCTTTTTGTGGCTTAGATTTAATACAAGGTTTAAAGACTGAATTAATCGCATATTGAAACTAAATGAATATTATACAGATCTTTTTAATGTTCTATATTTTCTTTTTGATTATATTTAGCATATTTTAATCATTTATAGACTTTTTAGATGTGTATACATACATATATGCATACATGCATACATACATACATATTAACTGAACAGTAACCACTACTGCATTTGGTTCTAGTTGTAGTTAATTATATTTCAGTATTTAATATATATAAAAAAGATGGCTCCTTCCTTTTTTTAAAAAAACTTTTTATTAATTTTCCAATGTTACAATTATATCTTTGAAAAGCAACGTGGTGGTGTCTGAGTTACAATAATTCCATTACATACAAATATTATTAATACAAATCTCCAACTATTACGGCCAATATTTCCTCTCTCTTTTCCCTTAATACATACTGTCTCTTGTTTAAATTAGTATACTTCTTATTCTATCCATCAGCTACTTAATAGCTTTCTTACATTTATCAATAATTTTATGTCTTAATTTTTTTAACATTCCATCTTTTGGACCATCAATAACCTTATGAATTTTCCCAGCTTTAATTTTGCATTGATATTTAAATTAAACGTTTAATATTTATCATTTCCAAATTTTTAAATGACCCCAATTCCCTTTGTCACAATTCCCCCCAACATCTAGTGTTCCGGATACATATCTTATCTATCTCACTTCTATATCAACAGATTAGTAATACAATATAATATTCTTATTTTCATTATAATTTCCAAATATTATAGATTCAATAACCAAAATTTCTCCCATTTCAGCATTCTTCCTTATGTCCACTTTCTCATATTTAAGCTTATAATTTTTATTCTTATCACTACATCAAAACATGTTAATTACATTACGTCACTCTTAACATATATATGTCTTAATCACCTTTATCTAACCTTTATAAACAACTCAATATTTTAATTTAACTGTTGATATTTATGCATCTAGATTTTAATTAGCCAACATTTTTTTTATCTTCACATCATAACAATATCTCATGTTCAAAATATGGGTCTTGTCTACTTAGGTGTATTCTATTTTAAACCTCCTAAATATGCCCACACTCCATTCTTCTTCAGTCTTATTCTGGCTTTTTTTCTTTGCCAAATCATCTTCCATGTCCTTGCTTCAGGGTCCTCAAAGAATTCTTGTATTATTGTCTATATTATGTCATATTGAGATGACCATCCAGTCGCCATTTTTGGAAGGCTGAGGGGTCTGGCAGGACTACCAGATCATCTCTTTATTTTCTCCTCTTGATGTAGTTGTCCTGAACTGTTTATCTTTTCTTCCATCTGTTTCTCTTCTTGATCTTCAAATTCTTTCTGATTTATATAGCAGGTTTTTTCCTCCATCCATGTTGTCAGATTTTTTTTCTGAATTTTCTATTGTCTGTACTTGTTGGGCAGTTAGGTCTTCTGTCATAATATTTAATTGTTCGATTTTTTCTGTTGTATTCTGTATAGATAGGTTTTTAGTTATAGTCAAAGTTTGAGTTTGCATATCTAAGATGCTTTCTGGTTTTTCCCCAAAAGCTTTTATTTCATCACCAGCGTTAAGAAGAGTTTGGTAAGTTTGGTAGGTTATTTTCAACATAGCAAAAATTTGTTTTTGCATTTCTTCCATAGGAAAGATCTGTTCCTGGTCTTCCATAGTGATGAGTTGAATTGAAAACTTTTACAGTTTCCCCCGCCCCCCAGTAAATAAGAAACAGAGCTAAAACTCTCATAGCTGGTGTTCAAGGTTACATGAATCTTATCTTGTTTTCTGAACTGTCAGTCAAGTGTCTTTTCTTTAAGAATAATAAATTGCAATTTCGGGTTTAGCCACAAGATGTCACCCCACTGTTTAAGGAATTCCTTTAAATCTCAAAGTTATTTTAATCCTTTCGGGTTTTTTTCTTCTATTTTAAGAGGAAAAACCCAGACTTTCAAATGAAAATAGAAAGTAAAAAGTAGATAATCAAAAATCTTTTAATCCACAAGCTTTAAGAAATAAAGTTCCAATTGGGATCCAATTATTTTTTCAACGTTTTCAAAACTCCCCTGTGTATTCAATCGCCACTGTTTCTGGAGGGAGAACTAAAATCCCCCTTCCCTCTCCACAGGGGAGAAAGTACTTTAGCAGCTTGAATAGGTACAAAAAAGCAATTAGAATTTAAGAGAGGTAGATCTCACCCAGTCCTTTTCACGCTGCTTTGAAGTTGCCAGATGGTGAGTGTGACTTCGGCTGTCTGCAGCCTAGTGATGAGCCATATTTCTATGGCCGGCCTTTTGTCTGCCAGTTTAGAGGGATTCACCGGCTCTAGCAGGAGAGCTACTGCTGTCCTGTGATCCGGCGAGAGCCCCTCCTTGCTAGTCGCCTCTACGGGCCGACTTTCGACCCTTTTCAGGGCCTCCCAGCGATGTGAAACTGGACGGGGGAGGCGAAGCTCATCTCCCAGATGTCCATGGCGGCCATTGCAAACCAGAAGTCCAAGATGGCTCCTTCCTGATACCCAAACTTTATTCCACTGATTTGTCAGCTAGGAAATTATTAGACAAGATTTGAGTGCTGTTCCTTCAGCAGGCTAATCTGCCTGCATTCAAAAATAATCCAAGGAACAGGGATTACACAGGGAGCTCTTCTATCTCATCCAATGAGCAATGCATATGATCTGTCTAGAGCAGGGGTGTCAAACTCGCAACGTCACATGATGTATTGCAACTTTTTTGCTATTGCCGGCAATGGGGTGGGCGCGGTTTTGCTATGATGCATCCGGCCTGCGGGCCGGCAGTTTGACACCCCTGGTCTAGAGCTAGAAGAATTATATGATAGACTGGCAAATATCCCAACATATGGCCCTAGCTAGAAATACTTGGGAATACCCCATTGGGTGTGCAAAATAGAATTAGAATAAGCAAAACAGTCCCACATCCCCACAAATAATAGTACACAAAACTTCTGGTAGCAGAAACAGTAACAAAAACATATCTAATATATTCATTGGGGACAGAACTAGTCTACACAATGAACAGAATCCCACTCTGTCTTCCCCTCCCCTCCCAGTTTAATTTAAACCTCTGTGCAGATATCAGTAGATTTTAACAACAGGACTAGCATTTTCTGCAGAGAGGTCTCAATTGAACTGAAGTGTGATATTCGTTAAGAAGAATGCCAGAGCCACTTATAGAGAAAGGTTGCACAATGCCTGATTGGTACTTTGCAGTAGGCAATATGTAGGCAGTCACTTATGTTGAAATCAGGTGGGCAATTTCTTTGGCAGCCTGAGACAACATGGCCACACAAGGCAGACACCAGATGGGAGGGTGTGCATGTACAGCAGGCAAGAATGACCAAGAGGTTTAGCAGATTCCAGTCCCTGACCTGATTGGATTTTCACCAATATCATGAATGAGATACTTTAGAAAATTTGTATGGAAATATAAGTATCAGGAGAACAGGAAAGACTCTACTTTAAAAGCGGAACAGCTAAGAACAATGATAAGATATTCTTATAGACTGACAACAAAGATGAGACTGAGTAGACTGAGGATGAGTTGAAATCTTCATCACGAAACCATGTCTTCTAAAGCCAGTTAGCTATGTTCCTCATGTCATAGTTACTAGGTGTGATAAATATCCGAAATATAATTGTTGTTTGTCTGTATACCTTATGCTTAAAAGACAGCCAGTTTGGTGCAGTGGTGCAATGGCACCAGACTACAAAAGGGGAAACTCTGAGTTCTAGGTGACCTGTGATTTAGGAACAAAGTTAGCTGGGTTGTCTTGGGCAGTCACTCTATCTCAGTCTTTAAATAGCAAATCAGTTCCAAAATTTGGCCAAGAAAACTCCTAGGATTTGTCCAGACAGTCACCAGGAGTCAACAGTGACTCAAAGGCACACTAAATCCTAATGCTTAGTGGTCTTTAGGATAAAAGATGGAAAGTCAGTGTTTCTGGAGCTAAGATATGTATGTATATAATGCTTAATATATACCAGATGTTTGTAATGCTCACTATATATTCTCCTCCCTTGTATTCTTTTATTCTAAGCTGATTTTTTTTTACTATTATAACAGGGGAATTGATTGATCATTTTGATTGCACATTTCTGTATTTTTTTCCAGTAACATAACACTATTCTGGAATTGCAATGAATGCTATGGCATACAAGTAATTTTACTAGCAGAAAAGATTGCCTAGTATTTTGTTTTCATAATTTAACGTGTGTAGTTATGGAATAAAAAAATAAATGGCTGCAGTGCAAAGAAAACAAAGGCAGTTTAGAAGGGACAAAACTGAATCTTGGCTATAAACGTGGCCCAAATTCTTACCAAAGGTGGCAGAAAGTTCACAGTTTATTGCCTTCTTCACTAATGTTTAAATAATTGATCATACCCAGTTCTTATTTACTGAATTTTCTTCTAGGCAACAGAAAAAAAAAAGAATATATTTGCTTTCTTTTCTTTTTCGTGACTCAGAGATGCGTAAACCATTCATAATTACAGGGAGCCTAAGTCAGATAAAATTCCTCTATTTTTTTTAAATGAAGCTTAATTAGCCTCTGCTCCACTGCAGTTGCTGATTTTTCATTTGCTTGACTGTTTTTCCTTACTAAGGGAATATTCCAAACTAGAATATTGCATTCATTTATTTATTTGTTTGTCCTTAAAGATTGGCATTGTATCATTTGATCAAAAGATATCCAAGATGATCAATAAGTAAGATAGAAAAAGGAATCTGCAATGGAACGACTAAGAGACACCCCAAAGAACATGAAGTTGAAACCTCTTGAAGTAAAAGCTGACTGTCATTATTCACAAAAGGAGGCAGCTATGTAGGGTTGCCATGGGGAAAAAAAATCTCTTGGGCCTAATATCAAAATGACACAAAGGGAAAGAAATGGCTGGACTTGAGGCATATAGATAAGTTTATATTGCAAATTTTGGGAATTTCAGAATAAGATAATTCCAGAACATACTAACAGATGTTGCAACTGACATCAGAACTTTGAAACAAATAATGTTTTCTGCTGTTATATCAGCTGAAATATCAGTATTTTCAGGAACAAAACTAATACTTAAGACAAGATAAAAACTACAGGAGGTAGCAAATGAAATTATTTATGTGATTCTGGATCCTGTATTCAAAATTTTCTGCTTTCACATATGAATCTTAATCACAGTGTTCCTGGCTTCTTCCAAATAGATATAGTAGATACAGGAGTATGAAGCTCATTCATATTTCATGACTTCTTGTTTAGTCCCAAAATATTTGGGATATTATTCCTATTGTGTTTTCCCGAAAGCAAGGCCTACACTAACAATAAGCCCTAGCTTGATTTTTGGGGGTGGACCTAATATAAGCCCTATCCAAAAAATAAGCCCTAGTTTTGCGGCGAGGCACACACCTAAAAATCAAGCTAGGGCGGGGGTGGGGATGTGGAGCTGCCCCACTCACCCGCACCCACTTACCTTGCAGCCAGAACTGTCCTTGCCGGACCACTTCTTCTTCTGAGGCCTCTCTGCAGCCAGGCTTGCATTTCTCAGTCACGGGGCTTTCCAGAAGGCCTGTGCAGCCAAGAACCAAGCTATGGATTCAATCCATAACTCGGTTCTGCAAGACCTCAGCAGCTGAGCACCAAGCTATGGATTGAACCCATAGCTCAGTACTCGGCTGCTTAGGCCTTCCAGAAAGCCCTGTGACTGAGAAATGCAGGCCCAAATGCAGCTGCAGAACTTCGGCCCCAGAAGAAGTGGACCGGCTGGGTGGGGCTGTCGGTGCCGGAGATGAGATAAGGCCTACCCCGAAAATAAGACCTGGTGCCTCTTTTGGAGGCAAAAAAAATATATATAAGACCCGGTCTTATTTTTGGGGAAACATGGTATATAAGAGCCATGGTGGTGCTGTGGTCAGAAAGCAGTATTGCAGGTTAATTGTGCTGACTCCTGGCTGCCGGCAGTTTGGCAGTTCAAGTCTCACTAGCTCAAGGTTGACTCAGCCTTCCATCCTTCCAAGGTCAGTAAAATGAGGACCCAGATTGTTGGGGGCAATATGCTGACTCTGTAAACAACTTAAAGAGGGCTATAAAGCACTGTGAAGCAGTGTATAAGTTTAAGTACTATTGCTATTGCTATATTGGATTCTGCCAAAATGACCAATAAGAGTGAAGTTAAGCAGGCAGAGTTTGATACTATTAAAGATGAGGGATAGAGACATTTTATGTAGCTTTATTTATGTTGGCTTGTGTCAAAGCAAAAGAAGGTATATGAAACTTTCTCAAAAATGAATTGCCTTGAATTTGTTAGCTTATATACATGTTTAAGAGAAACAAATATGATGTCTGTTGATTCTGAAGGAAAACAGCAATACATTTACTGATAAAATATCTTTATGAAAATGAGATTCAAATAACCACATCAGCATACTTTCAAACAAATGTTTTCAAGGGCATCATGAACATGAAATAAATAAAAGGTTCTCAAAAGCAGCCATGCATTTTATAGCCCCACATTTTACATTTGTTTAAATTAACTGTATTATTACTGTAAATGCAGCTTAAATTGGAAATGAGGTCATGTCTTTTAGAAAACACTTTCATTCCACAGAAAAGAAATATAAAGTGGTATGGGGGAATGTGTCATATCATTTCGTTTTCAGTGCATAGAAAGTGTAAGAGAATGGGATCAGTCTTAAGTCTCTATAGCAGGGGTGTAAAACCACATGACGTGTCGTGACATATCGCAACTTTTCCCCATTGCCGGAGCTGGGGTAGGTGCAGTTTTGGCATGACGCATCTGGCCCGTGGGCCGGCAGTTTGACACCCCTGCTCTATAGCATTAAAGTTTCGAACTTTATCTTGTGATAGCCTAATATTGCTGCTGCCATAGAAGTAAATAAAAACCTATCATATACGGCATGCATAGGTCTGGACACCTGCTAAATGTCTGCAAAAATTATCAATCTATTATATTTTGCAGCAAGATGGGTGGCAAATAAATTTAATAAATAGAAAATAAATACAATTTGATCCCATTTAATAAAATCCAGATTTTGCAACCAGGATGTGATATCTGTAAGTCAAATGTGCAGTTTTATGCACAAAGTCCTCCTCACTGCAACATATAGTATATTTCCTAAACTTAATCTTAAAAACCTGGAGAAAGCTGGTCTACCAAAATCCTGGTTCCATTTATTTTCTCTCCAGATCAAAAATACCAAGTTGTGATCTTGGAAAATATGGAGACAACTGATCGTAGAAAGGAGTAAAGAATAGTAACCACATTACCAGTCTGCCACAAACATAACTCCCACAAAAGATGAGAATATGAACAAAGTTTGTTCTCCAAACAATGAGATCATGCCCTTTATATTATAAAGATTTTTCAATGTTGGTCAAGGACCATATTTAATATTGTTAGAAGAGTGAAGTCCACAAAGTGGGAGCAAATTGTATTCTTTTTCCAGATTTTTCTTACACTTCTAAAAATGTTGGGATTCTATTAATCTCCTTTTATTCTTAATGACACATTTTGATCTTACTGGGTCTGTACTTTCTCCCTAAGTTGCCAAGAAAGAAAGTAGCAAACAATCCATTGTATCAATGTTCAGTGCTAAAGAAAGTTAGCAGTACAGGTTTGTTCTCAATGTGAATCAAAATCTTTAATCTTTCTCCTTGAGATTCAATATTTCTCAAAGAGGCATACATAAAAAAAGAATGTGTGAAGAGTTTGACTCCATGTGCCAGCCTCCCAAGTAGACCAGACAGGAAGCACAACAAAGTGAACTAATTCTACTTTATTAAAAGGCTATATCAACCAAATTTTGCAAGTATAAATTTCCTGACATATTTTTACCACCTGACAAGTGGTAAAAGTGGATTTTTTCCCCTAGGTTTCTTTCTCTGCCCATTATTCAGCTGTGGGCTCCTCCCCTCCCTTTTATCTGATCATCCGGTAGGCAATATCTCCTCCCCTCATCCCTCAAGGTCATTTCCACTTAACATTACATCTTCCCACGTTTTGTTCCTTCTTGTCTTCCTTAAAGGGGGGCGGGGAAGCTCAACTAAAAGTTTTTTGAGAGAAGTGTGATGATGGGCAGCAGAGGGGCTCAGTGTCTTTTTGCACTGAATAGCATGGTGCAATAACTCTAATTACTGTCCATGTGTGTGTGTGTAGTGTGTATTTGTGTGTTTATGTGTGTGTGTAAAATTATTATTATGGAAATATTTCACTGAGCCAATGCTATAGAAGGAAGGAGTGATTCCATTCAATTTTTGAAAATTGAAATCACTCTTTAAAACTGTTGATTCTGTGCATTGATCATATTTTTGAATTCCTGGGCTACGAAAGTGTTCCTCTTGCTTTTTAAACTCCTGTTACAATGCCTGGTCATAAGGTTTTCTCATGGGGTTGAAACAATGTCCCAAGGAAAGAACGATTTATCTATCAAGTATAAATAAATGCAAAAAAGGATTCACATCCTTCTCCTGAGCTCATTAGTTTAAAGTAATTTTCATCAATGTCCAGTAATGTGCATGGGATCAAGTTAAGAAACAATTTTGGACACAGCTGTAGACATGAAAAAGAAGTTAAATAATGCAAAGAAAATAAAACAAAACAATTCAAAATCAAGCAACTTAAAAGTACTTGAAATATTTCCTCTAATAATTTACTATTTAATTTTGTGAAGTTATTTAAGCAAGTAATTGTGGTAGGTGGCTTTGAAGTTATTTTCTTTCCTCTTTCACACATGTGCAGAAAAAATGTTCTGCATGAGAAAATACCTAATCAAATTTCTGGCTTTGAGCTGAGAAGGAGTACTTTCATTATCTTTCTGATATTTATTTTAAGAAACTATACATTTGCGGGTCCATTCCTTCTCCTTTTCCTCCTTCTCAATAAACCCAGTGTACTGCTGCTTTCATTTTCTATTTTATTAGGACATTTCATATTCCATAGTGATCTTAGCCAATCAGGAATTATGATATTTGATGCTACATAAAACTAGATTTGGTATGTGCTGAAATCAATAAAACCAAATCAATCTGATTTACACACTTAGACATTTAATCAGCAGTATATGTTTCTGTTTGTTCAGTGTAATATATTTTATAATAAGTGTTTATTGGGTTATGTTCCTAGAATAGGGATAATGTTTTCTGATTCAAGCACATTAATGATCATAGCTAATTATATGTCCTAAGGTATGCCCAACTTTATCCTTCCTCTTACTTTAATGTGCTCCAGAAAGTATATCCAATTACTGTATGAAAAAAGACCAATCTATTTAACTTAGCCTTATTTCAAACTTTGCAAACTTTGTTATAACTTTTATAACAAGATTACCCATGTATATCTTGTTTACTCTTTGAGTCTCTTGCCATCTGTAATGGCCAAGAACTTATATGTTATTTCATCTTCCTTGAGAATTACCCCAATGACTGAAGCATTGTTATTCAGAATCAATAGGTCAGTTTGAAGAATTTGTTTCTTTGGAAATAAATTATTGTAACATATTTACAACTAGTATATGGATCTGAATGATTGTTGAGAGTGTATATATTTGAGTCAGCATACACTGTTCAGAAATTAAGATGCCATCCCAAACTTCAGAAAGTATTTGCTTACTAGTGGCAAAATAAGAGCTGATAACTGAATTTCATGATCTGCTTGGAATTGGATCTGGACTTACTTTAACCATTACCCTAACCAGACTTCTCAGTCATGAGAACTTCAGAGTGACAAAAATAGCAGAGAGAGCCAAGACCATTGCTCTGAAATATCTGAGAACTACAGTATGCAACTTTTTTTTTTTTTTGGCCAATCACATATCATTTTTATAGAGATGGTTAGCAAATCTTTTTCATCTTTCCTTCATTTTTTTTTAGTTTAGCACTCGTAACAAAGCCTGGTATACTTTTCAGTGGCTATAGCAAACCAGACGACATTTTCTGATGCTTAGACAGGGTGATTTATGTTTTCTTGCTATCTTGCAATTTACAAGTGATTGCTAACCCCTAGTGGCAGCTTTACAGGAAATGGCTGCTTCTTCTAGCTGAAGCCAGCCTTTTGAACAAACAGCTAATATTTGAATTGCAAAAAGAATTAGCAACATATAAAAGCCTACTGTTGTATATGTGCATATGCAGTCTTCTTTCCTGTCTTTGATATTTTTCAAATTCTTATAATGGAGGGAAAAAATGAAAATGTAAGGATGTTCAAGAGTGGAAGGAGGTTTTCATTTTCTAGTGATCTATCTTAAATTTCTAATAATGAGCTTTTGGCAGCTTACGTCTTACATAACTGAGAGCTGATGTATGAGACACAAATTTATTTTCATTTCTCTAACCAGAAAATATCTCACTATTATTACTTCACAATTCCATAAACTTGTGAATGTGTTGCTAAAAAAAAGGCCAATGGAAAACAGATTTGTTTTAGGCTCCAAATTAGCAATTAAACTCAAAGATTTGTGAATCCTTGTGATTTGTATGGACAAAATAAGAACAATTCTAGCTCTTTCACCATTTAAAATAATATGATGAACCAAACATGAACAAAATAAACTGTTCAGAAGGGATAATACTAGCTAGTTTAAGACATTTGGTTTCAGCACATTTTATGCCAGGGAGTTTTTTTCTGATTTTTCATGATAAAAAGCAAAACTATGATCCCATCTTCCAACATTGTTTCTGATGCATCTTCTATAATAACATCAAATGTTAATCAGGTAGAGTTTCGAAGAAAAGTGCTACTTTACATAGCTGTGGTTTCAAAACCTTTTCTGCCATCAAATTAATTATAAAAGCTTGTCTTCACCTACAATTCCCCACTACAGGTTCCTTGTCTTTCTCTTTTTCCCTAGACAAGTCACTATAGTTTTCTTAGTAAAATTTCAAAAGAGGTTTGCTATTGTGTACTTCATAGGGCTTAGAGCAAGTGATTGGCCCAAGGTCACCCAGTTGGTTTTGTGCCTAAGGACCAACTAGAACTCACAGTTTCTTGGCATCTAGCTTGATGCCTTAACCAAACTGGGTTTCTATAATATTAACTAAACATATCTAAAAATAACAAGTTGGGACTCTTTTGAGTATGCACAGAGAAGAGAGGGTTTATCTCAAATGTGGCAGAGCTTTCATATGAGAAGAGAGATAACTTGACAGTTGAAAAATAATCATTTTGGGCTTTGGAATTCCTTATCTCATAGACCCAGCATTTGTTACTGCAGGGATAACTCAGATGGATATCTTCTTGTCTTCATGTTACCATGTTAAATATATTAATTTTATTATTAATACAGTAATTATATGCTAATTATCAGTATGTTGAATAATATCCTATCACATAATTAATGATTAATATCATGATTAGTATAGATGTCACAGAATCTGCAGAGTGGGTGGCAAGGAGGACAGAACAATTAAAAAAGGGTCACACCTTGCAGCACAAGCCCTGCCCTTTCCTACATGCATCATGACATTGCACACACATTTGAAAGGTGAGGAGCTTGCAGCAAGATAGCACTTTGCAGTTTTTATCATTTTAACAAAGTATCAAAACAATGCAGATGCTCATAAATGCAAACATTAGTGCATATTCAAATCAATGGTTAAGAGATTAGCCTGTGACTAAAATCAAAATTGCAATGAGCAAGCTAAGAGATTGTTCTATAAATATACAAATCCTAAAGAGAAGACAGTATATCATGATTATGCTGTACCTTTTCATGGTAAGCCACAATATGCAAAGCATAGCAAAACATGGTAACTAATGGGCAAAATAAATTGAAAGCAGATGAGATGAAATGAGGTGAACCAAAGTAAACCTAGTTTACCTCAACGGAATTCAGTACACCTCTCTAACTCTCTAAAACTGCAAACTAGCCTTGCTTTTACCACATCCATCTACTGGTTCCTACTTTGTGTCTTTTTTAATCTCTCACCTGGCTTTTTTAAAGATCCATCAATGATCCTTAGTCTTCCATTTCCTTTCAGTTCATTCACTGGCCTTCACACATTTGTTTTGCATTTTTTTGTATTTATTTCTTTAATTTATATGGCCACATAATTCAAAATTAATCTGAATGGACTACAAAAAATAGATGCTGATGGAATGTTCTTCCCAAACTTCTCCAATAGACTTCCAGGAGAGTAAAGCAATATCAGTTGTGCAGCAGGTTGTAGAGCAGCTCCTGGTGGAGACAAACCTTCATGCAATTGCTGTATTAGTTGTATTATGGCAGTGTGCCGGTTTATCATTTGTATATCCACTTGCGGTTGATGCTGTAATGATGCCTTGGTTGTGTATTCTGCAGATAGTGGACTGCCCCAAGGATCTGGCAGCAGGAAATGCAACAGAAAAGAAATGCTTCCTGGGTTCCATCAAATACATAAAATCCATCAAATTGCTTAATAGATGGAAGCCAGAGCATGACAACTCTGTTGGATCTGGTGGGGTAGGAAGAATGAATAGGAGATAGGCAGTGGTGGGATTTAGCCAATTCGCACCACTTCGGCAGAACCGGTAGCTATTTTTTTGTTGCCCAAGCCCAGAATGGACTTCCGGAAGCGGCATCCACACAGAGAACCGGTTGTTCACATATTTGAATCCCACCACTGGAGATAGATAGTCAACAAATAAGTCAGACATATGTCATGAATTCCACACTGAAATCTGCTGGAAGCCAGTGCAGCTTCTAAAATATAGCATAGGCATACTGAGGAAACTCTCAAACCTGTCAATATTGTCACATTCTGTACAATTGTAGCATCTGAGTGGCCAAGAAGAGCTGCACCATGCATTGCATGTTGAAATAATCCACATAGGAGGTGATTAAGATGTGAGTGACCATGAGCATCACACAAAGAGGCTATCATTGTGACTAGAACCAGCCCTTCAGTTTTCTTCATTATCTCTATGTATGACCACATCATTTCAAAGTTCTTGTTTTGTACTGATAACTGTTTTTTTGCACAATTCCACAATTTTTTGCACAATTCACTTATTCATCAACAACTCATTTTTGATCTTACCTTTTCTTACTTTACCACACATTCAACAACACAAGTTCTTTTGTTCGACAGAGTCGTGTCTTGATGCATGAAATATAGGATTAGAAAGGTAATAAATATGACACTGGTTTCTAACCCCGAGACTACCTCAAAGATGCATTTTCCTTTAACATGAAACTTATGTCAGATAGTGAAAAAATAATTAGACTTCCAGTTAGATAATAGAAACTGAACATCTGTAAATCACATGGGAAAAAGGGTTTTTATCCTACACTGCATTGGAGATGAAACTAGTGGTGATGGGAGGGCTTTTTTTTTTTCATTTGTTATATAATACCTTCTCAAAAATGTTCACCTGGAATGGCGGTGGGAGATTTTTTAAAATTTGTTATATAATACCTTTTCCAAAATGTTCACCTGGAATCTGCCTTATTATCTTTTCAGATAGCTCATTATATCTTTATCATGCATTTTAATAAGTGAAGTTTAAACTTAATGGCTATATGTATAAATGTGACTAAATTCAATAGCAAAAATATACCAGTGTCCTGATACATAATTCTCCAACTAAGAGAGATAAAGGGGGGAAAGTGGCCTTAGGTTAGGTTATGCTTCTCCTGAGTAAAATTACAGCTCTGAGCCACTTAAAGCACCACAGAAAATCTGCTACTACAAGGGCACAAATATATGTGAGGGTAGAAATTATTGCAGTTAGGAGCCAAAAGCAGCTATTTCTTTTTAAAATGTAATCATCTCTCTTTCTTGTATAGTATTTTATTTTAAAATAATCTGCTTATATTTTTTAAAGAGTCAATTAATCTATTGATCCTTTGATTTTGATCAAAGACCAGAAACACACACACACACACACACACACACACAAACATATATATGCCAACAGTGTAAAAATTGCCTAGATAGTGTCAGATGAGCATAGGATCCAATAGACTTCAAGGTCATTCATTTTTAGATACTGACAGCTGCCATGCAAGACTTTTTAACATTTTCAAAGCTTTATTTTTATTTATTTTTGCCTGATAAAAGACAAATGAACTTCTGACTATGATCAAATATAGTAATAAAGACATTAATATTTTGCGAGAGACCCTAACTTCACAACCCATTTTGGAAGGCCTGTGAGCTTTTGTGTGGTGCTGAGGGACAATGCCCTGGAGCTATCTTTTTTTCCCTTTACTTTAGAATTTTGAAGTAACTTGGCTCAGTTGCCTTTTCTGATGGAGAAGAACATTTCCATTCAAATGCATGATTTATTGCATTTGTCGACCTTCCGGCTTCAATTTACCCTTCCATCAGGGGGTTGTTGTTGTTGTTGTTGTTGTTGTTGTTATTGTTGTTGTTATTTATGGCTACCACTTTGCAAAGTTAATGGGAAGAAACTGAAGAAGGAGGGATATAGTTAATTTTCATAAATATTTCAATTTGTCCCTTAGCTGCTATGGGGAAACTGTATTCACCAGAATTGTTCTTTTTCTTTTTTTCTTTTGCTGAACTATTCAGTGAACATTTTGGTCTTTGTGGTAAAGGAGCAAGGCTTTTGTTTGGAATAAGTGTGTACTTTGGCTCAAAATTATACAGAAAACACAAGGGCTATCAACTTCAATGTGCTTTAATTAGCTTGCATGAGTCACTTTGTTTCAAAAGATTACCTTGGAAGCATAACATTCCTGTTATTTCTGAGAATTGTTCTGGATCTTAAGTGAGAAGTTGTGAGAAATTGTGGCCGGTTATTATTTTTGTGTTTTATTTATTTTAAATGTTTTATTTGTTCAAATAATCTCACCAAACAAGTGACTCTGGGCAGCCCTATAACAAATCTGAATAATCAACAAATGCTTAAAGCCATTGCCATTGCCATTATTAATTATTAACCATAAACAGTGTAAAAACACAGCAAGAACAAGAAATATCAGATGAAAGGATGTTAATAACAATGGAACTATCTCACTACTTCATCCCTCTCCTAGTTTTATAGCTGGATATATACATGATGGGCACTAATATATTAATATTATTGTAACTTAATTTCTAATAATGAATTAGATTTTCCCAGGCCCTTGGGTCAGGTGGATAGATGACTTCTGGTGTTATAGATATGCATATGTATTTTCTGTAGAGTTACTGTTTATCCTTGAGTGCCCAGGGTTAAATGTTCTGGATTTTTTTTTTTTTTTTTTTGCATTTTAATTCTTGTAAGACACTCAAAGACACCGTTTAGAGTTTGTTCCAAAGTAATCCTTACTGAACTTTATGCTCAAGTTAATGAATATGTTAGTCTGTTTCCCATGCAGATTTTTTTAATAAAAAAAAGTCAGTAACATAAATAATTGAGATGACTAAAACTTTTCTTTGGGGGGAAAAATACCAATTTTGTGCCCAATCTTCTACACCTGTTTAAAGCTTGTTTAATGTTTACCTCTGGGGGGCAGCTGCTCATATCAATTTGATTCCTATGTGACATTACTCTCCCTTTTTCTGAGTTTTTAGTTAAAATCCTGCCAAAACCTCAATGTGACTTTGCAAAAATCTTGCAGAAAATCTCTAATCATATTGCAGACCAAGAAAGAAGTAGATAAAATACAGGATATTACATTTTACAGATTACCAAGTCCAGAAGCCTCATTATCTACAGCAAGCAAGCAAGCAAGCAAACACGCACAGGCACCAACAAACTTTGATTTCTGAGTGAAATTTAGCTTTGATTTATCATGAGATGCATGTGCATTTTTGCTCATGGACTGAATGAATGAGAAGGACAATACAACGAGCTTTTGCTTATTGTCTCTTTGTCTGTAGGGATTCCTGACTGAGTGAGTACCAAGGACATTGATTACAGGAATCTGAACCCATCAGAAATCCATAGAAGGGAACCTGCATTTAGTAGCCCCTCTACCACAGCCAAAGATAAAAAATACACAATTATTTTTTATACCATGCATTCAGTAAATATGTCCCAAAGTTATATTTTTTTTCAACAAGATGTAGAAGGAAGAAAATATGCCAATGATAACAAGTTCGATAATTTTTTTCCCTCTCTCTCTCATACGCACTTTCTGTTTCCCTTGCTTAACACTACATTTACTAGCCCACTTGACTTTGTAATTAGCACTTTGTATGTTCCCCAAATATTGCCCTTGCTATCTGTAAGTATGAAGAACAGTTTTAAGTAGCACCTTATATGGCTTATTGTGAGAAAAAAATTAAAAAGTAAGCAAGTTGCCTCCTACTAATATTTTACTCTGCCCAAAAGTGGCAGAAAGTAACACCTTTTCTTGAAATCTAATCCTAACTGCTTTATTTTAACTTTATTTTAAGCAGTAAATAAATACCCTTCTGCTTATCTAAGCCTCTCTTATTCATTAAGCCCTTCTCACACCCCTTTCTTCTGAATCAATTAAGGGAAGTAGTGCAGAAAGATGTATTTCTTTTCCAAAAAATATCAGCTGATAAGACACCAGTGAATACAAGCCTGTGAGGACTTCTTTGCCACATGAGATAATAATGAGGCATATCCAGAAGTCCCAATAAGCTTATTTTGTAATGAAATAATATATATAGTTATCATCAACTACTATACTCTAGATCTCTCCGGGTAGATTCAAGGTCCTTCTGCAGAATTATTGGCTTCAACCTCTTCCACAAGCCTTTTGGACAGGTTTTGCCTGTCAATCTGTGAAAGTTCTTACTATGGCATCTTCATCATGCTTATTGCTTAATCGGTATTTAGTCCAGCTCACCACTGGTGGGGAAGAAAAACTAGGTTTTTTTGCCAGTGCCCTTTCCTCAATCCTTGTTTCACTGGGTTTGCTTTTGCAGTGAGGGGGAATAAATCAGTGGGTGCGAAGGAAGATCAGAATATGTGTCTTTCAGACCGATCTGAAAGGGATGGGAGAGTGGCAAGGTCATAAAGACTTGATTTCACAAGAGAGGAGCATTCTGAGGAGCCAGGTAGCAGGACAATGCAAGATTTCCTGTGGAACAGTAGCTCTACTAAGAAATCTTCCTGAAGGCCTGAAGAATTGGTAGGGAGAAAGGAACATTCATTTTGGTTATAATAACAAGTTTTGTCAAATGATTAGTACTCATTAAATCTGAATCCATTTCACTAAGGGCAAATAAGTGTATAATGTTCCAGATAGATAAGCATTTAAGGTGCATGCTTTTGATCTTTAAAGTAGCAGCCAGTGGAAATGGGGGCAACAGGAATGGGACTATGCAATGCGGTTGAGTGGAATCTTTTCTCTCATTGCCAGTAGTAGCTTTGGAAAAGGGTTGATTTTATAACTGTAGAGAAGCCTTTTCCCACATGGCTGTATTCCCAGTCATATCTGGGATTCTTGTTTTTCCTTTTGACAGAGCAATGTTTAGAGAAACTAAATGAAAATGTTAGTGGGTACAAAACTAATCTGGCATTTAATTCAACACTGGTGACTTCGAGGAGAGTTCTAACTTCAAAAGCCTAGACCAGGGGTAGGCAACCTTGGCTCTTTTATGACTCGTGGACTTCAACTCCCAGAATTCCTGAGCCAGCATGGCTGGCTCAGGAATTCTGGGAGTTGAAGTCCACGAGTCATAAAAGAGCCAAGGTTGCCTACCCCTGGCCTAGACAGTGGTCTTCCCTAAGGAATGTTATTTTTGAAGTACTGGCATTTCACTGGGTGTGACACAATGTGTTGGGAATGTAATGCAAGATTCACAAACAGATTTAAGCAAATCCTAAAACTGTTTGTTGAGTATGTGTACAATGCACTTAGTGAATGATACATTTGCATGTATACAATTTGACATCTAGTTTGGTCATAATGAAAGTCAATTCCGTTATAGCTAGCTGAACATCTGATTGCCCCTGAAGTGGTGTTCTGTATAATTTCTGAGATCTGCTACAGCCAGTTTCTTCTCTATCCTTCCCTATGTAAATGATGCATCACATCCCTGACTTCATATGTGAATGCTATTTTGACCCCCTAAGAGTCACATGATAATAAATCCATGGCTACACATGCATACAGGCATGCACACATTCAAGCAGTCATGTGTTATTCCTGCAGGGATGGAAGAAAAGAAGGAAAGTTCTTTGGAAGTTGGGATGGCACTGAAAATAGCCCGCATTGTTCTTGCTTTCATACTTTCTTCCTGTTGGGATGGAGAGCAGCCGAGTCTTCTGCAGGCAGAGAAATGCAATGCATCTGAGGATGAGATGAGTGGGTAGATCTCTTAGTGATCCATGACTAATATACTCACACCAAAATTTGACTCAGATCATGAGGAAAGGCAATAGCCTATCTGGTATAGCTTTTCATGCCACATAGGGGAAAACCAGAAGCACTGAGTTAGTTCATAAATATGGACAGGAGAATGATTAATGTACAACAAAGGAGAAATACATAACCAGAAAGAAAAAAAAAATTCTCCAGTCATTTTGAAATGACAAGGCAAATTCAAAAACACATCAATCTCATTTTTTAAAGCACTGTGGGATTGAGAAAGAAAAACATAATGGAATAGTGTTTTCATTTTTGTTTTTCTGAGGCAACGGAGTAGAGAGGATTAGAAAGTGGAGGCAAGGTTTTGGCACCATGTGATTGAAAGCTCCCTAGCAACCTCACTCTATGGTTCCCACGCTTGTTCTGGGGAAAGGTCTGGTAATCAGTGTAGCCAATAAGATAGATTTCTAGTTTTGTGAAGAAGGCAATAAGGGCGATAATATCCCTGAATTAATTCAGCAATCTACTGCTATGCGTGTCACTGTTGTACTAAGTGATTAGATGGAGCAGAGAAAAATTCTGTACTTTCAGATTTCATAGGCATTTTGAATTGCTTGAATAACTCTCTATTCTTTGATTTCTGCATCTCTAAAATGAAGTAAATATCAGCTATCTGCCATTTTAGAGTACTCTTCAGCTAAGTTAATTCACCCTGAAAGAATCTTTGGGAGTGTTGACTGAATAGGGCTTAATAAGTACTGAATAAATTGACTTTCAGTGTACATTAGTCATGGATGCAGAATAAAGCACCTCTGAATTTAGTGTCATTACACTGTTGTTTAGTTAAGCAGCCTGTTGTCTCAGCGATTTTTGTAGCCTTTCCTTATATGCATCCCATTGCTTTAATTAGACCATTAATATGAGCCCAAGGAAGAACTTGTGCAAATGAAGTTAACACGGCCAAAATAGGATGATTTAGAAACAAACAGAAAAGGATATATTGGTTTTTATTTTTAGAGCTGTGCAGCACTTCAGATTGAATATCCAAAAAATGCTTCAAGATGCATGGTACCATGAATGTAGCATCTGTCTAAAATGTCTGAAAGCAACTGTATCTTTGCCCGGGATAAATCCCAGGTTAAGATATGGCTGCTTCAAGGTTTTGGAGACAGGTGCTATATTCACATTTCTGCATACTCCAAAGTACTTTGGGGAGAATGAATTTCAGTGCCGACATTTTGTAATCTTCTTTAGAGAAACTAAATGAATATGTTAGTGTGTTCAAAACTAACCTGGCACTTAATTCAACACTGCAGTCTTCAAGGAGAGTTCTAATTTCAAAAGCATAGAGAGTGGTCTTCCCTAAGGAATGTTATTTTGGAAATACTGGCATTTATTTTCTCACTGTGACATAATATGGTGTGAGTGTAATGCAAGACTCACAAAGAGATTTAAGCAAACCCTATAACTATGTGTTGTGTATGTATACAGTGCAGTTAGCGAATGATGCATTAATTATTAATAACAACAGCAACAACAGCAACAGCAACAACAGCAACAGCAGCAGCAACAACAACAACAACAACAACAACAACAACAACAACAACAACAACAACAACAACAACAACAACAACAACAATAATAATAATAATAATAATAATAATAATAATAATAATAATAATAATAATAATAATAATAATAATAATAATGTTGGAAGGGACCTTTGAGGTCATCTAGTCCCACCCCCTGCTCAGGTAGGAAACCCTATACCATTTCAGACAAATGGCTGTCCAGTCTCTTCTTAAAAACTTCCAGTGTTGGAGCATTCACAGCTTCTGGAGGCAGGTTGTTCCACTGATTAATTGTTCTAACTGTCAGGAAATTTCTCCTTAGTTTAGGTTGCTTCTCTCTTTGGTTAGTTTCCATCCATTGCCTTCAGGTGCTTTGGAGAATAGCTTGACTCCCTCTTCTTTGTAGCAACCCCTGAAATATTGGAACACTGCTATCATGTCCCCCCTCATCCTTCTCTTCATTAAACTAGACATACCCAATTCCAGCAATCGTTCCTTATATGTTTTAGCCTCCAGTCCCCTAATCATCTTTGTTGCTCTTCTCTGTACTCTTTCTAGAGTCTCAACGTCTTTTTTACATCGTGGTGACCAAAACTGGATGCAGTATTCCAAGTGTGGCCTTACCAAGGCATTGTAAAGTGGTATTAATACTTCATGTGATCTTGATTCTATCCCTCTGTTAATGCAGCCTAACACTGTGTTGGTTTTTTTGGCAGCTGCAGCACAGTGCTGGCTCATATCTAAGTGATTGTCCACTAGGACTCCGAGATCCCTCTCACAGTTGCTACTATTGAGCAAGGTACCACCTATACTATACCTGTGCATTTGGTTTTTCTTACCTAAATGTAGAACCTTACTTTTTTCACCACTGAATTTCATTTTGTTAGATAGTGCCCAATGTTCAAGTTTGTCAAGATCCTTCTGTGTTTTAAGCCTATCTTCTGGAGTGTTGGCTATTCCTGCCAGCTTGGTGTCGTCTGCAAATTTGATGAGTTCCCCATCTATCCCCTCATCCAAATCATTGATGAAGATGTTGAAGAGCACTGGGTCCAGAACAGAGCCCTGGGGCACCCCACTACACACTTCCCTCCATGTAGATGCAGTTCCATTGAGGACCACACGTGAGTATGGCCGATCAGCCAGCTACGAATCCATCTGGTGGTGATACTGTCTAACCCACATTTTTCTATCTTATCAAGTAGTAGGCTGTGGTCTACTTTATCAAATGCCCTACTGAAGTCCAAGTAAATTATATCCACAGCATTCCTCTGGTCCACTAATTTTGTTACCTGGTCAAATAATGCAATAAGATTTGTCTGGCATGATCTGTTTTTGACAAACCCCTGTTGGCTTTTGGTAATGACTTTGTTTTCCTCTAGGTGTTCGCTGATTCGTTGCTTAATTATCTTTTCCAGAATCTTCCCAGGTATTGAGGTCAGTCTGATAGGTCTGTAGTTTCCTGGATCCATTTTTCCCCTTTTTTTGAAGATGGGAACTACAACAGCACTTTTCCAGTCCTCTGGTAGTTCCCCAGTGCTCCAGGATTTAATAATTTAATAAAGAACCTTTATTTGTATCTAAATTACATGTGTATTTATTTATATCTTTATCTTTATTACATGTATGTTTCACATGTTCTCTTGCATAAGATTGCTTTAATTTACATTTCCTTGAAAATACAGATTGGAGAGTTTGAATGCATACTGTAGTGCTAATGGAAAATGGCTGCCATGCGGGGAGATGAACTTGCCCATTCACAAAACGGCTGCCAAAGATCCAATCAGTTAAAAAGCCATTAAATTTACCAGAAGGCAAATTGGCACAGTTGCTTCCTTCCTCTCTTTATATCACCAAAGTTATTTATTTACAACCTTCCATCTTTGGGCTTCTTTTAACAGACTGGTGGGAATATATTCAAACAAAACACTAAGATGCATATTCTTACAATGGAATATTCTTCCAAACAGACAATCATCTTTTCTCCTTAGGGTATTGTTGTAACAAACATTGTAACATTTACAGGTATTTCTGTAGGCTTGTTTGTTTACATAATAAACCTAACCATATGGGGAAGTTCATTATCATCTGAGTCTTTTCCCCCCCCTTCCAAAAGGTTAGGCTGACATTCACTAATCATTGCACATAAAATAAGATAGTAGCAATAGGAAAGTAGTAGCTTCCTACTTCCTTCAAAAAACACTACCACATCAACAAACAGTGGGACTTCTTTAGGCCAAAGATATCCATCAACTGTCTTGGAATTGATTTCATTACTAATACTCTTTTCTGTCTTAATTTCAAGGAGCACTACACAGATCAACTGCTGTTGTAACAACTAACAACTTTATCTTATTAGTTCCCCTAATGGTGGGGGTGGGGGGAGATTTCCTGTGTAGATGTCATAATCTTAGGCAATTCGTTTGCTATTCCATCTGCTGGTCCAAATGCTAAAAACAGCAAATAAGCCTGAACTAGAGCTTTGTGTATGCCAAATATATGTTAGTGGCTTTCATCAACATAATGTTCCCTTGAACAGCAGGTTGGACATTTGGTGGGAAGCCTGAAGGATTCCAATTCTGCAATTTGTTGGCTAGTAATGCTAAGCAAGGAAACCCATCTTGTGTGCTAGTAAGTTCAGTTCTGGATGACTCTTTCAGAAAATGTTCTAGAACAGCGTCTCAGTCCTCAGCAGTCCTAACATTTGTAATAATTTGCTGCAAACAGTAATCTGGCAAACACATAGTTTGCTGCAAACAAAAAGCTGGCAAAGTCCAAAAAGATTTAGGCATCAGATGACTTTGCTTCCTGTGTGGTAGAGTTGCTTGTTTTTTAACTGACAGGATTAGCACAACAATGGGTGACAATATCCTTAAAAAGAACACCACTGCTTGAAGTTTGATGCAAGTATTTCTGAGAACTTTGCCACCAACAACACTGGCACAGAAATTCTTTTAATCTTTATATGCATGACAGTCCAGATTGTGGAAATATATCACAAATCATATAGATGTCTGGCAACACTGCACTGCAGTTGATCCATATTCCATTCAGTTACATGAAGCCAAACGTCGCTGCTGGAAGACAAAGCTGTCAGAGGGGTCAATTTAGGAGTCACATTTTTAAATAGAGATTTTCTTGACCACCTACAGCCACTAAAATGGATGATATTTTCCCTTATGGGAGATCATTAGCCTGTCTGTGTTACATGCCATACACTGTAAATCAGATTAAACAAAACTTGTATTTAAAAACAAAACAAAACAAAACTACAGCTTCATTTTTTACTGTGTTTATGTTTGGGCATTTATTAATCTTTGCTTTATTCCTGTTCTTTTGTGTTATTGGTTCTTAACATTTTCACTGTTAGCCACCAATGAAGACTTGAAAAATCTAGCCAGCTGATAAAATCACTTCTTTAAACCCTGCCCTTCTCAGAAAAGCATGCAGAGCACAAGGGGACTATCCTGTCTAGCTTCACTAAAAGACATGGGAGTGATCTGCTTGCTGAGGAAGGGTTTACAATTAACCCTTCCTGCCCAAAAAAACTGCCTTAAAAGAACTGTGGGAAGTCAGCCCCTCAGAGAAGGAAATATTAAAAGGGCAGAAAAATATATTTCCTCAAAAGGATTTTTAAAAGCAGAAACCAACCCTGCCGCCAAGTCTCTCTGCCCAAGCAGGAGCCAGCCCTATACAAATGCAGATGTAACCATCAGGAAAGTTGGAGCCAGCTAGGAGATCAAGAAGACAAAGACCTAAAATCTGCATACCCCACCTGTGACAGGACATGGTAGGATTAACTCACAAAGGCCAAAGGGCACACCCAGACTCAGGTCAGAATATGTGACACAGGAAATAGCCTCAAAGTTCATGTCACAGGAACAGGAAACTTCCAAACAAAAGGCTTTCAGAGGGTATAAAAACCTACTCCACATGTGCTCAGCCTTGATTTCTCTCGTCCTTCCTGCCAGAACCATCTTTCAGTCCGGCTCTTCAATCAACTGCAACCTTCTTCCCAGGGCAGTCGCCATGTTGTTTATTTATCCCCGGCTTGGATGAACCAGGATAAAGACTTTTCTTCCCACAGAACATGAAGTGCTCTGCCAGATTGTGTACAAGTATGATGTGAAATGAATGAAGGCAATTATATGTGTTGCAGGATCCAATCTGGGTCAGTCACCAGGACTAGAGGTTTTGTCTTCTGAGCTTTCCGACATGTGTTGGAGCCCATCTTCAGGGAATTTCTCTCTAACAAAATGTGTGCTGTTCTGTGTGTGGTATTTATAGTGCATGTTGTAAATGGCTTTTTAGATGTTGACTGGGGTGTGTTGATGGCTGGCTTTTAAGCCATTAGCTGTCATTTGCTTGTGCTGCCCAGCCCTCACCTT
The DNA here is from genome assembly GCA_023970755.1 of Azemiops feae. Classification (NCBI taxonomy): domain Eukaryota; kingdom Metazoa; phylum Chordata; class Lepidosauria; order Squamata; family Viperidae; genus Azemiops; species Azemiops feae. Next base: position 117,420 of record JALGBA010000039.1, read on the forward strand.
CTAAGTACTTGATAGGCTGGTGGTTGACTCCTGTTGACTGACAAGGGGCATGTTTCCCAGGCTTCAATCACTTCCCTGGCTGTTTTTGTGCCTGCTTGTCCAAAAGTCTTAGTAGCTGTAAAGTTGAATGTGTGTCCTTGTAGTGTGAGGCTACCAATGAGTTTAGGTCTCCTCGTCTGACCACTCACTTGGTTTCTTTCAATCTGGTGGTTAGTTTTCTCCCCATCTGAACTCCATAGTCACAGGGGCAATCCATGCAGGAGATTTGGTAGATTATATTGGAAGTATCCCCCACCTCCAAGCAATCTTTACAATGTGTAATTTATCCTCATATGGTAGCCTCTGTGTGATGTGTGATGCCCACTTGTAGTTCTCGGAAGCTGCGTTCTACAGCTTCCGAAATGTTTTTTATGTATGATGGAAAGTATACATGTTTCAGAGTCTTCTTTAATTGAAATGGCTTCAATTGGAGTGGTTTATAGGCCTTGTTGAATGAATGAATGAATGAATGAATGAATGAATGAATGAATGAATGAATGAATGAATGAATGAATGAATGAATGAATGAATGATAAAGATGGGCTTATGATTTTTCTGTATATCTATGAATTGGGAAGAATAAAGTCCTCTTTCTCATTAAGGGATTCTGAATCCTTCCTCTGCAGATATGTGGCCAATAGAAGAATAGAGATGGCTATTGTTGCAGATGTTAATATTCTTTCTTTCTAATATTCTTTTTTTTTCTTTCACCACCATCATCAAACCTCAGTAATATTGTTTCAGGCATATTCCAGCTTGTCAATGTCTTTTTAAAATGCAGCACTCATGACTGGACAAAGTACACCTAATCAGCATGGAATAGAAAAAATAAAAATAAAACCTAATACAGCTAGCCCACTTTTGTCAATACTGTGCAGGAAAATGGCTGCTTTTTCATAACATTGTTTCTTTGGAATAATATTGAATTGTCCACATGAATTTTTTTAAAAAAAATATCTCTGGATATTTAAGAATGTATGTTGCTGCGTTAGCTTCATTTTCCCATCTTACCCCATCTCAACTTCATTGCCTTATTGCCTTTCTAGCAAAATCAATGTGCAGCTGACTTATGCCAGGGTCTGGATTTGATTGGTTTCTCTTTCTTTGATGTTTCTGCCAGTGGGCAACTGGCAAGGTTTATTTATCTTCTGCACTAGTAGCTTCATCCTTTGGCTTTCCTCTCTTTCCTTACATCATTGAGCACAAGGAAACTTGGGATCTGCTTCCTTGCTTCACTATATTCAAATGCAAAGTATTGTCAGATCCAGATAATGTAACAAATTTGGCTCTAGGAAAGATGGCATTCAAGATCTAAGCAAAAACAAAGTGTGCTCTCTAGGGCAGTACTGTCAGGAAGTCAATCAGTACATTCTCAGAGCTCAAAATGATCTCGTTTGATGAGTGAAGAAGGATTTTTGGAATAATTAGTCAACCTGTCTATTTGAAAATTATTAAGGAAGATAAATAATAATGAATGCTAGGATACTAAAATTGGAACATACAATCAGGATAGCACTGTACTTTTAGTTTCATTAATGTTGATAAAGACCTACAGCATAGGGCACAGTAATAATCTGAATTATATGGTGAAATAAAAATAGTGCAAGATTATTCAGTATTGCATTATGTGCTTTATGTTTAAATGCTTATTTTAATCTCTCATTGTATATACCTATTTTCATGATGGTGGTAATGAGTTTCAAAATTATTAGAATCCTTACTATCCTAGCTAGTTTAAGCACTCATTTCCTTACTGTTATTTTGTTTTTGTTTTTCTTTTTTTTAAAATATATTTTATTAGATTTTATAGGGGTACAGGGGTTACATTAAGGTGCTTAGGAACCACCATGGAGGTGGGTATATTAAACATCCAAAAAAAAGAAAGACAATCATAGATATATAACTCAAATCAAATCATTTGAACTTCCCTCTCTAATTCCCTCATTTAATCTTACATATTCAAATTAATAAATTCTATATAAGCTTCAAACGATCCTATCAAATATCAGTTACATTTCAATTCTAAAAGTCCAAATCCTGTTTTTAAGCTTTACTAACTTACAATTACTATATTTCAATTAGCCTTAAATAGACATATTATTAACACTTCGGGTGCCCTTTTTTTTTTTACATAATTATATCTGGTATATTGTTCTCGCAACAACATTCCCATATCTTCTTCATTGATACCATTTTTTTCTCTTATCACCCATCCCTCTTATTCTCCTTTTATTTCCAAATAATTCTCTTAAAATAAAAATATCAGGCCAACAAATAAATTTCTATCTAATTTAAATATATATTCTATCAATGCCTCTATATCTATAAAAATCTTTTTAAACCAGTAGATAACATTTACTTCTCCAATACTTATCATATCTAAAACAAAGTAATATTACAAAGGGTATCCTCTTAAAAATTTCACGTGCTCCATTAGTTATTAAGTCAGTCAAAAAATCAAAGCCTTTTTAATCCCATTAAATAAAACTTTAAAATACATTTTTAAATCTAACTCTGGGCTTCTTTCTATGCCATAGTGGTTTCCATAGTAAGGTTCCTACATGATCAAACCACAATATTAAAAGGTCCATATTCTTTAACGCTTCAAATTGGTCAAAGTTCTCTTTCCTTTCTTCTAATAGCCTTTGGATGGTAAAAGCTGTTTTGTTCCATGTTATATTTGCCAGTTGTTTATCCATCTTTTCTCGATTTTCAATAAGTTGTATCTGAGTGTCAGTCTCTGTTGGTGTTGATGCTTCAGACATCTCTGTTAAAGTTATTGTATAATCATCAGGCTTCTCGATAGATTGTGTTTGAGGTTGAATAGAGTTAGTTTGTTTTGTGGTTTCCACGGTTTCTCTCAGTGTAGGGAAAAGGGATTGAAAGTAGGAGTTCATATCCTCTCTAGCTTCCAAATTTTTTTCCAATATGAGTTCATAGTCCAGCTGTATATTAAATTCCATATCGATAGTAAAAAGGCTTTTTAATCTTTAAAGAAGGCTCTACTTCATAAAAATCAAGCAAGTATTCACCTCCAATTTTCAATAGGCCAGCTGCTTCCGTTATCTTGTGCTTATCACCCTTTGAAGGTCATAGCCATTCCCAGCCATAAAGAAATATAATTGCAGTACCACTTTTCGACACAAGATGTCCTCAGCAAACCATAAAATCTTTTCTTTTCTTTTTCCTTTCCAAATAATAGATTTTTTATTTTTCGTGTTGAAAAAGATGAAGAAAGGGCTCAAAATAATAAATGCGTAGTTGTAACAATAATAGTCAAGTATAAAATGTTTTCAGGTCCCCTCAGTATTCCAAAATTTAAATAGTCCATCAAAATTGACTGGTTTTTATTTTTTATTTTTTTTTCCAAAGCTGTTTTTCCCAAATGCCCAAACGCTGCTTCCTCACGAAAGGGAAATAGTTCAAAGAAAGCTTTTGACAGGAAAGTAGTTAGGGAAAAAAGGGGTAGGAAAGGTCTCACCCGGATTCTCCACGGGGGTTCTTTCACTTAGATGTTCTTCTGGCTTTCAGCTGGTGCGACGAAGTGATCGTCCATTTTATTGGACGATCTTTTCCTCCGGCGGCCCTAAGGAGATAGCTCGAACTGGGGAGAGCCGCCGCTCTTCCCCAGTCGAGCAGGAGCCTCCTCTAACGGTGGTCGCCTCTACGGGGCGACTTTAGACCCGATTAAGGGTCTACCGGCGGAGGGAAAGCAGCCGGTGGGAGAGACAGATCTCTCCGTACGACTGCTGGTGCCGCGATCCGGAACCGGAAGCCCAAATGTAACTGTTTCTTGAAGCAACTAACTTAAACCATCTTTTGTTTTTCAACAGTTGTTCTTACATGTTTTGTTTTAATTTTCTGTTTTGCTGAATGATACAATGTTGTTCTGTTAAGTTAGGAAAGGGCAAGTGGAGAGCAACATGTAACCCTAACTCCTCAATTATCAACCCTAGAAAAACCCTCCTTCTCCTTCTCCTTCTCCTTCTCCTTCTCCTTCTCCTTCTCCTTCTCCTTCTCCTTCTCCTTCTCCTTCTCCTTCTCCTTCTCCTATATGCAGATTGTGAAATGAGTGCTTAAAACTAGCTAGGATAGTCTGGAAGTTTATTCTAGGCTACAAATCTGGGTTTACTCCAGAGTTAATTGGACCTGGCTCCAGTCAGGGAATCTGTCTCCATGAGTTGCTGACTTACGTGTTGTGACAAAATGGAAAAGGAAAACATTATCTGCTACCTGTCACATGACCACCCAGACATACATACAGGCTATCCTTTCCTCTCAGAAATAATTGATAAGGGTTTTCACAGTGAAAGAGAGGTCACTCAGCACAAGGAAAGTGGAAATAGCTAAGTAGCTGGCAGGAAAAAGTAGAACTGAAATTGGAGTAATAGTGACAATTCAGTAAATAAGAGAAATAGCTAGCCAGCAGAGATGGAATTAGTCATGAGTGGCTGAAAGGATGCAGGTTCCAGGAGGATTCAAGTTCACCGATAAAAAAACTGCCATTGTCATGTGCTAAAAAATGTCACAACATGAGACCTATTTGCCTTGCACAGATATCCAGAAGGAGAAAAGGAACTAAAGTCACTAGGAAAATCAATGTTGTCAGTTGATATAGAACAATTGAGAATCCTTTACCCAATGCAATTCTGGGTTCCTGGATAGATAGATAGATAGATAGATAGATAGATAGATAGATAGATAGATAGATAGATAGATAGATAGATAGATAGATAGATAGATAGATAGATAGATAGATAGATAGATAGATAGATAGATAGATAGATAGATATAGATAGATAGATAGATAGGTAGATAGATAGATAGATAGATAGATAGATAGATAGATAGGTAGATAGATAGATATAAATTAGGTGATAGAGTTAGAGATAGATACATAGATAGATAGATATACATTAGGTGATAGATAGATAGATAGATAGATAGATAGATAGATAGATAGATAGATAGATAGATGGATGATATATAGATAGATAGATAGATAGATAGATATAGATAGATAGATAGATAGATAGATAGATAGATAGATAGATAGATAGATAGATAGATAGATAGATAGATAGATAGATAGATAGATAGATAGATAGATAGATAGATGTATCATCCCTGTTATCTATGTATCATCTATCTTTTTATCTATCTGACTGTCCATGCACAGCACTAGGATGGTTAAACAAAATAAAAAAAAAAGCCAAAACATGGCATGAAGAATAGCCAAAGATCTTTGAATATGCAAGCTGGCAGCAATTTCTACTGGGTTAGCCAAATTTAGCTGATTACCTGAATTCTTCTAATGCCTGGGTTAGCAGAAAGGTGTGGTGGCTTAAATTCCACTTGCCCCATGGCTGATCCTTATTCTGTTTCAAATGAGGCTAGCAAGCAGTAGTGTCCTTAAGTTTTGAAATTGAATAAATTAATGAAAGTTATTGATGGATTTTAAAGGTTCTTTTCACCTCCCATTGAACTTCACTTGTCAGCATGAAAAACAACTATGAATCAATATGTTTAACGTTAGGAAATAGACTTTAAGAAAAGTAGGTTGATGCTTGGCTTTAACTGCCTTTTGTCAATCCACATGGTAGACCAATCTGAGAAACCAATGCCATATACATCAGGACTATTTTATTGTAACAGCTACAGTAAAGTATAGTATATGGGGAAAGAGGCAAAGCAACAGTTAAAGATATTTTAATCTTGCAAGTCTAAATGTGCTTCCCATCCCTCACTTTATCTTCATGTGAACTAGGGAGGGGCCTGACTGAGATTTTTACTCAAACTAATATCTCAGGTCCAGGCTGAAACCTGTCTTATCTGACTGTAAGATAGAGCTGTGGTGGTGCAGTGGTTAGGATGCAGTATTGCAGGCTGACACTGCTGACTGCCAGCAGTTCGATTCTCACTGTCTCAAGGATGACTCAACCTTCCATCCTTCTGAGGTCGGTAAAATGAGGACCCAGATTGTTGGGGACTGACTCTGTAAACTGCTTACAGAGAGCTGTAAAGCATTGTGGAGCAGTTTATAAATCTAAGTGCTATTGCTGTTGCTTTGATCTTCCTCTTATTATGCTGTCCCACTCACTCTCACATACACGTAACTGAGGTGTAGTGAGTTTATTAATGTTCCCCGGCAATTCCTTTCACCGAAAACCCAGACCTGTCCCAATTAAGTCCAGCCATGAGCAGACCAATACTAGTCCACAGAGCAATGACCAAAGAGTCCACAAGGCACTTGAAAGTTTCCCAATCAAAATAAATCCACCAGAAAAACTTAAATCACTTAAAATGTAAAACAACACAAGAGAGTTCATGAGGCAAGAAAAGTCCAGAGTTTCCAAGGCATGATCCAAGTCAAGGCACAGTGTCAATCAAAAGTGAGGCAGGAATCACAACGACCAGAAAACACACAGCAAGGAAACAAACACATTGTTCCCAGCATCGCCTCTATGTGTCTGCTGTGTTAAATAGCAGCTTCTGGTGCAGCCCATCAAGAAGGGTGAGGCTTTCTCCTTGTGAGTAGTCTGGCTGACCTTCTCTGCTCCTGCCTTTTCTCTGCCCTACATTTTCTTGAATCAGGTGCAGAAGGCAGTTCCTCCTCATCATCATCGACCAGCTGCAACTGCATGCTTTACCCACCTGGAGCCTCAGCTGAATCCCTCATTGATGGCTGCTCAGAGCCATCAATCAACTAAGATCCTTATGTGCCAGGAACTGGGTCATCCTCCCCCAAGCTGACATCTAAAGAGGTATCTGGAGAAGCATCCAGGGGAGTCATCACACTTATCCTTTAAGGCCATTTACATCTTCCAAGGAATCCAAATGACAAGTTATTGGCACAAACTACTTCATGATAATAACGTGCCACTTGTAAGCATGGTATTAATGCTTTCCTGGAAGAGTGCTAAACTTATAATAATAGCCAGGCTTATGCATCCCTCATATGGTGAAGGCACAGGGAATGAAACAAGAGGGAAGTCTCCTAATATCTCACATCTTTCTTCCTCACATGTGACATGTTAGAAGGATACAGGCATGGAAGAGAAAGCAAGATGTGATCAATAAGTAATGCAAAGAAATGGCACTACTGGTAGCAAGCAGCCATGATCAAAAGCACCTGGATATGTATGCAAAATAATGTATTTTCCACTATCAGTCATGTTTTACCCAGGTAGATGTCAGATGCCAGTCTTTTCTATAACCCAAGTCAAATTGGCCTTGGATGGCAATGCCCAATGGGAGTCCTGCTTGCAGCAGGCCAATAGACCCTAGAAGTTGGACAAATCATTATCAATTAAGCATGTCAGTTCGTGTTCATGGCATCAATGTGGTAGCAAAAGAGGCAAAGAAACCTCTAGAGGCTGCTTTAATCTGCCTAACTATTTGCTAGGGATATATAAAAGTAATGTCATAAGGACATGTTCTTTAGAAATGGTTAGCAAGACATAAGGATTGGAACTATGTTACAGCTGTAGAATTTGCTCAAGATTGTCTCATTCTGAGTAACGTTCAGAGATGGGAGAGGAAAATACATCAAAAGGCAACTCTTTTACCCAAGGCTTCCGAATGAAATAATCTAAGAAAATGGTTGATTGAAGATTATTGAGTTGTAGAACACATTTCTGTAGAGAAAAGGGGAGATAAAACTGATGAAAGATAAAAGAAACAGTAAATTACAATTCAGCTCTGGGAAAGGAGGGACAGAGACTCAAAATATCTCCACCTTCAGTTTATATGGTATAAGAGAAAGCACAGGGAATCTCTGTCAGGCTTTCATTATACCATACAACAAGAAAATAGAATTACAGTGGTCTTTATTGTGTCTGTATACTGACCTGGCCTACTCTGATGATCTGGTCTGGTCTGGAAAACTAGATATGGCAGAAAAGTAGCAAATAGCAATAAAAACACACTATCAGAAAAGTCTTATTCTCTTATCTTTTGGGAAGCCCTATAAGAAAGACTAGACTAAGAAGCAAACACCACGAAAACCCAAAACTACCTTTATTAGAACAGTTATAGTAACATAATTTGTAAATTTTAGTGTACTACTCTCCCTTCTTCTTTCATCTTCATAGAAACTAAGATGGATCTCTGTCTGAAGGCTATCTGAGGCATTTTCGTAAACCGCTTACTTTTTATATTTTTGCAAAACCCTATATAGTTTAGTCATGGATGTTGGGAAGGAGAGTTGGAAGAGTGAATGTCACACATCTCATGTAACATAACCCATGTTATGAATTTGTTTCCCTAATATTATAAACTTCTGCATTTAGGTTTCATGTTATATAATGATATTTAATAAATATCTGTGCCTTCCTATGTACTCCAGTGCCATGTGAGGTTTCTCATTCCACTCCCAATGTTCAGAAGGAAACGTATTCTCCAATATTGCATGACTTACTCACACAACTATATCTAAATCTACACTTAGATATAAGAAACAGCATCTTGATAGTTTTTGGATTATTTGCATGTTCCTTTCTGGAATATTTGATTTCTAGTAACAAAGTTTTATTTTAACATTGCAGAATATATATGTAGAATTCAAATGCAATTTGACCATTATTATACTAAACCATTATTTTCCTAAGATGAACTTTCATTTGTACTTTTTTTTTTATTCAGAAGCACTGTATTTCACCTGAAATGACTTTTGGTACTAAAGTCAACTGATGCTACTACTGCCACCTGACAAAACTTTGATAAAAATTGTCTGATTAATGAATGTTCTGAACTGTTTGGCAAAACCACCAAGACAAACTGTAGTGCCAGTACTCCTCAAATTTGAAGGAGCAACATAATCAAGCCAAGATGCCAAGATCAGCTTTATAGCAAGAGTTCTAGTGATGGATGTGCTGTCGTCTTTTGCCTTGGGAAATCCAGTACTACAGAGAAAGGCGATGCAGACTGAGCTGCAGAAACTGTAAATATCTATGTTATCTTCAGTGAAAGAAAAAGCAAAGAAAACTGGCAGAGGTGCTATGGGGAAAGGCATACTAAATATATTATACCAATGACATAAAAATGATAGACAGGAGGGAGGGAGGGAGGGAGGGAGGGAGGGAGGGAAGGAAGGAAGGAAGGAAGGAAGGAAGGAAGGAAGGAAGGAAGGAAGGAAGGAAGGAAGGAAGGAAGGAAGGAAGGAAGGAAGTTTATGATGACACCTGCAACATTGTGTTTTCTAATTATATATCACTGTTAGTACAAAACACAAATCTTCTTTTGATTTCAAATGGTTCTATGCATGTTTTGTCACAAAACAAATGCCTTAGAGGAATTTGTTAGAAGAAGACAACATCAAGATAAATTTTCTATATCTTCTTGCCTATACATAACTTGCTGGGCAAAGCCTTTTTCTGTTCTTTTTAATTATTTACTTTAAAATATATCCCCGCATTTATTCTACTTGAGAGGCAATCTGAATTATTGATAGTGGAGACCTGAAATATAAGGCTTAGATTGTTACTATTCCATTGATTTTTTCTGCTCTACCTTGTGTCAATTTCCTAATCTTAACAAAAATGAACCATGAAGGTTGGGGAAGAAGCAAGATAGAAGATCAGACATCAAGGCTCTGATTTTTGCAGGTAGGTGCAAACCCTTCGGGATGGTTCGGAATTTTGTCCAGTAACCGGAGTATTGAATTATAAGAAATATATTCTCTGGAACATTTGACTAGTCTTTTTTTCCAATGATTTTAAGTCTTGCTCCTATGGGGAAAATATATTCTTAGAATAATATGATAAAAAAAAGATGGTTGAGATTTTACGTGCATGTGCGCGCGCGCACACACACACACACACACACACACACCCCTACATGGATATATTGAAGCAGTTGTACAGAGATTTGAGTGATACACTCTAAAACAAAACAAAAACTAGCCTTGGGTGAAACTGGCAAAATAATTTGATTGTTTCTCAGCATAAAATTGAGGTTTATAGTACCAAAACCAAAGTAACTGGAAAAATGTGTTCTACAATACTGTATAAAATCTAGATGGCATCTGTGAATATTGTATTTTAGCAAAGAGGTCAGTGTGGAAGTTTTACTTGTTCTATAGGTAATTATGATTTAGTGACCACAATTAGGACCAGCAACATGATTGTTAAGTGAAGTGGTTGCTAAGTAAATTCACAATTGTTTTTCAATCTTCTTCAGGTTTCCTTTGCTTTAGAGATCTGTGAAGGGCCTAAATGTAAGGATTTTCATTACTATGGTAACAATGAGCAGAAAGAGAAGTTTACCTGTATTTGACTGCCTTGCAACCATTGTGGTGTGATAATTATCTCACAATACTGTACCTTCAGCACTGAAGAAGAAGATGAACCCTCCCTCTTCAAGAGGTCATTACTAGACCCAACATTTTGGAGACAACTCCTATCGTCTTTCCAACCTTCCATTCTTAGAGATTCAGGCCCTGAGTTCACTATGGGCATGTTTGTGGATGACACTTTGATGGATCCTGGATGGAGGTGCTGCATCCACCCATGGGTTCCTTGATCTCTCAGTAGCTTTCCATACTGTCAGCCACTTTGGGGTTGGCTTCAAGGTTTTCTTTCTTTGGGGATGGTTCCAGTCAGTATTAGGTATGAGAAGTCACTCTCTAGGCCTGTTCTTTGTAGGGTAGCACAGGGATTGATATTCTTTCTTGCTCAACATTTATGTGAAACCTCTAGGTAAGATCATCTACTAGTTTGGGGTCTGGTATCATCAGCACAAAATGATGCCCAATTATACTTTCTCACCTCAAGCTGACTGAACAAGATTGTCAAAACTCTGACCCCCGTACCCAGAAGATGAGTGGGTCTGGATGGGATACAACTGACTCTGAATGAATCATATAAAGACTGTATGGGTGTGGTTATTTGGACTGTCTAGACCCAAGTACTCTAGAATAGAGATGCCTGTTGCCCTCAAGAATGGTGCAGAATCTTGGGGACCTTTTGGACTTACAGGAAATGATGGCAGCTGTGGTCAAGAGAGACTTTGTTCAGTTCTATCTGGTGTGTCAGTTATGCTTCTTTCTGGATCAAGCAGCCCTCCATACATTCATTGTCACCCCTCTTGTAAAGAGCTATGCCCTTATAATGGAACAAATGATACCTAAGAAATGTTCAGAAGACAGGGGGGAGCTCCCAGTGACTTAATTGTCAGAAGAAGAGCTGTAGGAAGGACATGCCTCATTTGTTTATGTATTCCATTGGATCAACATTGCCTATCTCTTACCCTTATTACCAATGCATGTAATATCTTTCATGTAACTCTATTTCCTATATTATGTCTCAATGCATACAGCTTGACCAAGTCCTCTTCCTTTTCCTCCCCATTAAGAACAAGTACTAAATAAAACAAAACCAAACAAAGCTAGATGCACATCAGTCAACAAGTTAAAAACTGGGAGTTAAAAATTAGAAGTTACAGAAAAAAAGTTAAAAGTTAAGAAAGTTAAAAGAAATGTCTGTTAAAAAATATTGGAGACAGAGATGAGAAGATTTGTCACTGTCTCACACCATGTGGAAAAAGCAAACAAAAATTCATATGTAAAAAGTTAGTTTTGTTATTTCCTATGATGATATCATAATTAATTGCCTTAGCAAAATTTAGAAGAAAAATGAAAAAGTTTCCTATTGTCTATAAGCTCTCCTAGATTTTAAAGTGCTAATAGATGCACAAGCCAATTATAATTATTTTCATATCAACGTTAATTTGATCAGCAGTGCATTTGCACAGAATTATATGCAATTTAGCTTATTCATATCCATTTTTTTTTGCATTTATTTTATGTTTTTCCTCTCTTCTTGTTTAATGCCTGCTGAAAGTAAATTAAGGACTAAAAGGTTTGAAATGATGGTAAATGAAGACAAATAACACTTCCTTTGCCAGTTCTGGTTCAAACTAACAGGGCTATGTAAAATATTAAATGTTCTATAACTATATTAAGGATTTCTCTCTCTCTGGTATTTGTGCAAACAGCTTCCTAACATGTTGAAATGACTGAAAGGTTGTTGATTTCAGCATGTCACTTACAAAAATATCAAAACAATTATCTCTGAGAAACTTTCAATGTACGCTTGCCCTCCTTTAGAAATAGCAGGCTGTTGGTTGAGGTGGGATTTTATGCAAACATGCAAAAAAGTTTGAATGTGATCACAGCACCAGAAATACTTTGCATGTACCTAACACCTTTCACATTTTCAAAGCAATTCTCACATACACGATGTCCTATAAAAGCTGCCTTTTATGTTTAATATCAGACTGCTGATTTATCTAGTCAACATTCAAAGCTTGGAATGCACATATATTCAGTCTAAATTCAGTATGTTTCAATCTTAGTGAAAGAAAAATGGATTTCTTTAAGACATGCTGGAATTCCCTATTTGTCTAATTTGCTTCTTTTCTTCATAAACAAAATTTTGCATGTATCAAATATCAAACAAGGTGTTATATATCAAATCAATCCTCTTTTTCTGATTATACACATATTTCTAACACTATTACAACTCACAGTATTAATACACACAAAGAACAAAGAGAAGATATGTAAGGGAACACTACATATCTACAGAAATGCATATGATCCAAGACAAAATCTCTCCAGAATGTATATGGGTCAATATAAAAGAGGAACAAAAAATGACATTACCATAGGTGTATATTACCAATCAGAAGAAATAGATGAACTCTTTGCCAACCAGCTAACAAATGTATGTAGGAAGCATACCACAGTAGTAGTGGGAGACTTCAACTATCCAGATATCAACTGGGAGACAAACTCTGCAGAGAGCGGGAGATCAAACAGATTCCTAACCAACCTAGCTAACAACTTTGTCATCCAAAAGATGGAGGAGGGAACTAGACATAAAGCTATACTGGACTTAATTCTAACTAATAGAGAAGAAGTGATAGAGGGAGTTGAAGTTGCCAGAAACTTGGGCGAAAGTGACCATGTCATACTGGAATTTAATATAACACAAACACTAGCAACAGAAAACAATCCAACCAGGGTCTTGAACTTCAAAAGTGATGACTTTAACAAACTCAGAGAGAACTTAGGAAAGATCCCATGGATGAAAATCCTAAAGGGGAAAACAACCCAAGAAGCATGGGAAACTCTAAAAAATGTGATCATAAAAGCCCATACCAGCACAATACCACTGAAAAAGAAAAACAAGAAATTCAAGAAGAAACCAACATGGCTGCACAAAGATCTCTCTGACAAACTGAAAGACAAAAAGGACAAATACAAAAAATGGAAAAAGAGGCACATAACTAAGGCCAATTATCAGCAGACAGCCAGAACATGCAAAGATGAAGTCAGGAAAGCAAAGGCTCAGAATGAACAAAGACTTGCAACAGAAATCATGGATAATAAAAAAAGTTTCTTCCAACATATTAACAACAAGAAAAAAGTCAACGAAACTGTAGGTCCACTAAAGAGAGAAGATGGCAAGGAAATAACAGGCAACAGGGAGAAAGCAGAGCTGCTTAACTCATACTTTCATCAGTCCTCACACAAAAAGAAACTATAGCCCAACATACCAAAAAAAACCATTGCAAAAAAAAAATAGGAAAAAAAATTAAAATAAGCAAGAAAATGGTAAGAGAACACTTATCCAACCTTGACAAATATAAATCACCAGGGGCTGACAGATTACATCCCAGAGGTCTGAAGGAGCTGGCAGATATTATCTCAGAACCATTGCACCACAAAACTCCTGGAGCACCGGGGAAGTATCTGAGAATTGGGAAAGGGCTGATGTGGTTCCCAGGAAACTACAGACCAATCAGTTTAACATCAATACCTGGGAAGATCCTAGAAAAGAAAATAAAAAAACAGATCTGCAAACAACTAGAAGCAAACAAAGTTATAACTAGTAGCCAGCATGGGTTTGTTAAAAACAGATCATGCCAAACCAATCTTATTTCATTCTTCGACAAAGTGACTAAAGTAATAGACCAGTGAAATACTGTGGATGTAGTATACAGTACTTAGACTTCAGTAAGGCATTTGATAAAGTAGACCACAACCTACTCCTTGGTAAGCTAGAAAAATGTGAAATAGACAACATCACCACCAGATGGATCTGTAGCTGGCTGGCAAACTGTACTCAATGAGTCGTCCTCAATGGCACTACATCCACATAAAGAGAAGTAAGCAATGGGGTACCACAAGGTTCCGTCTTAGGCCCAGTACTCTTCAATATCTTCATTATTGAGTTAGATGAGGGAATTGAAGTGGAACTCATCAAATTTGCAGATGACACCAAACTGGCAGGAGTAGCCAACACCCTAGAAGACAAACTCAGTATCCAAAAAGATCTTGACAAACTTGAAAAATGGGCCCTATCCAACAAAATGAGTTTCAATGTGGAGAACAGCAAAGTTTTACATTTAGATAGGAAAAATCAAAGGTTGGGCAAGACCTGGCTTAAAAACAGTAACTGTGAGAGTGACCTTGGAGTCCTAGTGGATGATCACTTAACCATGAACCAGCAGTGTGCAGCAGCTGCCAAAAAAGCTAATACAATCCTGGGTTGTATAAACAGAGGCATAGAATCAAGATCACACAAGGTACTAGTACCGCTTTATAAAACCCTGGAATACTGAAGCCAATTTTGGTCACCATATCACAAAAAAGATGTTAAGAGTTTGGAAAAAATTCAGAGAAGAGCAACTACGATGATCAAAGGCCTGGAGACTAAAACATATGAAGAACAGCTGCAGGACTTGGGTTTGGCTAGTCTAAAGAAAAGAAGAAATAGAGGAGACATGATAGCAGTATTCCAGTATTTGAAAGGCTGCCACAAAGAAGAGGAAGTCACATTATTCACCATGCACCAGAGGGCAGGACAAGAAACAATGGTTGGAAACTGATCAAAGAGAGAAGCAACCTAGAATTAAGGAGAAACTTCCTGACAGTGAGGACAATTAACCAATGAAATAGCTTGCCCCCAGAAATTGTGGGTGCTCCATCACTGGAGATTTTTAAAAAGAGGCTAGACAATCATTTATCTGAGATGGTATAGGTTCTCCTGCTTGAGCAGGGGGCTGGACTAGAAGACCTCCAAGGTCCCTTCCAGCTCTATTCTATTCTAAAATGTCTTCTTAATACACTCCAGTTTTATAAGAGTTTCTTGACTCATAACTTACTGGCTCATCGTGTATTACATATGCACTAAATTTGTATTGTTTTAAATTCAACAGCTATCATGTATCATTAGTATAAACTGCAAAACTAAAAAAAAGCTTCTGATGTGATTATGAATGAATCTCATCCTTAACCCTGAAGAAATCTGAGTTTCAAGGTGCCAAATAATAATCCATGTTAGACTCTTCTAGCCTCATAGAGCAAGAAAGAGCAGCTTAACCTTACCTGCCTTTGCTTCCCCTATGTACCTCTTTGGATAGCGTGTTAATAGATTTAATTTTAGAAGATATTATATTCCACAAGTCATGTTTCATTAGTATTTGAACACGCATAATTATTACAGTAAACATATCTTGTAAGTCAAATGAATTAGCAGGAATGAAGATTCTCCTTTTTCCTGAAATCAAATGCTTTCTGCTATAAACTTTTTAGATCAACATCATTTTATGTAATTAGTCACAATTTCTTTTGTTTTTGTGCAAGCAGGCATTGATTACAAGCCTTTCCATGATTTAACTATTCAATTATCTGTTCCCATATACTTATCAGCTTTTAAAATCAAAATGCTGCATCCTGCTGTAATTCATCCCTATTGTTTCATTACATTTTATCCATCCCATCCAAACACAAATATAATTGGTGCAATCTGCTCCTCACAAATATATTTCAGATGCAACTGACAATGTACTTTAACTGTTTCTATTGCTTGTAAATCTAACAATAAATAAATTAATCAATTTACTTTTTTTGAACACTGAGTTTAAAAAGACCGAATAGCTAAACAAACAAAAACCCTAAAACAAAAAACAAAAACAAATGGATCATAGAACAAATCATTCAGATTTCTTACTCAAGTCACATATGTCTGGCTCAGATTATCAGTTGAGATTTGAGTCTTTCTTAAATTCAAACTCTGACAGTTTAAAATGCCAAACATAAATAAAACACATATGGTATTTGTAATACTTCCTATATGTTTAACCCAAGGTTAAAAAGGCTTGTGCCATAATTAATCTATGAGACTATATTATTTTTGTTGCTACAGATAGAGAGAGCCATGTCTCTGAAATTTAAACATGTTAGTTTTTGTTATTATATAGAGCAGGCATGTCAAACTGCCGGCCCATGGGCCAGATGTGTTATGCCAAAACCGCGCCCACCCCATTGCCGGCAATGGGGAAAAAGTCACAATATGTCACACGACATCACGTGACATGCCTGATGTAGAGAAAATTCCCACCCTCCCTTTTAATGTAAGAAAGCCCCCATATTAGCAAAGAAAGGCTCCCACTCCCACCTCTAGAAGAGAAAAGGCTTTCCTGAAGTAAAATCACACAAGCAGCCGGCCCCTGTGAATGGATATTTAGTTTCACAAACTGGTCCATTCATAAGCAAAACACATTCAGTTATAGCCTCCACAGAAGCCTGGAACTGATCAGATTAAAACACTGGAAGTTTTTAAGAAGAGACTGGATAGTCATTTGTCTGAAATGGTATAGGGTTTCCTGCCTGAGCAGGGGGTTGGACTAGATGACCTCCAAGGTTCCTTCCAACTTTATTATTATTATTATTATTATAAAAGGCAGAGGGACAAAAGACACATAAAATCTACATTCCCCACCCAGCTCCAAGGACAGGGCACAACCTCTCAGCCACAATAGGAGTTAGGCAACAACAATTAGAATATTAAAGGGACACACTCAAGTACATTTCACAAAAAACCTGGGCATCTAAGTCACAAAACCCTAGAACAGGGGTGTCAAACTCGCAAAGTCACATGACATGTTGCAACGTATCACAACTTTTTTCCCATTGCCGGCAATGGAGTGGGCGCGGTTTCGCCATGATGCATCCGGCCCACGGGCCGGCAGTTTGACACCTCTGCCCTGTAACCACACAAAAACCCATCCACTCACCAGACTGTTTTGTCAGCTGTCCCAGAATTGATTGCTGTGTCACTTTGCTTCTGGTTCCTAAATAAACAGAGGCTTCCTTTCCAAAATGTAACCTGCCTCCAATTTATTTCTCCAGAGTCTCTCTCCAGGCTTGGACACAGACTGGATTTTACTTCCAACAATTATTTCCTTATGTCTATTTGTATGTGCAGAGGGAGAGTGTGTGCACATCTATCAGTGTATTCTAAATCTTTCGTTCTAAAACAAAAAGTAGGTGGAATGCAGTGTATATAAAGACCTACATTTCAAGTTCTCCAGCTCATCTGTCTTTGTAGTGGGGGGGGGGGGAATTGAAAATGTTATTGAATTCATGTTTCCAGCTAATAGTTGTCCTAAATAAGCAGCTTTGACAGTAATATTACCACAATGCAGTTCATTCTAATTTCTAAGAGTGATCATGTACCAATTAAAATTAATCCATCTTCTAAAAAAGATTTCTGTTTTGGATTCCTTTTATCCTGAAGAAGGCACTGTGTGAATCAGTAATTACTAAGCATTGCTCAGTTTAGTCATTATTGCTCACTTAACTTTTATCTTCTGTGGAGATTAATAGCCATCCTTGGGATCCCGGCTGCTTTCTATTTATCAAAGGGATACCAGCGGCTCTCATGAAAGACCAAGGAAAGACATTGTGAGTGGGTGAAAAAACAGTCTTAAGATCTTGCACGGAAAAAAAGTAAATAAGTAACACTGCTTTTGTACTCTTAGTCAGCCTGTCCTGAACAATTTGCAAATGCATCTTATGAGAGACAGTCTAATAGCATAAGCTTTAATTTATTTTGTAGCAACATTCATATCAGTTGGCTAATCAGATCTGAGGATGATCCAAGGCTAAGTTTTAATTCTATCCATTCTTATTTGTAATTCTTTCTCTAGAAAGACTCTCTTCCTCTTTGAAATCCAAGCAAAAGTCTCTGATGGTTTTACATTTATTTCTTCTGAATAGCTGGCAACTGCTGCCTGACAAAAGAACCACTAGAAAACTTAAACGTTGGAAAGCATTTGGAGGTCTGTCAAGTTTTATACTGATAATTGGTATTCAAGCAAAAAGATTCCATTTGATCCGGAGTTTTACTGTCTCTGCCACCCCACAATGCATTTGCATGGGAATTAGTCTCAGCCTGGAAATGCACTGAGAAATTATCACATGGTGGGGAAAAAGATGTCTTTTTCTTTTCCACTTAATTTAAGATTCAACAAATTATTACTCAGTGATTTACACTATCAGAAGCACATTACCTCATTTTTAATATCATCAGAGCTTAGAGTAAATTGCCTTGAGATCACTTTATTTCTGTTCTTTTTTCTTCATTTTTCTTCCTCTTGTGCAGGCACTCCATTCCTTGATGACATAAAAAGGGTTTAAGCATATACCGGTAGTAGTTTCATTCATGCTTTGTTGTCTTCTTCAAATCTGTATGAAGATATCAACTAAAATGCTTTCATGGTATCTGATATGGCATTGAATAAGCACTAATAAAGTTAAATTCTATCCTAATTGAAATACTGTGGAATAACTGACCTTTGCTTTATTTATATCATAGATAAATTCCTCTACTAAAATACAAGTCTAATGTAATTAAGAAGAGTTGAGAATGCACGCTTATGCATGCTTGTTTAGAAGTAATCTTACTGTGTTTAGATGTAGTACTAGACAGTATATTTAGCTGATAATTACATGATGTATCTCAGTCATATAATAGAAGAATTAAGTAGATATGCACAAATACAAATCTTCGTCTTTAAAAAAACTTTTAAATGTATGGTCAGTAAAATGGGAAAATTATTTATTATATTTATATTTATAGTTGTTAATTGATTAATCTATAGTTGTATAATTGTTGTTAAATCAACTCTTAATGTATTATCCAAACTGCTTCTGTGTGTGTGTGTGTGTGTGTGTGTGTGTGTGTGTGTGTGTGTACATGAATGTAAGAATAGCTTTGATGTTCAACAGTAAAACTGACCAAATCTTTGTTTCATAGTTAATTGTCAAATACTCCAAATGAAATGTTTCTAGATGTGTTGGTAAAAACAGATTAACATTTCAAATTATAATAAATTACATATCCAAAAGCTGTTATTTCACAAAACCTAACTGATAATTTATGCTTTGGTTCTTTGTGCTACTGATGGTCAGGAGTAAATTGCTCTTAGTCAGCTTATCAGATTTTATGGCTTGCTATTAACTCAAGTTAGAAGGATATATTGAAAGTACCAAGAAAATATATACTGATAAAGTAATGATTAATAATACCATTTTAAATCATAAATTTATTTCATTTGAATAAAATTTAATTTCCTTCAACAAAGGGGAAAAAGACATTCTATATACTTTTGAAGAGATTGTAGAATAGTTATACCACATATCTATACATACTTTCTCAAAATTAAAATAAATTAAATACAGTAAGAATAGGGATTACTCCTAGGTAATTGAGATAGGATTGTTCTTGTAAACAGTGTTAAAAACTGGGAGTTTAATGTGAAATACTAGGTAGATACAGTTCCATGCATTCTACTCTCCTCACCTAAGGTCAAAGGTGAAGTAACTTAATAAAAAACTGCTACAAAACTTCCCAATTCTCACTGATCTGATACATGACAATTGCTTAATTCTCTGGCAATACATGACATATGTGTAGAAGAGATGCTTGCTTGCTTGTTTTTGAAGAAAAAGGAATTTAGTAGCAGAATCTTAAAGGAACATTTTCCCATTAGCATTGTTACATTTAAAAAAAAAACATTTTTAGTGTTTAAATGATCACAGACACGAGCAAAAATTACCAGCATTAAAATATGAAAGAAATATGGGTTTCTTATAGGGTTTAAATGACTTAAATGTATAGACCATATAAACATATCATCATTAAAGAAGGGAAAGGAAAGGAAATATCTTTCAGTAGCCCAGGTTTTCTGTGGACCGTATAGTTCTCATCTCAGAAAAACATGTAAACATCATCTAGACACAGACTGGGATAATTGGCATGGTTAGGATTTTTACATAATATTTTCCTGTATATTTATCCTAATCTAGCCACTTCTAATAGCCCTGTAGGATGTTGAGTGTTGTTCCTACTCTTCTCCCTTCACTGAATTGGGACATATTTCTTAGGCAATACCAGTGCTTTTTTTGTAAAAAAAAAAAAAAAAAAAGGTGCCGGAACTCCCACACATCATACAACCTGCCTTGCCTACCCTACAAGGTTTACCTTTGTAGTTGAAAAAAACCTCCTTCAATTTTTAGTGTATCTAAAAGACTAGGATTTTGTTCAAGGTAAGTTAATACTATTAATGTTACCATGCACTGTGTGGCTTTAAATTACAAGAAGGCATTTTATTAAACTTTTTGGACATTTACCACTGGCATACCCATTTAGTTTAATGAGTGGAATGTCAGCTTTCTATGTGGAATGAAATTGGCCCAATAAAACAAAATTTGGTTGCTTGTAAAAGATTGAATTATTTTTAAGAAGTTGTCAAACAAGGTGGAAAAATTTACATTTGGAGTTTAATATGGATATTGACTTGAAACAAATTAAAGTTGAAATTTTGTCAGTGAACAGATTACTTTTAATTTACCTTTAAGTTAAATCCAATTTAATAAATAGATCTGATTAAACCTTATACTGTAGGTCTACCTTTACATCTAACCAATACATAATTAATATATATTATTAATAATAATACCTCCAAATCACAAGACATTGGCTTTATTCTTATTCTTCCCCTCTGCAGTTTGAATATAAAGTATAAAAGACTAAA
The DNA here is from genome assembly GCA_023970755.1 of Azemiops feae. Taxonomy (NCBI): domain Eukaryota; kingdom Metazoa; phylum Chordata; class Lepidosauria; order Squamata; family Viperidae; genus Azemiops; species Azemiops feae. Next base: position 138,348 of record JALGBA010000039.1, read on the forward strand.
AAGAGATTTTCGTAGACATCCCAGCCTTTGAACTATCCAAGGAACTGAAACAGCAGCCGCCTTTCTTTCCTCGCGCTTTGCCTCTTTTTAACCTCACACACACACCACCTTCTGTAAGGGAAGGCAAAAGGATCACTCACCCTCTCATGAAAGATGGCCTTCATGTTTATGTGTCTCCCACCGCCACCATCAGCTTCCACACCACATGGTCCAACCCAGCCAATCAAGCCACGCTCTGGCTGTGGTGCTCCGGCGCCTCATGGCTCCTCCTAGAGGAGACGGACAGTGCCGGAGGGACTCGGCTTGCACCATACCGCCAGCAGGGCATTTTCAAAAACAAATGAGGATAGGAAGGGAAACAATAGGAAAAGAATGCAACTCTGGAAAATCCGTCAAAAAAAGGTGCCGGAACTCTGTCCCGCTGTGTTCTATGACAAAAAAAGCCCTGGGCAATACAATTAGTAAAGTAACCTGAAAGCCCCCAATTGAGGTGTAATTCATAATAACTATTTTCCAATATTCAGATTTATTTCACACTTTCTATCTTGTCTTTCCCTTTCTGGAAACTCATCTGCTACCGTATTAGCCATGTCAAAGAAGAGAATGTGGAGCCAAAAATATACATTTATGATTAAAATGGTATTGGAATCCATAACTCCCTCTTCATAACCTAACAATTCCAAAGCAAATGAAAACTGAATTCTTTTCCTGCTCTGAGTAGCCTAGGTGATATGGAACAAGAAAAAATATATCTGTTTTCTGTTTATGGATATAATCAGATCAAAAATGGCAAAACAGCTTATATTTTAATGACTCAAAATTGTGGCAGGAAGCTTAGTAATAGCAAAGACTCTAACATCGTTAACTAACCTTGTTATATAGATTCTTGCTATACACCATACACTGGGAATGCAGTATAATTGTATTAGTCCTTCCGTATACAGATAGTTTTCTCCAGTTATGTTGATTACTTCCAGCACATAAGTTTTATTTTTGTTTTATCTCACAGTTTCCTTTTCTTAGAAATAAAAAGACAATTTGTTGCTGGAAATGAAATAATCATGTACATTTTCTTCTTCTTTTTATCATTATCTATCTTGTATTACAAAGCATCCCTGGGCAATTTAGCTACTTAAACTGTATGGAAAATACAACAATGAACTTTTCTGGATGGGGCATCTGCATATTTCACTTCCATTACCTTTCAGCAGATAAGGGTGACATACTCACATTAGCAAATAAATTGTAGTCAAATGATTACTGCAGGAAATTGAGTAAGGCAGCTGTGTTCTATTTAGAATTGGGCAAACTAACTGTAATGGACAATTTATTTGATTAACTGTTTTTCTTCCCCCAATGCGTTTTTAAATGTAAGTTTAATGATAATTCTTTGGAACACACTTATATATTAATATTCAACCCATTAAGTATGGCCTAGTTTCATCTTATATTTCTAAAGATCATAAAGGAGTAAAATATCAGATTGAAAAATAAAACCAATGATGTCATGTATTCAGCAGGACTTGTTCTCTATTTCATGAAACATCTCATGAAACAGAAGTCCCAAACCTTTAGACAGATATTTTCTTCCTGGGAAATTAGGAATCCTATACAATATGCAAACCTTGATTTCTGTAAACCAAGTAGCAATTGTATTGAAAACATGTACTGATCAAATATTCTAGCAAGAGATTTCTGGTTCATAAAGACCATAGATTAATTTCAAAGAGAAATTATGGATCAATTTGGAAAACTCATATACATAGCTAAAGAAACAGGAAGTACAGGAAAACAATTGGGTCTGGTCTAAAGCTCAAAGTAAAGCTAAAATTTAAGTATATTAAAATATTCAATTTACTTTTCTTTTTTCTTTCTTTTATTGCTATGGCCTTCAAAAGTAATGTTCAGAGATATTATGAAAAAAAGCAATCACTGCAAAAAGTATTTCTTTTTTAAATTCCTTGGACTTTGCTGTAGATTTCTGAATACAGACTGTGTGTACCAGTCAGCGCCATCTCCCGAAGAGACAGCTATTGACCCTGGAATGTTTGGAATTGAAAAAGAAGAAATGCATTAGAAGATGCAAAGATAGATTTAGAATGGGACAGCTTTCTAATATAGTATTCTGTCAACTAATGGGAAATGAACTTCCCCACAAAATTTAGGAGCATAGAGATAGAGATCCAGCATAACATAACATAATGCAGTGTTGAATTGAAACCAAAGGACCTTTGATTCAATTCTCTTCCTTGTCGATCATCAACTCCTCTACTGTCCCCACCTACTCTTATGACAATATGCTACCAAGCTGTTGTTACCTCTATCTTACTTCTAAACAGATGATAGATAGATAGATAGATAGATAGACAGACAGACAGACAGACAGACAGACAGACAGACAGACAGACAGACAGACAGACAGACAGACAGACAGACAGACAGATAGATGATAGATAGATAGATAGATAGATAGATAGATAGATAGATAGATAGATAGATAGATAGATAGATAGATAGATAGATAGATAGATAGATAGATAGATAGATAGATAGATGGATAGATGGATAGATGGGTGGGTGGGTGGGTGGATGGATGGATGGATAGATGGATGGATGGATGGATGGATGGATGGATGGATGGATGGATGGATGGATGGATGGATGGATGGATGGATGGATGGACAGATAGATATCCACAGGGAGTCTGAAACAGGACAAAAATGAATGAACAATAAACTGAAGAACTTGTAACATTTTAGCCCAATCTGCTACTTAGCATTGCTGTGGGCTAAAATGAAGGGGCACTACTATATAAAAGGTCTAGAACTTCTAGAGTAGTGTTCTCAGTCTTCGCCATTTAAGATGTCTGGATTTCAATCTCACTATTCCCTAACCACCATGCTCGCAGTAGGCTTCTGGGAGTTGAAGTCCATACATCTTAAAATTGCCAAGACCAAGATATATTGTTCCAGAGAAAAGTATGACATTAGAAGCAGTTGCTAAGCCCAAATATCCCACCAATTTAGTAATCCTGCTTGGCAGGCTGTATTTCTTGAGTTTCCATTTCATTTTTGGAAGTAATGCTTATATTCTAGAATTTTCCTCCACCCTTTACTTCGTTTTTATTTCTTTTGTGCCACTTGCAGCCATAGTGATCATCAAATCCAAGTTCACAGAGCACACAAAGTATAAATGTTTCATAGTTTTAAACCAAGAAACTGGGAACTTTTGCCTATCATTTGGTGCTTGTGTTATGCTGCTCTCTGAGCAAAGGTAGAAATATTCCACATCACCTAGCAACAAGAATAGTCTTGCCTCTGTTCCAGCTTATATATATATAAAAAAACTAGTTGGGACAAAAAAAAAAAAACACCTCCCAGGTTCACCAGGCCCCAATTATTTTCTGGTCAATACTCATAAAAAATCCTAAGGTTATCCAATCTTATTGAATAACAGCAAAACTTTTAAGTAAAATAAACTTAGTACCTTCCTACATACATGTATGTATTAGACATGCTTTCTGTAAAGTTATATAATATATTTTAAAGTGATATTTAAGCTTTATAAGTATTGAATGATTGTAAATGCGATAATGTATAATAAATAAGTATACTTCCCATCTGAATTTCTAATGAAGTGCATGCTAGCACCCTCCTGTACAGGTAAGTTCTTTTGCCTTTTCTGTAGTGAGCAGAGTGGCTGGGTCATATGACAGGTAAATTCCCTGTCAGAACAGATACTATCAATTTCAAAAGAAGATAAAAGTTGTTTATTATATAAAACCACATTTAAATAGATAATTGTGAGTTGAAAGCAATGGGGATAGTTAAAAATAGCAATAGCAATAGCACTTAGACTTATATACCACTTCACAGTTCTTTATAGCCCTCTCTAAGCAGTTTACAGAGTCAGAATGTTTTCCCCAATATAGGGAGAAATGGGTCCTCATTTTATTAATGAAAATAAAGGATGGAAGGCTAGATCAAACTTGAGCTGGTGAGATTCGAACTGCCGAACTCACAAATCTTGTAGGATTAAACTCACAACTAATCTTTCAGGCACATCCATGTCCACATAGGCACAATATGGGGGCGGAGAGAACTAGTACAATGAAACAGCTCGGTTCAATCTATAATATAATTAAAAGAAACTGGATCCAGATCTGAATCTAATTCCACAATTGCACCCACATTTGGAATTGAGTGGTCACATATATTGAAGAAATATATAAAAGAAATTTAACTGTATTTTCTTTTGATTTTATTCTTTTTCCTTTCCCACAGCTGTTTTAATGATAGGTTCCACTTAAACCAGGGGTGTCAAACTGCCGGCCCACGGGCCGGATGTGTCATGCTGAAACCGCACCCACCTCATTGCTGGCAATGGAAAAAAAGTCACAATATGTTGCGACACGTCACGTGACGTTCAGAGTTTGACACCCCTGACTTAAACAAAGAAATGCTTATGTAGCTCCTTAATGCTATTCAGATGTAAAACTGGTTAAACATGTGAAATGGTTGGAGTACCCATTGTTGAGTTGCTGTGTGAGATGCTAAATATGTTTAAGTATTATGTAGGGAACAGATCTTTGTGCAAGATTTGTGTGTGTGGTGACTTCTATGACAACAGAATCCTATAGATGCTCTTGCTGTATGTGTACTTGAGGAAAGTTAATATTTCATCTGCAAAATCTGAACAAACCAAGTACTCTATGCTAAATATCAATATTATAAGAATTCAATACAGCTGCCTTCTTCCTCTGAAGCAAAAGAAATAACTTATATGAAATAAACTACTATAACCTGAAACAATATTCTTCATACAGAGTACGTATACTAACATATTTCTGGGATCTGCAAGCTTTATTTTATTAAGCACTGTCATTAGTAGCTGAGTGGTACACTAGCAGCCAGGACAAAATTAAATCTAATTTGAACTTAAATTTAATTAGTTGTACACAGTAAATATGATTATTCTCCATGCATGTTAATAATTGTCCCCTCTGTAATGTTAACAATTAAAATTCAATGCTAACTTTTGAGGGGCTTTGGAAACCAAAGCCAATACTCTGAAGGCAGGAGAAGAGGGGTTTTGGCATATATAAATCTACTCCAGTTTAAGATGACAATTAACAAAAGGCTGGCTGGCTGGGATACCATCAGTCTGATTTTGATTTTCTGCAAAGCCTAAATCTATGACTATATTTTCCTGAATTCAAGATTTTTATTTATTTATTTTGCTATGAAATAGTTACTGTCACAGAATTTAAAACTGTGATTGCCCCAGGATCTGCTGATATAGTTCTACAGAGGAATTATCAAGTCTGTCACTTGTATCTCGATAACTGTCTGGTCTGGCACAGTAACTAAACAGGACAATTATAGACTTCAACAGATAAATAGGACTGTAGCAAAAACAAATGCAACCAGCCTGCCTTCCACTGAGGACCTGCGTACAGCAAAAGCTAGAAAGAGGGCTAAGAAAATATCTACAGACCCCTCACATACTGGATATAAACTATTTTAACTTCTCCCCGCTATAGGATATTGCATGCCAAAACAACTAGACACAAACATAGTTTTTTCCCCCATGTCATCACTCTGTTAAATATCTAATTCCTACAGCACTGTCTGATGCCTAAAGATATTTACCCAAGTAGTAGGGCTGTATTGCTATCATCCTTCTCAGCTTCTCCTCTTTCTCCTCTTCCCATCTTTCTCCTCTTTCTCATCTTCTCATCTTTCCTACTATCTTCTCCTATTAGTATCTTATGATTTATCACTTGTTATTTGTATCTTATGATTTATGATTGTATCTTATGATTTATGATCTATGATTTGTCACTTTGTTATTTGTATGAGAGCTTATGCACTGGAGACAAATTCCTTGTGTGTCATACTTGGCCAATAAAGAATATTCCAATAATGTTTTGTACAACTGCATGGGGAGGACAATGGTAAAACATCAATAAGATTTTACTTTTCTTTTTTAGCTCTCTTCCCATTTTATTTATTTATTTAAAAGATTTAAAGGAGCTATGGTGGCGCAGTGGTTAGAATGAAGTACTGCAGGTTACTTCTGCTGACTGCCGGCTGCCTGCAGTTTGGCAATTTGATTCTCACTGATTCAAAGTTGATTCAGCCTTCCATCCTTCCAAGGTTGGTAAAATTCGGACCCAGATTGTTGGGGGCAATAAGGTGACTCTGTGAACTGCTTAGAGAGGGCTGTAAAGCACTGTGAAGTGGTATATAAGTCTAAATGCTATTGCTATTGCTATTTCTGTGACCACCCTTTTTAAACAACTCTTAAGCAATAAAATCCCAGCAAGTTCAATTGCCCTCCTTCCATATTATCTATGCAGTCTTATTTCAGCACATATCTTTTCATTATTGTTAGTCTGACCAGGATGACAGATACTCAGCTAACCAAAAGATCAAAGGGGCAAGGAACCATTGGATAGCCTATGGAATCACAACCTTCTTACAGCTGAACAACTTGACCCTTGAGATCAGGATGGTCCTCATCCTTCTGTAGTTTAAAAAAGGAGTGAAGCAGTCCTTTAAAAAAAATATTTTGGAATAGTAAATGAGCATATGGAACTTATTAGTTTTTTCTGTCTTGTGAATTTTCATGTTTTTAGAAGTGTGAGCCACCTAGAGTTCTGGTTATACGCAGCATATATATTGATGAAAAACAAATAAATAAAGCCTAGGTTTTAGGTTGCCAAGGATTATTACAAAAGTACATTTTATCTCCAATATACATACACATTTCTAGATATCACTTTTTCAAATACAAGAATGGGATCTGCAGAGAGAAACTTACTCTCTTTTCAAGGATTTTAATTCTAAATAGCACTACTGTAATGTTAGCAGCAACATCAATTGTACTCTATGGTTTTAACTTTAAAAATTCTAAAGCAATGCTTAGAAATTTTAGAAGTAGCATTCCTGATGAACAGCAAAGCTGTTAAGTTATGTAATATTTGTTATTGATTTATCTATTTATGCACATAAGTATGGAGTCCACATTTACTTTTGGATGGAGGCACATTTCCATGGCCAATCTGTGTATCATATTCTATCTTTCCTTAACAATAATCTTGGAGTTGTTTGCATTTTGTTGACACTTGCTTTCTAATCTTCTTAAGATGCTCTTTTTTCATCTGTTAGCAAAGCAATTGGTGTTTTGTTGCTCGTTTTCAGTAGCCTTACATGTACTGTACAGTTGTCCCTTAATTGTTATTACAGTCAAAACAACTAAGTTCTTAAATCTAATCCTTTTGGCCAAATATCACAGGGCTGAACTTTTCTCATGTCTTCCAGTTCCCTAACAGTTCAGCTTCTCAATCTGGCTCTACTATTACAGAGACATTGGTAAAATATACATATATAGAAACTGTTTTATGTCTGAGGCAGATAACATTTTGGTACAGAAGCAGCATAATTATAATTGCAAGTTTCCTGGCATGAACAAGAGAACATTATCACTTTCTTGTCTTGATGTGAATACCATTTGCCAACCCCCAAGTAGAATGTTAGATTAAGTGGATTTTAGTATGTTGAACACAATGCCTATGTTCTTAGTGTTTTTGGTTTCCTTACCAGATAGTGTGCATGGAATGAATGGTAAATGGAGAAGACACAAAGCTTTTTTGAACCAACATTTGCAACAAATCAGCACTATATATGTTAAAGCACACAAAAGTATTGAGCGCTCTGCTGGAAGAAGATGAATGCATTCACTACTATTACAAATACTGAACCTATCAGGTAGCTACTGTATTTTCATAGCTATGTCATTATATTACCAGCTGTTCTATAGGATTAGAACATACAGACCCCAGATGATTTATAATAATATGGTTGGTTGCACAGTCAGATGAATGTTTAGATTGGATTTGACATTTTTATTCATCTGTCAAGCCCTTCTCAAGGACTTGGGATAGGTAGATATTGTTGTTTGAGGTTGTTAAAGGCACCATTTCAGGGTATAAGCTGTTGAAAGTAAAGCTGCCTTTTGCAATTGATTGATAGTGATTTTGTCATCATCATCATTGTCGTCATCGTCATCTCATTGTCATCATTATTGTCATCAGCTCATCCCTATTCATAATTCTATGAATTCTGTGGCATGTATGAATAACGATTGATTCATGTTATGACTTCTAAAGCAACAATTTCTCTTTTTCTTTGCTCTTTAAACAAAAATGCACTATAGAAATGACAAATTTATTTTCAATTTTCAATATTATTCAAGGTTTACTGAGATGTCTAGCAACATATTGCTTAAATTAGTTATTTACACTAATGATTGGATAAAATGTACTGCATGTTAAATTTCTCAAATTATTTTATTCGTGACACACAATGTAAAGTAATTACAAAGTTACAGCAGTGACATATGTTACTTAAAGCAAATAAAATGGCATGAGAAATCAAATGAAGAAATCCATAATCACTGGCAATTAATGGTATAAACAATTAATTAGGAATCAGAATGAAAATGTGAATAGCTGGTCCCAGTATAAATTAACTTGGATTTTTTTTAAAGGTTTAGAATTTAATGTAACGTTGCAATAACCAACTGAACTCCAAAATTATACAAAAATAATTCATGTTGCATCAGAGTTATGACTCTGGAAATACCAGTTGATAGATTTCAGTGGATTGATCACATATTTGAACAAATTAAGGATGAAAAAGTTTGCTTTTGTTTAGTTTCCATTCCATCCTTACTGTTGGTTATGGACTTCATCAACAAACATAGACCCAGCCATTTAGTAATCAAAACATAATTTTATTTATAAAATCACATATGGAATTCTCTGAAAGCTGTTCAGTTTGTCCTGTTACAGTTTTTTATTATTCTCTTATTATTTTACTTTTATTACTATGCTGGGGGAACAGTGTTTTAGTTTTAGTTTTAGTTTTGGTTTTAGTAGCTCTATCATATTGCCACAATTGTTCATCACACTGAGAAGACTGGTTATGATCTCACCATCGATATGGATAATTTTTGAAACTCATAGATATTCTGTAAGCTCACTGTGGCCTTGTTATCTTCTCACTTTTTTTATCGTTGTTTCTCTGCCCCATGTTTTCTCATTTACAATCAAGAAAGAATAAATATAATATAACTGGCACTTATAAACTCAGAATGTTGCAAACTCTGAGATGGTTCTTCATTATTTTACATATATCTGAGCATAGAGGTATGTGTAACTATTTCTTTTCTTTATAAATATACAATCCTCGAACTCCGGGAGGAATATAAATCAGCTGTTTATTGTTAAAAGGTTTAAAACAATAAAAGCAACTATTGCCAGCATCTTCAGAGTGAAGTGTTGGGGGTGGAGAGTTCTCTTATAAATCTTGCTAACCCAGGTTCTTACTCATTGACCGTGTGATAGAGCCATCAGTCCTGGCTGACTGTAATTGCCTTAATTGTCCCGCCTCCCCTTGTTTGCACTCCAGTTCCACAACTCTCCACCCCCAACACTTCACTCTGAAGATGCTGGCAGAAAACTGCATGCAAAAAAGACATTAATACAATATATATATATTGTATTAATGTCTTTTTTGCATGCAGTTTTCCTTAATATATGTACATCATTTTCCTAAAATTTTACTGAAGCATGCATTTTATGCTCATTTGTTCATATTGTTTATTTTTTTAGAGTATGATGAGAACATAACAAAGAGAAATAAACATATACACACAATCCACATAATTATATACAAGACGTCTATGGGGATATGGCAATGGCCTCATAACTGGATGTCCAGTTCAGCTATCCAGGCAATTGCCTGTGTGATTCAATGTTTTTAACTATTTTTCCTAATTTTGTATGCCTCCCATACCCTGGAGTTGGGTGGCCAACAGTTTTAAATCAATAAATAATACAAAATTGAAATATGGTCACACAAATAGCCTTTAAAGCTTGCATTTTATCAGGTGTGTTCAGGAGTTATTGAGGAGTATTGTATAACATTGACAAAATAATCCCCTCTGAGAGAAGTCATGCAGTGACATGGATGAAGTAGAGACAGGTCTGCTTTTGTAGTTTATAGCATGTCTTTGGTGATTAAATTGCCTACGTACCTGGCTTTGAATAGCACTTTGTGAGAGCATATAATTATCCTTGGTTGTAAAGCTCTCAGTGAAATCCTTCCTTTGTATTTTTTCAGGCAAGAAAGTGATATTTTGGTTGAGAAGCCCAGGTTATCACCGAGAAAGGAAGCAAAAGAAAAGGCAAGACCAATTCCTATTCTTCAGCAATGCTCTCCTGAGTGACCTCCTACAGATGTTTATCATAACAGCCAATTATTGAAGAAGATATGGTGGATGGAGGCAGTGAATAAAAACGTCTTCCAGCTGCTGCTTCTCAAGCTATGCCTACAAGCCTATGGTGGTTCTTTCTAAAGGTGTCATGTCCAAGATTAAACTGGGTTTTTTTCCCTTCCCATCTCTTTTGTTTCTGGTGTTTTTCCTTCTATGGGGAAGTTTTTGGTTTTTCCTTTGAATAACTGTGTTGTTAGCTTAATGTTTGCTTCATCCATAACTTTTGCCTTTTATTTTGTGCCTATACTCAAAACACAGACATGCCAGCAAGCATCAAAAGGACTCTAGCAAAGATATCGCTGCCTTTCTGCAACAACAAAGAGAACTAAAAAGGACAAAGACAAAAAGTCAGTTTGTATGCATAACGGTAAAATAAGATGCTTTGATTTAAAAGAGCAGGTAAATAAAAAAAAAAAAAATGAAAAGTTTGTATTAACCAAAATTATTACTAAGAGCAAAGCCAGTGCACCCATTTTTATTGTGAAGGAATAACAAGTTTTGTAGCAGTATCAAGGTCTGAAAATTTCTTTTGAATTAAACCAAATTTCTACAAGATTTGAGTTCAACACAAAATTAGCATATTTTACTGTCAACTGAAATTAATGACATATTATATAAATTACTGGTAATTTTTGGTTGGACCCCATTCACATGCAAAAGAAAATAATCAGCAGGCGTAAGAAAAAAAAATCCTGCTGGTAAAGAAAGATTAAAAAAAACAAAAACTAGGGGCCGAGTGCTTGCAGGAAAGCAAGCCTTTCTTTTGTTTATCTTAACACCTTACATTTTAATACAGGAATCCCACTGTTGTTTATTCAGATTAAATGTAATTTTAAGCATGGGGAGTTCAAAAAGATATATTGATGCAAATGCTGATGCTATCACCAGTCTCCCATGTTGACTAGGAAGAACTAAAGAGGAAACAAAACAAATCATACTAAGAGAAGCAAGGGTGAGTTTGTAGTCACACTGAGATCTATTGTATAATTTGTCCTTAATGATGAACAGGCAGTTAAAAATATTCTCAGCAAATAAATACATATCCTTGACCTTATCCACTTGACATTGTCTCTCCAGGATTTAAAACCTAGCTGGAAAAAAAAGGGATCAAGTCTTTGATGGGACCTTTGCCTGCAAAGTTATGTGCAAGACCAAGAGCTATTATCCTTCCTGTACAAATGTCCTGTGATTGACCTGTATTTTTCAATTAATATCTGGAAGAGAGGCTGCTTAGACAAGCTAGATCTTCCTATTTAATCTTGCAAGTTGAGAGATAACAAAGTTCAACTCTAACCTCAATCAGTTAATTATTTCTCCTTTTCTTGTAGCAGAACCTGCTAGATACTTAATCCTCATTAATATGTAACCTTTTGCTGATGCCTAAACTAAGAAACTGGGGTTGGAGGGAGAAAGAGAGGTTGCAGGGCTATACAAACTTGTCCAATGAAAGCAATACCTTTGTAAATTTTATTCTGGAGACCATCCTTATATTTGGGCTCAGACAGCAAATTAAGGAGGGCCCCCCTGGTACTGTGAATATATTCAGGGACTTTCTAAAATGTTTGTAGCTGTTCTGGCATCTCTGTTGGTGTTTTCATTCTTTGGTATTTGTCCTGCAAATCCTAAATCAAGCATCAATGGATAAATTAGCAGCAACTAAGTACTTACATTGAATCAAATCAGGTTGGTGTACTAAAACTGAACAATGTCATTGTTCTGAAATTATATAAGGAAATATGGAAAAGTCCTTGAGAGTCTGGGCAAAGAGATACCATCAAATGACAAATCAGATAAGAGACAGCATAGCCAAAGTTGGATAATGAGAGAGGCAAGAGGCTCAAAAGAGACCATCCGTGGTTTCTTGGGCTATAAAGACGATGATGAAGGTCAGGATGACCTAAGTAATTTCTATTAAAGTTTCTGTTAAATTGTGTGAATTTGGGGACAGATGTCTGAGGACTCCTTTGAAAAGCATCTGGAAACACATTAGCTTCTTTAAATAAACTTTGCGGACAACGATTATGTCCACTAACAAGAGGAATTCATGAGGCTACTTTAGTAACTTCTTTGTTTCACAGATCATATGTGCATCCTCTGTAATCAACTTGTATTTCCTTACATAACAAATAAAGTGTAAATGCTGACTGAACCATTGTATGTAATCCTTTCACAGCCTTATGAGAAGACCCACCTTTGCTTGGATCAAAAATATATGTATTACTCAGAGAGATTCAGAGTGTGCAAGACATTTGGAGGAAAATTATATATTCATACTTGCAAGATTGATGTCGACCTTGTGGGGTAAACCAACTAGGAATCATAGCCAGATGAGTTAATTCTACTAATGCTACACTGACAGAATCTTGCAATCTGAAAGTACAATTTCCCCACACACACACCCACACACCATGGCCCACCCTCCTTTACAGCCCAAGAAACTTGGGAGTGTCTCTTCTGAGCCTCTTGCCCTGTTAACTATACAGTGGCAAGTTATGCTATCTGTTATTTGGCCATTTCCTTAGCAGCATCTCCTTGCACAGTTTCTCAAGGTCTTTCCTACATTCCATTACAGATTATGCAACCAAGATGGATGCTTCTCTTCCTGGCATTTCAACTGTTTGCCATCTTTACCATAAGAAGGTATTAATCTGCCAAAAGTAATCTAAGACCCACAATGCCCGCAACAATGTAAAATCATTTTAATATGTGAACAGCTCAATACACTACATCAAGTAACTCAAATATAACTTGTGGTACTAATCATGTTCTATGACTGTAGAGCTTTTTGAGGTCATCTAGGACAAATTGAAAATTATCGGACATCTTTTCATCATGTTTCTAGATAAGAATGACTGATCATTTGGAACTAATAACTTGTAACTGAATTTGTCTCTCTCCTCTTTCCTCAGAATTGTTCCTTTATTCTCATGTCATTATGCCACAGGTGGATAACCTTGATTGATATATAAACTCTGATGTGGGTTGCCTAGTGGGTGGAACCGTATTAATCATATGGATTCTCCTGGATTTGTTGCTTTTAAACTGAAATACTTATTTTAAGTAAATATTATACTTTTCATTTGCTTGCAAGTTTAAAATGGCCAGAAATTGTGTTGCCAGTTTTCAGGAATCATAGCCACAAGAGCTTCCAAGAGCCATAGAAAAGGATTTGTGGGATATTCCGTGGCTAAGAACTGTTTTGTTTCTAATAGCAATAACACTTGGGCTTACATATCGCTTCACAGTACTTTATGGCCCTCTCTAAGTGGTTTACAGAGTCAGCATATTGCCACCAACAATCTGGGTCTCATTTTACCAACCTTGGAAGGATGGAAGGTTGAATCAACCTTGAGCTGGTAAGAATCGAACTGCTGAACTGCTGGCAGCCGGCAGTCAGCAGAATTAGCCTGTAGTACCGCATTCTAACCACTGTGCCATCACAGCTCTAATAATTGGCTAAAGAGCAGTAACTAAAAATAATTAACTTTTTAGGCTAATCTAAGACTTTAGTTTAAAAAAAAACCTAAAAGAATTTTACAGCCTAAAAACTGGATTAGCTTGGTCCTATGGAGTCCCTATATATATCGTAAATTGCTGTTGATGTTCCTTCCATTTCACCTCCAAGAGGCAATGCCAGCTAAATGGATATTTATCTATACAGCATTCAATCCATTGTTACACATAAAGATCTCTCAGCCTTTCTCAAGTACTAGTTTATATTCTAGCTTCCACCTCCCCAAATTAACACACCAATTTCAAGCATGTGGAATCTTTCAATCATTCCAAATGATTGCTCCTAAAGTGTTGTGTGACCTCTTGAAACCATCAGTGTGAGTCCAACAGGAGAACCACATTGTCAAGTTTCAAAAATAATATAAAAAGTAATAATTTAAATATTAACAATATCAGATGTTTATATTGACCGCATCTGGCAATTTCTTTATATATATATATATATATATATATATATATATATATATATATATATATATATATATGTAGGTCTTTGGTAATTCGGTTTTCTCCCACATAAAATTGGAAGTGTCTTGGCGACGTTTCGACAAAGTCTCATTCGTCATCTTGAAGTCTCATTCGTCGAAACGTCGCCAAGACACTTCCAATTTTACGCGGGGTTTTTATATATATATATATATATATATATATATATATATATATATATATATATATATATATATATATATGCAGGTCTTGGCGTATTCGGGTCTTTTCCTGTGTAAGATTGAGAGTGTCTTGGCGACGTTTCGATGAGGTCCCACTCGCCATCTTCAGGCTGGTGTCTTCGGCTTTGTGCTTGTGCGAGCAAAGCATGATCGGAGCTGCCGTCCTTCTATAAATACTGGAGGGGGTGTGTGGTGTGTTGGCTTTGTAGCTGTAAGCGGGTTGGTTGGCTGTGTTGTTACATCTTGATTGGAAGATGGAATTGATGTAAGCAAATTAGCTGGTGTAGCTGTAAGCGGGTTGGTTGGCTGTGTTGTTGCATCTTGATTGGAAGATGGAATTGATGTAAGCAAATTAGCTGATGTAGCTGTAAGTGGGTTGGTTGGCTGTGTTGTTACATCTTGATTGGAAGATGGAATTGATGTAAGCAAATTAGTCAGTTGTTTGGTAACATCCTGTGTGGCTGAGGTGCTGGCTGTGTGCCCATTGTTCTTTTGTACCTGGGTAATGGGCTGTGTGGTAACATTCTGAGCTCTATTGTAGTGATATCCTGAGTCCTGTGCTGCCACATCCTGGGAGGTAGGCTGCGTTGTAACATACTGAGCCTTTGCGATGTAACCTCCTGAGTTCTGTGATGTAATGTCCTGAGTAGATGGCTGTGATGTAGCATCACGGGCTTTGGTTTGGCTCTGAGTTTGCGGTCTGGCCATGTGTTTATGGCGTGTGTCAGTTTGCTTTGTGTGGGGGTCGGTGGGGGGTGCAGCAGTTGGTGATGTCGCCATGGTGTGGATTCTGGATGATGGTTGCATTTCGTCTATGGGATGGGTTTGGGTTTGAGTCTGGTGAGGGTGATTGGTGGTGGTGTCCTGTGTTGTTCTGGGTCCAGAAAGGCAAGTGTGCCTTGGGTCTTTTCTGGATATACTTGTCAGCCGGCACCCTAACGGCTCTCTAGGCACGTCTGTTTATCGTAAACCCACTCATACTGACAGAACGCTACACTACAGGAGTAATCACCCTGTAGCACATAAAATTAGCTGTGTCAGGACTTTATTCAAACGTGCTAATTCCCACACAGGTAGAGCCAAAATTGAAGAGAAAAAACATCTGTATCACATCCTCAAGCTCAATGGCTACCCTACGGAATTTGTGAGACGTTACAGCAGACCACACCAACCTCATAGGGTCCAACATTCCAGAGCAACACCAACACCAGCCACACGCATAACTTTACCTTACATCGGTGGTGTTTCTGAGGCCACGGCACGTCTGCTGGCCTCCCACAATGTGAGCATTGCCCATAGACCAGAGCAGACCCTAAGAACCAAGATCATGCGTCCCAAAGAGCCGCTCCCCAATGAAGAAATATCTTCGATAGTTTATAGAATTAATTGCAGGAACTGCCCTTGCAATTACGTTGGGGAAACGACCAAAAGGCTCAGGACTAGGGTCCATGAACATGAACTGGCAATTAAAAGGCAGGAGCAGCGCTCACAAGTGTGGGCCCATATGGCCAGCCTTGATCATACATTCGATCTGGACAATGCGCAGGCCATATCTCGTAAGACTACCAAGGGTGGCCGCCTTCTTAAAGAAGCCTGGCTCTCTGATGAGAACTCTATTAACCGACATATAGACCTCCTACCGGCTTACCAGACCCTCAGAAGGTGGGAGAGACAATGTGGTGATCCACGGAGCAGACGGCCAACCCGCCCTTTGCAAAAGCAGGGAGATGGAATTACAAACGTGGAGGTGGCAATCCCCAGAGAGGATAGTGAACCGGCAAAAAAAGGGGAGGGGGATCAGGAGTCACAACAATTTGACAGCTCCCTGCAGGAATGGGGAGATAGGGCTATAGGTGAAGCGGCGATGACTGCCAGGGGAGATGATAAACTAATAAGGGGTTACGATCGGGCGTTTAAAATGAACGTGCGGAAGCGGCTTGGAAAGAGTAAAAAAGGGGGGGAAACAGAGAGCAGGAATGCTCGAATGGTCATCCTTCGCAAGGTTGGGGCGAGGGAGCTACGGGTGAGACAACAGCGGCCTTGGGGGAGGGTGACAGCCTCACAGGGCGTCTTAATTGTAGGTTGAGAGATCGCTCCAAAACGGAAGGGGAAGGAGATAAGGAGCAAAGGCAGCTGGACAGCCACCCCCCGAGTGCATGTACGTGCTCAAGGAAAGCGAAGGAGGATCTGAAGGCAACCAGCAAGGCCACTGATAGATTGCCAGGTGTAGACCAATTCAGCACATTGTGGACTATTACAACCAATGGGCCGATGATGCGCTCGAGAAGCTGGGTGCAGAAGCAGGAGGCTATATAGGCCAGCTCCCAGAATGCCTCCCACTCCAACTTTGAGGACGTCTGCAGTTTGGCTGACGAAAGCTAAGTGCTCTTTTATCTACAGGCCTGTTTATATTAAACAGCCTTGTTTATTTTTATCCTGGTGTTCGCCTTTTTCTTGTAAGAATTTTATCAACATGTGTATTCCCAGGATTCGCATTTTTAGTGTTATAAAGGAGATATATATATATATATATATCTTTGATGACTGCAAAAATACGAATCCCGGGCATGATCTCATTTGATGTGACGTCGTTGTTCACATCTATCCCACAAGAGCTGGCTGTTTCAACGATAAAAGATCTATTACAGCTAAAGGGGTTGCAAAGTCATGGTTCCCTTAAGATGGAAGACGTCATCAAACTGCTGCAGTTGTGTCTGAGAACACATTTCACGTTCCAGGACACGATGTATGAACAAATCAAGGGCAGGTCGATGGGGTCTCCCATCTCGGGTGTTATCGCTGAGGCGGTCCTACAGTGCCTGGAAGCTAAGGCAATGGCAAATTACCACCCAGAATTTTGGGCCAGATATGTGGATGATACGTTTGCTATCATCAAACAGACTGAAAAAGCTGCCTTTATGGAAAGATTGAATGCGGTGTTCCCGGACATACAATTTACAGCGGAGGAGGAAGCCAATGGTAGTTCGGCCTTCCTGGATGTGTTAGTCATGTGCCAAGCCAACGGCACCCTCCACACAGCTGTATACAGGAAAGCGACCCATACTGACAGGATGCTGCATTACACGAGCAACCACCCGGCAGCCCACAAGATCGCATGCATTCGGACGTTATTTGCATGTATAGATACGCATTGCAGTACCAAAAAGGCCAGGCAAGTGGAGCGTGCCCATCTCCACCAGGTATGCAGGTGGAACGGCTACCCGGCCAGTTTTGTCGAAAGATATAGTAAGCGCCAGGAACCCCGTAGAGCATCAGAGGACCTAGGGACAACGTCCTGGACAATGATACCTTATGTCCAGGGGGTGTCAGAGGCAACGGCTCACATATTAGCGCCGCATAACATCAGGGTGCCTCACCGACCCGACCAAACACTCTGTATGAAAACGATGCACCCTAAGGAACCACTGCCAGAGGAGGAAAAATCATCGGTGGTCTATAGGGTGCACTGCAAGGATTGCCAGTGTAATTACATGGGAGAGACGGCCAAACGGATAAAAACCAGGGTACATGAACACAAATTGGCCGTCAAAAAGCAGGAGCAGTACTCCCAAATATGGACACATATGGTGAATAATGGACACTCATTTGACTTCATGGGGGCAAAAGCCATTGCCCAGGATACTTCCAAAGGAGGGCGCCTACTGAAGGAGGCCTGGTTCTCAGATGCGGGCTCGATTAATTGACACGTAGAATTGCCCCCGGCATACCAGACATTAAAAGTATATGAGGAACAATCTAGGATGCGGACGGCATTCGCAAGGGGCAGAATTAAAGAAGGCAATCACCGTATGGAAAGGGAATTGGACCCACGACGAGCCACTGGAACCAAGGAGGAGGAAGAACGACGGTTGGAGATAAACAACATGGTCCGCAAAAAGGAGGAGAGGAGAGATGATCCAACTGAACAAATGGGTTTGCGGGACAAAAAGGGGGAGGGCAACGATGGAGAATCACCGATGGTGCCAGATCCGGACGTGTGGCCCGGAACGGCCATGGGGGGGGCGGTTGGGAGATACACCAATGGCAGGGGCATTAGGGTTGGCAAGGATGACAGGGAGTGAATCCGGGGGTGGGTCAGCAGGCAGCCCGGCTGACCAAAGGCAGACGAGGTGGAGGAATAGGACGTGGCTGTGGGGGTGCACACCCTTGCGTAAAGGGAAACTAGAAGAAATAGGGCCAGCAGGGACAGATGGTGGAAAGTTAGACAAACGGGTGGACCAATACCAACAGGAAGGGGGCGGGAATGAGAAGGCATCGAGGATGCCGGACCTAGCCATATGACCCAAAACGCGTATGGGGGTAGGGGTGGAAGGCGCATCAAGAGCAATGACACCAGGAAGGATAAGATCGGTAAGGAAGGGAGAGGGTGGAACTGAGGGCGAGGCAGCAGGTGGCTCAGCTGAGCTTAGGCAGATGAGGCAGAAGGATAGGATGCGGCTGTGCGTACGCACACCCAGGCATGTAGAAAGATTGGAAGAAATAGGACCCAGGGGGATAGATAATGGAAGGCAGGTACAGCAGATGGTTCAAAGGGATAAGAAGGAGGGGGGGAAGGTGAGGCAGTTGGCAAACACACCAATGGTAGCAACATTAGGAAGGACAGGATCTGCAAGGATGAGAGGGGGTGAATTCAGGAGTGAGCCAGCAGATAGCCCAGCTGATCGTAGGCAGACGAGGCAGAGGGACGGGATACGGTTGTGCGCACGCACATCCAAGCATGGAAGGAAATCGGAGGAAATAGCACTAATAGGGATAGATAGTGGAAGACAGGAACAACGGGCAGACAAATGGGATGGAAAGGAGGGGAGCAGCAATGGAAAGGCATCTAAGACACCGGATCTGGATGTAAGGCCCAGAACGAGTACGGGGGAGCGGCTGGAAAGCATACCAATGGCAGCAGCGCCAGGAAGG
Source organism: Azemiops feae (assembly GCA_023970755.1). Classification (NCBI taxonomy): domain Eukaryota; kingdom Metazoa; phylum Chordata; class Lepidosauria; order Squamata; family Viperidae; genus Azemiops; species Azemiops feae. The sequence continues at coordinate 157,805 of JALGBA010000039.1, forward strand.
AGGGGATTGACAAGGATGGGAGGGAGGAAGGTTGGAGAACTGGAGTGCAAAAAAGAGGAGGCGGGACAATTAAGGCAATTACGGTTAGCCAGGACGGATGGCCCTATCACACGGTCAATGAGTAAGCAATTAGGCTAGCAAGGTTTATAAAAGTAATCTCCACCCCAAAACCTCACTCTGAGGACACTGGCAGGGGACCAGCGAAAGCTAAGTTGTTTTAAGATTGTAAATAGTTGTTTTTATTGTTTTAAACTTTTAAACTTTTTAACAATAAACAGCTGGTTTATATTTCTCCTGGAGATCGAGGACTGTGTCATATATATATATATATATATATATATATATATATATATATTCAATGACACAGTCATATATATATATATATATATATATATATATATATATATATATATATATATATATATATATATATATATATATATATATATATAAGGGAAGGGTAGGGATGGTATGGGTAAAGGGTAGGGTTGGGAAATGGGATTGGGATGGGGATAGGGATAGGTACAATAGTGGGGTTACCCCCACAAACAAATCCAATGCTTGAACAAGCAGACTATCGTCCGGGTACAAATATTAAATAACAATAGTTAATATAATACTAAACAATTATAATCATTAATGCTAACAATAGTCATAAAATTAAAGCTTACTAAATAGATATAATTTATCCTGTTAGACTTCACAATCTTTTTGCTCTAACGTAGTGCTAACCATTGATAAAAAGATTTCCATTTTCTAAAATATACTGAATCCTCTTTCTCTTTAATCTCTAATGTTAATCTATCCATTTCTGCACATTCTAAAATTTTCATAATTATAATCTGGTCATGTGGTAGATTTTCATTTTTCTAAAACTGGGCAAATACAATTCTCGCAACTGTCAATACATGTAATATTAAGTATTCATTCTCTTTGCCGTAATTACGTCCTAATATTCCTAGCAAAAACAATTCTGGCTTATATTTTATCTGTATTTTAGTTATCTTTTCTAGCCATATATGAATTTTAACCCAAAATTTCTTAGCTTTAGGACATATCCACCAAATATGATAGTAAGTACCTGGTTTTTGTTTACATTTCCAACAGATATTCGATACATTTTTAAACATTTTCGCTAATCTAACTGGTGTCATATGCCATCTGTAAAACATTTTATATAGATTCTCTTTATATGAGGCTGCTTTAGTAAGTTTAATATTTCTCTCCCAAAGCTTTTCCCAATCTTCTAAATCTATAGAATATCCAAAAAAAATTGCCCACACTATCATTGTTTCTTTTACTTGTTCTTCTTCCATCTTCCAGCTTAGTAGAAATTTATAAAGCTTCTTAATCAGGTTTTCATCTTTTTTCAAAAGTATTTTATCAAATAATGTCTGTTCTTTATAAAAGTCCATTGATTTTACATCTTTTTCATATCTTGTTTGGATTTGCAGATAGGACCACCATGTTAGGTCAATGCCTTGTTGATAAAGAGTTTGTCTGTCTTTAAGTTTTCCATCCTTAACCAAAATGTCTTTATAAGTGACAAGTTTATCGTAGTTGATTAAATTTGGATAAGCAAATGTTTCCATTGTTGAAAGCCACTCAGGTATTTTCACATATATTTTATGTTTGATTTTCTCCCACTCTGAAAGCAAAACATTCCTTATGGCATGGTTTTGGAAATATTTATGTACTTTGTTTTTCTCATACCATAAGAATGCGTGCCAACCCAATTGCAAGTCATGCCCCTCTAAATAAAGAACTTGTTTATTTCTCAATGTAACCCATTCTTTAAGCCAAAGCAAAATAGATGCTTGGTAATAAAGTCTCCAGTCCGGAAGTCCAAAACCCCCTCTATCTTTTGTTTCTTGTAATAGTTTAGATTTAATTCGTGCTTTCTTCCCTTGTCATATGAATCTCAATATTGTTGAATTTAAATCATCGAAGAATTTCTTACTCAATTTAACAGGGACCGTTTGAAATAGGAAGAGTATTTTCGGTAAAATGTTCATCTTCACAGTCGCTATTCTTCCTAACAATGACAATTGGAGGTTTTTCCACTTTTCCAAATCTACTTTTATTTGTTTCATTAATCTTTCAGTTATCTTCTTTTATTGTTATATATTTTGATGTTAAGTAAATGCCTAAATATTTAACTTTTTTGGCTATTTGAAGATTTGACCTTTTTGCAAATTGAGTTCTCTGTTTGTCTGTTAGGTTTTTTGTTAATACTTTATTCTTTTCTCTATTTATCTTCAAGCCTGCTACTTCTCCGAATTCCTCTATTTTCTGCAGCAGTTTAGTAACTGTTTCCAATGGTTCCTCTAAAATAAAAACTAAATCATCTGCAAAAGCCTGTAGTTTATATTTCTATTCTTTTATTTCCAGTCCCTTAATTTCCGTGTCTTGCCTAATATCTCTAGCCAATACCTACAATGTGAGAATAAATAACAGGGGAGATAGTGGGCATCCCTGTCTTGTGCCTTTTTTAATGTCAAAGCCATCTGTATATTCTCCATTTAAAGATATCCTTGCTGTTTGTTTATTGTAAATTGCTTGAATTGCATTTATAAAGTTTTTGCCAAAGTCCATTTCCGTCAACTGTTGAAACATAAATTGCCAATTTAAGTTGTCAAAAGCTTTTTGTGCCTCAAGAAATATAAGTGCCATCTGTTTCCCTGGGTGATTTTCATAATATTCTAAAACATTTAGAATAATCCTTAAATTGTTCTTTATCTGTCTTTTAGGCAAAAAGCCATTTTGGTCTGTATGAATAAATTCAGTCAGAAATTTCTTCATTCTTTCTGCCATTATTGAAGTAAAAATTTTGTAATCCACATTTAATAACGATATTGGTCTATAGTTTTTAATTTGTGTGAGATCAGTATCTTCTTTAGGTATCAAACTAATATTAGCTTCAGTCCACAAATTTGGTATTTTTGTCTCTAAGAAAATTTCATTGCACAGTTCTTTCAAAATCGGGCTTACTATATCTTGTAAAGCTACGTAGACTTCTGCAGGGAGCCCATCAGGCCCCGGGGTTTTATCCTTCTTTTGTCTTTTTATTGCTTCTGTGATCTCCATCATTGTTATTTTCTCATTTAAAATATGTCGCATATTCTCTGGCACCTTTGGAAGATCAGCTCCTGTTAAATAATCCTGTATTGCCTCTTTAGAAACCACCTCCGCCTTATACAGTGTCTCATAGTAATCCTTAACAATTTTTTACATCACATCATTATGGCAATATACCTCGACTTTTGAATCTTGTAACTTACTTATCGTTCTCTTTTCTCTTTCTTTTTTCAATCTATATGCAAGCCATCTTCCCGGTTTATTAGCATTTTCAAAGAAATTCTGTTTAGATCGTTTAACCTGTTGTGCCGTCATCTCCATCTGGCAATTTCTAAAGCAGAGAAGAAAGGAGGAAGACTAGTAAGATTACAAACTATAGACATAAGCAATGGCAATATTTTATGACTTCCTATTCCTCTGTTACTTCTTATTACCTTTCTGGTAAATAACATTAATATTTCATAATACATTTTCATTAAACAATGCAGATTTAGCAAAAATGGAACAATAACTTCACACAATAGGACATTCACTTTCTGAATTCACAAGATTTTTTTTTTACTAAATCAGATCATTGATCATTCAAACCAGCATTTCCTGTAGCAACTACAGGTTGCTATCCAGCAAGAATTATTTCTGTCAGCAATCAAACTTTGGGCTTTCAACACCCAAAGTGTTGAATAATTGGAGATTATTTACTGACTCACAAACATGCTATATGAGAAAAGATCAAGTGATATATCATTCATTGGTTTTATTTAATTCCTTTCTTCAAGGATTAAAGCTCAAAATGGCATGTGAAGTAGATATCACACAGAAGATTGAGTGAATCTAAAATGAGGTTTACTTATAATGTATGTTGGAGCTTATAACAATATATATGCAATGGTTTTAATGCTGTGGGTTGGTGTTTTGAGCTTTCTCAGCAGTTTTACTGAAAATATATCTTTAAAAAAAAACAAATAGAATTGCTTCCCTTACATGACTCTTTAATGTCTATATGAAGCCTCTGGTGTGGTCACTTAATGGCATGGGGTGAGGTATAAATGATATCCAGATATATATCTCTACCAACCAAGCAATGCCAAGGAGGCTCTGACTATAGGTGGTAGAGGTCTGGATGAGGAAGAATAGGCTTCAACTCAACCTTAGCAAGACTGCTTCTGGTTTTAGGGCTTCAGGGAATTTTCCATATATAGCTCAGAGCAGAATTTTATCTCCCTGACAGAACCTCTGCCCAATTTAGGGATCCTCCTGGACTCATGGCTTCTAGTTGAAGAGTAGGTGGCTACCATGGCCAGGATAATTTTACACAACTTCATGTTGTGTGCCAATTGCACCTGTTCCTGAGGAAGAGGCTCTGCCATAGTCTCTCATACCTTAGTCATCTCCCAAATAAATTATTTCAATGTATTTTATATGAGGCTGAAGAACAACTCAAAGCAGCAACTGATAGAAAATGAAGCATTACAGGTCGTTATCGGCACTCCTTCTTCTTTGCTAGTTGTATAGGTTGCCACTGGGTTTCTGGATCCAATTTGAGTTGCTGTTAAGCCTTTCATGGCATGGAGCTACATTATATGAGGAACCACCTCTTCCCAATTGTATTTACCCATTCCATCAGAACTGTCAGGAGAGGAATGCTATGGGTCCTGTCTATTATGTAGTGTTCATCTGGCAGCACCCAAAAAACGAGTCTCCTTTCTCATGGCACTTGCTCTTTGGATCATCATTTCTCTGGAGGTTAAACTAGCCCCAACCCTGGTGGCCTTTTATATATTTTGGAAAATCTGATTATGCCACCAGGCATGTGGATCAGAACATGTGGCAGATTCCACAGGATGGTTATGTTGTTGGTTATGACAGTTTCCGACACTGGCTTTTTAAAATGCTTTTATGTTGATGTTATTTTTATGTTTTTAATGGTGGTTCACCACCCAGAGTCACAATGTCAGGAGGGTGAGGGCATATACATTGAAATAAATATATTTCTTTGCTTTATTTTTTTATCTCCGCTCTATATATTATGTTTCTCACCTTGTTATTGAATTGTATAATCCTCACCTAAGAAATTCATTCTGGAAAGAGGACTTTGCGTGTTTTACTAGCTATAAAATTTTATTTTTATCATATACTTCAGTTTCTTGATAAAATGCTAAGATTGCTCATGCATGGTAAACTGTTTGCAAAATAAAAAAGGAAGAAAATTCTGGTTCTATCCTTTTTGTTTCCCATTTTGCAGATACACAAAAAGCCCAGTGCAATAAATAAACTTACCATTCCTATGTTTGCATGTGCATTTTAATCTATACTAATTTTACACACAACAGTTGCTTCAGCCAGATCCTATTTACAGTCTTTCCACAGTTAGAGAGACATTGCTATTTTCCTGAAATAAATGTTTCTGTATGAAACTCCTTAGTTTCTGTGTGTACTGGTAACTGATACCATCAATGGAATGCCAAGCACTGTGTTTATCAAAGGAATTAGAAAGTCCCAGACATGAATTCAGTACCAACTAGGAGAAGGAACTTCTAACTGAGCAGCCTCAGAAGATGAAGAGCATGATAGCAAAACCACTCTATTAGGTGGCCCCACCAAAACTGAAGTCAAATTATAATAAGTGTTCAGAAAGTCAGACATTCATAATGTTGAAAGCCAAGTGTCAAAATTCAAACTTGAAGTTCTATCAAGAATAAAGCAATCCTGTTTGTAATATTTCTTACTTTTTTTTTTACTATTCTCAATCATGTTTGCCCTCCTCTGTATCCAAACAGGAAAGTAAGCCCACAAATATGTATCAATAAAAATAATTTTAATTTTTTTTCTGAAAAATGAGGTAGAAGAACCTCATTAGAGCCTCTTCTAGGAATTAGAAAAATATTTCAGCATATTGGAGGTCAAATTGTAACAGAGAATTAAAATAAATTCTAAAGGTGAATTGCTTTTAGAGTCCATGCAGTGCTAAAGTTCATACATTCTAGAACGGAAATTAAATATCCTTTATGCATTCAGCTGTAGGAAATCAGAGAATACCAAACATCTGTCAAGAATATTTAAGATATTGGGGCTATATGTGCCTCCATTTTACATACACATACAAACATTTCTCAATTTCTACTCCTTAAAAAGACCTCAAAGAACATTTCTGTACAAAAATATTTTTAACCTGAGATAGAAAAATAAATATTTCAGAACCTCATCAGTGAAGAGCAGATGGATGTTTCAAGGTCAGCCTTTCAGGTTTGCATTTCGAGAAAAAGACTCAATAACTCATCAAGGCAACATCTTACCCTGTTTTCCCCAAAATAAGACTAACCGGAAAATAAGACCTAGCATGATTTTTCAGGATGCTCGTAATATAAGCCCTACCCCAAAAATAAGTCCCAGTTAAGATCATCAGTCAGATGGATGCATTTAGTACTGTATTTTCCCCAAAATAAGACCTAACTGGAGAATAAGCCCTAATGCATCTTTTGGAGCAAAAATTAATATAAGACCCGGACTTATTTTCGGGGAAACACGGTAATAAATTCATTCAAGCATGAGGGAAGGAGTTTTGCTTATTCAGGTTCTAAAATCTTGTATCCTAGACCTTGTTCCTCAAAATTAAACATAATTCATATTAATCTTGATTCTCTGGTTGTGCTCCACTGTTAAAGGTTTGACAGATTATGAAACCTTAGAAAGAACTGATGTAAAACAATGTCCTGAAGGTAGATTCCTGAGTAGCTATTTCTCTTCTCCCTTCCCAGCTACAGCATTAAATACTCTCACACAGATACACCAATCTCTTTGAAACCTGCCAGGAAAGTGGAAGAGAAGGTAAAAAAGCTTTTCATGGATGAAAGTGGATTGTTTTCATCTCCTTGAGCTATCCATTGGGAACACTTCTGAAGACAAGAAGCCTGCTAAATAATGGCATGAGTCCCTTTGCCACTATCTACTGTTAAACTAAAATTGACTTTAATGTTACTGAATAAATGATTTTTTTTTTTTTTACTGAAAAGCACAATATATTTTTAGTACAATTACAGGATGTTCAGTCCTTCAGTGGTGAGAAAGAACTCAGACAGAATATGTAAACTGGATTAATGATTATGTACCGGAACAATGTTAATTTCCCAATTCCAAACTTTATAAAATGCAACTGGGTCATTCTGTCACACAGAAACAAATATGGGTGTTGAGTGCAAACTGTTTGGAGTTAGAGTTCAGAATAATGTCAACAGGGATGTGCTCTAATTCCATAAATGAAGCTTAATAATTTAAAGATGAATAGCTGGTGCAGTTAAGCAATGAATATGCCCTATATCAATATTATAATATTTGCTGTTATCATAACTAACTATAGAACTACTGTATGTTACAATTCTTTGCAGATTTTTTTAAAAATATTACAATAGTATTTTCCTTCCTCTGTTGTATATTACAGGTATTAATTTTATTGTATTTGACTCATTTCCACTTCTGGGTGAGTGCATCCAAGTCCATTAAAAAAATAAAGATTATTTAGGAGTAATGTCCCTTGGCACTATTCATATCCACTTCTTTATTGTTCACAAAGTTGTAGGATGAAGGACTCTTAAGTTGGTGGAAGGGGTTTCATCTGGGAAGTGGTGCAGACCACCAACAAGAGACAAGTGTTATCTTCCCTGTCTTTTATTATATAAAGGTAGCAACTTATCTTTCCTAACGTCTTATCATAAACTATGTATATTGTACTATACTTTTTTTTAAAAAAAAAGGTTTTTATCCTGCCTTTTTTCTTTTTATTAAAAAACACAAGGCTGTGAACATACCTAATACTCCTTCTTCCTCCTATTTTCCCCACAATAACCCTGTGAAGTGAGTTGGGCTGAAGAAGTTACTGACACAAAGTCACCCAGCTGGCTTTCATTGCCTAAAATGGGACTACTTCCTAAACAGTCTTATCAATAATTTTTTTCTCCTTAGTTGATTGAGCTTATCTTTAGCCATCATAATCATAGTACACAGAATAAAGTTAGAAAGGACCTTGGAGATATTCTAGTCCAACCCTCTTCTCAAACAGGAGACCTTATACCCAGTGGTGGGATTCAAATATGTGAACAACTGGTTCTCTGTGTGGATGCTGCTTCTGGAAGTCCATTCTGGGCCTGGGCAACAAAAAAATAGCTACCGGTTCTGCCGAAGTGGTGAATCCCAACATTGCTTATACCACGGGTCGGCAACCCGCGGCTCCGGAGCCGCATGCGGCTCTTTGAGGCCTTACCTGCGGCTCCGGAGCCTCCTCCGCCATTTTGGCGAGCGCATGCGCGCATGCGCGGGCGGGTGCGGGGGGTGCGCGTGCGGGGGTGCGCGTGCGCGAACGGGCGTGCGCGCGCATGCGCGAACGGGTGCGCATGCGCGAACGGCTCGCGCGCATGCGCAAGCGGCGCGCGGGTGCACGCGCATGCGCGAACGGCGCGCGGGTGCGCGCGCATGCGCGAACGCGCGGCTCCCAGGGTTTTTTTTTTTTTGGACAAACGGGTCCGTGCGGCTCATCCGACGTTTCGGATGGCCGACCCATGGCTTATACCATTCCAGACAAAAGGCTGTCCACTCTCTTCCTCTCAGTGACGGAACACTCAAAACCTCTGGAGGCAGGACATTTCACAGATTAATTGTTCTCCTTGTCAGAAATTTCTTCTGATATGAACCTATACTGAATCTTTGGGAAGGAAATTTAAATAACTAAACCAAATCATTAAATCCTACTGGAATCCACCAAGAGTTTTTATAGAACCCAGACATAAAAATTGTATGAGTTCTCTTATATATATATATGCTTATATGTGTGTATGTGTATATGTATGTGTATGTGTGTGTGTGTGTGTGTGTGTGTGTGTGTACATGTATGTAGGTGTGTGTGTGTGTGTGTATACACACACACCTATTGTCCAGGTTCTGACAGATGATCCCAACTAAGTAAGCATAGCTGAGACATTCAAATCTAATCAGTTCAGCATATCAGCACTGATGAACAGAAAACCAGCTCTGGTTAAATTGGTACCAGAACAGTAAAGTATAGAACCTCCCTTCCCACTGACAGTGCAGGTCACATTCCCCAATTAAGTGTCAGACATTTGTTATGAGAAAAATCTTCAGTTCCCAGCCAATGGTTCTGCGATATATATATATACACAGTATATATATATATATACTGTATGTATATATATATATATATACTGTATGTATATATATATATACTGTATGTATATATATATATACTGTATGTGTGTGTATATATATATATATATATATATATATATATATATATATATATATATATATATATATATATATATATATATATATACACAGTACAGGAGGGAAGTTGCAGTGGGTGCCCCAGGGCTTTTCTGGGGCCAGTGCTCTCAACAATCTTCATCAACGATTTGGACAAGGGGATAGATGGGAACTCATCAAATTTGCGGATGACACCAAGCTGGCAGGAATAGCCAACACTCCAGAAGACAGGCTTAAGATCCAGGAGGACTGGACAGACTTGAACACTGGGCGCTATCTAACAAAATGAAATTCAATGGTGAAAAAGTAAGGTTCTACATTTAGGCAAGAAAACCAAATGTACAGGTCATAGTATAGGGGGTGCCTTGCTCAATAGTAGTAACTGTGAGAGGGATCTCGGAGTCCTAGTGGACAACACTTAAGTATAGAGCCAGCAGTGTGCTGCAGCTGCAAAAAAAGCCACACAGTGCTGGGCTTGCATTAACAGAGGGATAGAATCAAGATCACGTGAAGTATTAATACCACTTACAATGCCTTGGTAAGGCCCACTTGGAATACTGCATCCAGTTTGTGTCACAACGATGTAAAAAAGAATGTTGAGACTCTAGAAAGAGTGCAGAGAAGGGAACAAAGATGATTAGGGGACTGGAGGCTAAAGCTATCAGAACTTTGCTGGAATTGGGTATGTCTCTTTTAATGAAGAAGGACTAGGGGTGACATGATAGCAGTATTCCAATATCTCAGCTGGGTTGCCACAAAGAAGAGGGAGTCAAGCTATTCTCCAAGGCACCTGAGGGCAGGACAAGAAGTAATGGATGGAAACTGATCAAGGAGAGAAGCAACCTAGAACTGAGGAGAAACTTCCTGACAGTTAGAACAATTAACCAGTGGAACAACCTGCCTCCAGAAGCAGTGAATGCTCCAACACTGGAAGTTTTTAAGAAGAGACTGGACAGCCATTTGTCCGAAATGGTATAGGGTCTCCTGCCTGAGCAGGGGGTTGGACTCGATGACCTCCAATGTCCCTTCCAACTTTATTATTATTATTATTATTTCTTGTTTTTGTCCTTGATGAATAGATTAATAAATAATATAAGTGACTTTTAGCCTCCCCACACTTTGTTCATTGTGATCTGACTAACATTTTGTATTCTAAAGATCTGTGCATAATCGGATAGAATGGATCTAAGAGAAGTAAAGGAACCCCTTTCACTCCACACAAATATTTCTTTCTCTCCATTTTGTTCATTCTTTCAGTGGAGAATAAATTGTCAATATTATGAACTTCCTGAATAAGTTAAATATTTTGTAATCATATGTAAGAAAGACCTTGAAACATGGGGTGGAGACATTGTCAAGGGAACAGTCAGACAAGAGGCAGCATAACCCACAGCTAGATAGTGGGCACAGAAAAAGGGTCAGAAGAGACCCTACTTAGTTTCAGTAAAGGATATGGGTGGATGAGGGAATAATTTAACTTTGACACTTGCAAGATTCTGTCAATGTAGCTTTACAATAAAGTAGAATTAGTTCAACAGGTTGTGATTATTATATGGTTTACCCTGCAAGGCCAACATTCATAGAAAGTACCTTATCTTGGCTGATCTTGAAAAAGCTAAGCAGGAAAACCCAGGCTATAAGACTAGAAACTGAAACAAAACAGCAGAAGTCAGTAACAAACCCCTTTCCTATTGTTGCCAAGAAGATCATATAGTCATTTTCATGGAGAAATCAAGAGGTGAGTTGGTCTTCAGAGAGATTTACCTTACATTCATTCACATGTCTATTCCAGAACAAGCAGCAGAAGGTAGAGCAACCAGTTATGTAATAGTCTTTTCAGGATTCCTAAAAACTAAACCAGCTCCTTATTATTCATAGATCATAGAACATAGAATCATAGGGCTGGAAGAGACCAGATCCTTTGATCCTTTCTTAGAAATACACTAGAATCAGCATTCACTGCACTGCAATAGTAGTAATAAAATTGTTTGCCAACCTTATGATGGTTAAATAAGTTATTTTAGAATTACCACTGGGAATGGGTCAGACTCAAGGCCACCAATGGGTTAACCTGAACTGAAATTTTAGTTCAATTTTTCCACATATAATGAACATTTCTAAAATATCCAGTGGCTTCATGGAATGATTGGAATGGTTCTGTGAAATCTTTTATTAGGTGAAAACAAGAACCTTTTCTATTATCCTTGATATGTCTTTATTTCTATTTTGAAATTGTATTTAGTTATGGATCAGTGATCAGCGAAAAAGCTACAACAATAAAGGACAGCACTTAAAAGCAGGCTCAAATGCAATAAGAGCAATAAAACCACCACGTAGACCTACTAGTTGAAATTTACAAGAAAAAAACAAATTAGAGCAAAACAGGACAAAATGAAAAAGATAAAATGAAAATGAGATAAAAGGATAATAAGACTATACAGTGACATCATCCCAAGATTAAGATGCTTAAGCCTTTTTATGGCAACAGCTGCCAATAAAAATATGGAACTCTGTTTGTAATTGCAGGGTTCCAGTTTGAGAATAGAAAATAAACCATAATAAACACTCCCTTGTTGAAAATTGGGTCTCTTCTAAGGGTGGTACAGGCATACCAATGCAGGCATACCAAGTTGTCATAGAAAGCAGAGTAAAGTAACATTTGCACCAAGTCTCAAGTTAATTTTGACTATAGGAACAATTTCTCTGAATGGGATTTTATGAAACCTCCTATCCAATACTACTGAGGATAAAACATTAAAGTGGGCCCCTCTACTATGTGCCTATCAAAACAGATTTGAACTGGTAGTTTGTAGACTTAAAAGGTTTGTAGAAAGAAAGTCTTTAGAGTTCAAGTCTGTTTGACATGCTGTATCAAAGATGCTTTGGTGAGTCACAGCCTTCAATATATTTCTATATTTCAATACCACTATTTAGTGTAGTTATAGGAGTGAGAATTGCTGCATGTGATGTTATTATGATGCCTCTGGCAATTAGCACATTATACAAGAAACTAATAAATAGCAGATTCAAAGTAATCACATGCATGTATTTTAAATAAACTCAACATGCATGTAGTCATAAAAGGGTGAAAATGTATATAAAAAAAATAGCAGGACTGCCAGCATTTATAAAATACCTATAAATATTGATAATTACCAAGATGAGAATCATGTACTAGTAAGAATTGACAATCATCAGTTTTGACTAAGGTTATCAATATGTATCTCTGAATTTCACTGAATTCTATAGATTCATTATAATATATACAGAATTGGATGGTCATCAGTATTATATCCAATTCAAAGATTATAATGGGTGACAATTTAGATTTGTTGCACTGTATATTAGGGTGATTTATGTTAACAGGCTTTATATGTATATTTTGTTTTCTTCAGAAAAGAGAGAAAACAGTGAAAACAGACAAACACCACTGTTAAGTTTCAGTCTGAGAACCTGGTTTAATTCTGGCTTATTTGGGAGTTACTTATTTTAATTTGCAGTTGAACAGGAAGCCACATTCAAAAATCCAAATGATCGGCCAAAGACACACCTTATTGTGAAATACCTCATATATACTGAGAAACACTGTACCTTTCTTACCTAGTTCCTACAAAGGCTAATTTAATCCAGATCTCTGTTTGAAAAGAAATAATCAGAAGAGACACTTCTGATTCACATGGCATAGTTAAACTATGGCTTTCTCTATCAGAGGAATAATAATGGCCAATCACTTAGAAGGATGCTAGGCAATTTCAGTGATGACAAAGTTCTTAGTAATTGATAATTATGATGGTTATATTGCAATTTTGGTCAGATAATTAGCTGAGATATCAAGAATAAGAAGAGTTGATATTTTGAGATTATATTAATGGCATCGGTGAACTAATGATTTCAATTTTTTCAATTTTTTCATTATTGTATTAATGTCTTTCTTGTGGGCTTGTATATATAATATTTTTAAAGTCTTCAACACTTTTCCAATTGCATCTAAATTGTTTAATAACATTGTTCCCAATTAGTTTAGCAATATCAGATCAAATTTTATTATGGTCATAGATCAGCATAAATCAGTTCAGCAATATATTTCTATCATTTATACTACATATCAGGCATGACTTAGAACTAAGTGAAGTCACCTTTCCTTGGTTATTTCCATGGCCATTTTTCCCTAGGTATATCCTAAGAACATTAGAATAGAGCTGATTGATCAAAGTCTGTATAAGTTTTGCATTTTATTTTTGCAGTAACCAAACAGATGCATCTAGAATACTACAAGGAAAATACACAATTGTTGTATTGTTCCTCTGCAACTAGAACTTGGAAATACCCAAATATAATGTGAAATCTAATCATGGAAATTTAACTAATGTGAATATCCTATTGTTTTCTAAAGCCATCCAAGTTAGTAACCATAACTATGTGCTGGGCTAATGAATACCATAGGTAAATAATTTGCTGTAATGTATTCTTTTTTTCTGTTTAAAAATCTCCTTAAAAATCAACTTTATATTGCGACCTCCTTTAATTATTATGTCTACTATTTTTCCAGGAATATACATTAAATTGACAATCTATAATTTCCCAGATCTTCGTTTTGAAAATTAATGCCATATTGGCTAATTTTCAATTCTTTGGCACTGATAGGCTGATTTGAGTGACATTATATACTGTGTTTTCCTGAAAATAAGACCGAGTCTTATATTAATTTTTGCTCCAAAAGACGCATTAGGGCTTATTTTCCAATTAGGGCTTATATTTGGTGAAATACAGTACTAAATGCATCCGTCTGGCTGATGATCTTAATTATAACACTAAAAATGCGAATCCTGGGAATACACATATTGATAAAATTTACAAGAAAAAGTGAACACCAGGATAAAAGCAAACAAGACTGTTTAATATAAACAAGCCTGTAAATAAAAGAGCACTAAGCTTTCGTCGGCCAGACTGCCGACATCGTCAGAGTTGGAATAGAAGGCGATCTGGGAGCTGGCCTATATAGCTGCCTGCCTCTGCGCCTGGCTTCTCGAGCGTGTCATCAGCCCATTGGTTGTATTAGTCCGCAATGCGCTGAGTTGATCCACACTTGGCAATCTGCCAGTGGCCCTGATGGTTGCCTTCCTATCCTCCTTTGCTTTTCTAGTGCGCGTACGGGCGCTCGGGGGATGGCTGTCCAGCTGCCTTTGCTCCTTATGTCCCTCTCCTCCCGTTTTGGAGCGATCTCTCAACCTGCAATTAGGATGCCCTGTGAAGCTGTCATCATCACCCAAGGCTGACGTTGTCTCACCTGTAGCTCCCTCACCCCAATCTTGCGAAGGATAGCCATTCGGGCATTCCTGCTCTCTGTTTCCCCCCCCCCTCTACTCTTTCCAAGCCGTTTCCGTACGTACATTTCCAACACACGATCATGACACCTCGTTAGTCTATCGTCTCCTCCCATGGAAGTCATCGCTGCCTCACCTGTAGCCCTATCGCCCCAATCATATATATATATAGACCATATATATATATATAATATATATATATATATATATATATATATATATACAGGTGAGGCAGCGATGACTTCCATGGGAGGAGACGATAGACTAACGAGGTGTCATGATCGATGGCTTCTCTGATTATTCTGTTGTTATTCTGATTATTCTGTTGTTAAACTTTAACAACAGAATAATCAGAGAAGCCATCGAGATAGAAAAACGCCCACACAGCATGAATAAACGAGATGATACCTCCCGCCTACCAGCCATTTGGAAACCCACCCTTATTGACAAACAAGTCCCTAACACAAAGAATGACACTAGACCCACACTCACGAAAACCACACAGGATGTCACCACCACACATCCACGCAAAACCCAAACCCACACCGATGATGAGCCATGACCACAAACCAATTCTTGCCGCCGTTATTACATGAATAATTAAGTATATATCATCTTTGTTTATATTTTTTCCCAATATGCCAAGTAGTAGCATCTCTGGTTTATATTGAGTTTTTTGACCCGTCATTTCTGTTATCCAATTCCAAACCCTCTGCCAATAAACCTGTACCTCTTTGCAAGCCCACCAAACATGAAAAAAAGTACCCTTTTCCCTTTTACACTTCCAACAAAGTGGTGAGTAGCCACTATACATTTTTGCGAGCCTAGCCGGTGGCAGGTGCCATCTAAAGAGCATCTTATAGAGATTTTCCTTATAAGTTGTTGCCAATGTAATTTTGCAATTACGTTCCCAGATTTGCTGCCATTGGTCCATGTTTATAGCGTGCCCCAAATCTATTGCCCAGGTAACCATTGTTTCTTTAACTTGTTCTTCAAATAATTTATATTCTAACATATATTTATATATTTTTTTTATTTGTTTTTTCTCCGGGCCTAATAATATTTTATCAAGCCCCGTATCTTGTCTATTAATTCCCCATTCTTTCTTGTCTTTCACGTATCTTGCTTGTATCTGAAGGTAAGACCACCATTCCAAAGCAATCCCCTGTTGTCTCAACTCTTGCCTTTGCTTTAGATATCCTTCCATGTAGATGCGGTTCCATTGAGGACCACACGCTGAGTACGGCCGGTCAGCCAGCTACGAATCCATCTGGTGGTGATGCTGTCTAACCCACATTTTTCTATCTTATCAAGTAGTAGGTTGTGATCTACTTTATCAAATGCCTTACTGAAGTCCAAGTAAATTATATCCACAGCATTCCTCTGATCCACTAATTTTGTCACTTGGTCAAAGAATGCAATAAGGTTTCTGGCATGATCTGTTTTTGACAAACCCATGTTGGCTTTTAGTAGTGATTTTTTGTGCCTCTAGGTGTTCGCTGATCGTTGTTTGATTATCTTTTCCAGAATCTTCCCAGGTATTGAGGTCAGGCTGATAGGTCTGTAATTTCCTGGATCCATTTTTTTCCCTTTTTTGAAGATGGGAAACTACATCAGCTCTTTTCCAGTCTCTGGTAGTTCCCCCAGTGCTCCAGGATCTTTGAAAAAATATAGTTCAGTGGTTCTGAGATCACATCTGTCAGTTCCTTGAGAACCTTGGGGTGTAATCCATCTGGTCCTGGTGATTTGAACTCGTCTAGGCTGGACAGGTGCTCACTTACCATTTTCTTGCCTATCTTAACTTGTGTTTCTATTCTGTTTATTATGGCACTATTTTTGATAGGTTGGTCTGTTTTTTCCCTTTGTGTAAAGTCAGATGCAAAAAACGAGTTAAATAGTTCTGCTTTCTCACTATTGCTTGTCACCTTCTTGCCACTTTCACCCACTAATGGACCA
This sequence comes from Azemiops feae, assembly GCA_023970755.1. Classification (NCBI taxonomy): domain Eukaryota; kingdom Metazoa; phylum Chordata; class Lepidosauria; order Squamata; family Viperidae; genus Azemiops; species Azemiops feae. Next base: position 174,433 of record JALGBA010000039.1, read on the forward strand.
ATCATTTCCTTCACTTTTTTCTTATTTTTTACATGTTGAAAGAAGCTTTTTTTGTTATTTTTGACTTTGGTCACAAGCCTTAGTTCATTATGAGCCTTAGCTTTCCTCACTTCATCTTTGCAGGTTTGGGCTATTTGCTGATATTCTGACTTTGTTATGTGCCCCTCTTTCCACTTTCTATACTTGTCCTTTTTATCTTTTAATTTATCAGAGAGTTCTTTATGCAGCCATGCTGGTCTCTTTTGAGAGCTGTTATTTTTCCTCTTTGTTGGTAGAAAACAGTCCGCTAAACTAAGAGGGCATGGTAATAATGACATCAGCTAATAGCAGTTTTCACTGTAACTGAATCAGTATTGCAATAGAACCAGGTATGTAGACTGACAATTTTCACTGCTATTAACTGATAACTCCCCTTTCTCCCCCTCCCCATTATTTTCTACTTGGAAAATGCCAAATGTTTTGGTAAGATTTATTTCCTTTTTCCATCCATTCAATCGTGTCTGATTCTCAGAGAACTACCTGGAGAAGTCTATACAGTTTTCTTGGCAAGGTTTTTCAGAAATGTTTTGCCATTACCTACTTTCTAGAACTAAGAGAAAATGACTGACCCAAGGCCCAAGCTGTCTTTGTGCCTAAGGTGGGACTAGAACTCACAGTCTCCCGGTTTCTAGCTTGATGCCTTAATCACTACACCAAACTGGTTCTCTTTGATAAGAATAATAATGACTAAAGACTGTTTGTGGAATTTGAAGAAGTGCATATGTCTGGGAGATAAAAATGTAGCACTTCCCTTCCTGTTTTACAGTAGTGATGATTACTGAAGTGTAATTTTATGAGATGCCTGTCATTGGTTTTATTCATTTTGCGTTTTGCTGTCCTGTTAATCATTTTCATAGTCCCCATTTGTCTTACATGTAGCTTTCACAAATGTAAATCAGCCCAAGGACTGTGTGGACTTCAGAAGAATGAATCCCAGAAATAGAACATTTCATTCCTCATCATAAACTAACTGTCGCATATTGTGACATTTTGTGGAATCCATTAGCATGGACAGAGCTGAAGTGACAATCACAACTGAGAGGCAATAAGTACAGAAAAAAAAACAAGCACACTGTTCTAAACTGAATTAGAAACCCAATGTGTCTTCACAAATTCTGCACCTGCCATTTCTGATGAATCAATGCTAATATATATATATCAGTTCTGTTTTCAAAACTATGACCATTAATGTTAAGCCTCAATTAACTGATAATCTTTTTTTCTGTCTCACATAAAGATTGTTGAGGCAGGGTTTCAGGGATAATACATTGATAGGAGGAAGGGGGAATTTTTACATTTAACATCTTAACATTACCCAAATCTATATAAAACTGAAGCACTATTATTCTTCAATATTTACACGATTCTAAGTTTTGTAATATATATATCAATATCGACAGAACGTGGACAAAATATTTGGAAAAGTATGGAAATGATGGCTATATTAATTATTTTCTTTAAAAAAGGAGGTATTTCTTAGATTGCTTGCAAGAGCTGATGCTTTTTCCAATATTTGTGCAAAAGTTGTGTCTTTGGAGAATTACAGACAAAATGGCTACCTAATGTGGAAATGGGCTTGAATGAATCTTTAAGATTAGAAAAGAGAGAAACAAAATGAAGTCACCCTCCCCTAAAAAAAAAAAAAGATTAAAAAAAAGTTAAGTCTCTGAGTGGACTGAAAAAACTTCAGCAGCAGTTACAGGCACTTTGTAGAATCTTTGTAAGAGCCGTGGTGGTGCAGTGATTAGAATGCGGTATTGCAGGGGAACTCTGCTCACTGACAGGAGTTTGATCCTGATTGGGCTGAAGGTTGACTCACCCTTTTATCCTTCCGAGGTCAGTAAAATGAGGAGCCAGATTGTTGGGGGTAATATGCTGACTCTATAAACTACTTAGAGAGTGCTGTAAAGCACTATGAAGCAGTATATAAGTATAACTGCTATTTCTATTGCTATCTAGATCCAATCCTTCCCTATCTATTCTTTCTTCTTCTCAATCTAATTTGTATCCATGTCAGACATTGCCAGATGAAGTTAGAGGGCAATGGTACAAGTTGTGTGAGGACAGGACTATCTCTAAATAGCAGGTGCAGCTAAATTTTACAGTTGCTACATTTATTACTGTTATTATGGTTGGTCATACAGTCAGTCAGATGTTTAGACTCTTTGAGGGAGATGGGTGGTTTGGAATATGGAAAAAATAAATAAAAATAAAAATCAGGCATTTTTATTTACCCATCAAGTCCTTTCCGAGGACCTGTTGTTATTATTATTATATATACAATAATGTGAAATCATAGCTGCCAGTTCTTCATAGACTTCAAGTTCTTCCCAAGAATCTAGGGTGTCATAATGTATCAGTATAATAAAGGTACATATACTAGATTAAATGAGTAGAACCACTCAAAATGCATTTTTGAGCAAAAGTATCATACTGCTTAAGAATGCCTAATGCACAGTGATAATCGATCTGGAAGCCTGAAGCCCATGAAAATCCTGAACTTTTAATACCTGGCTCCAGAAAGTTGTCAACCAAGATTAGCAGAACCAGACTGGCCAAGAGAAACAAATAAGTAGCTGAAGCCAATATAAAAGGATATGAAACCAAGCAGATGTTTCAATTTTAAGAACACTGGCTTCATAGCACTGCACAACATTAGGAATATATCAGGGAGCTTGGAAGATGAAACTTAAAAGTGGGATTGTACTTTCAAGGGAAGGGAATAAAACTGACATGAGATTTTTGGGTGGGACACTATTGATTGAATAACTTTTTTGTTTTTTGATTGTGCTCCTATGTTAATCAGCAGGAGATCTCATTGATTACTCCATTATAGGGAAACTCATCAAATTTGCAGACGACACCAAGCTGGCAGGAATAGCCAACACTCCAGAAGACAGGCTTAGGATACAGGAGGATCTGGACAGACTTGAACACTGGGCGCTATCTAACAAAATGTAATTCAATGGTGAAAAAAGTAAGGTTCTACATTTAGGCAGGGCTTCTTTTCTCATAGAACGCTCAGAACGGAGTTCCGGCACCTTTTTTAGATGGAACCTTGTAGGGTAGGCAAAGTGGGTTGTATGAGATGTGTGAGTTCCGGCACCTTTTTTTTTTTAGAAACAAACCACTGCATTTAGGCAAGAAAAACCAAATGTACAGGTATAGTATAGGGGGTACCTTGCTCAATAGTAGTAACTGTGAGAGGGATCTCGGAGTCCTAGTGGACAATCATTTAAATATGAGCCAGCAGTGTGCTGCAGCTGCCAAAAAGCCAACACAGTGCTAGGCTGCATTAACAGAGGGATAGAATCAAGATCACGTGAAGTATTAATACCACTTTACAATGCCTTGGTACGGCCACACTTGGAATACTGCATCCAGTTTTGGTCACCACGATGTAAAAAAGATGTTGAGACTCTAGAAAGAGTACAGAGAAGAGCAACAAAGTTGATTAAGTGACTGGAGGCTAAAACATATAAGGAACGGTTGCTGGAATTGGGTATGTCTAGTTTAATGAAGAGAAGGATGAGGGGGGACATGGTAGCAGTGTTCCAATATCTCAGGGGCTGCCACAAAGAAGAGAGAGTCAAGCTATTTTCCAAAGCGCCTGAGGGCAGGACAAGAAGCAACAAATGGAAACTAATCAAGGAGAGAAGCAACCTAGAACTAAGGAGAAACTTCCTGACAGTTAGAACAATTAACCAGTGGAACAACCTGCCTCCAGAAGTGGTGAATGCTCCAACACTGGAAGTTTTTAAGAAGAGACTGGACAGCCATTTGTCCAAAATGGTATAGGATTACCTACCTGAGCAGGGGGTTGGACTTGATGACCTCCAAGGTCCCTTCCAACTTTATTATTATTATTATTATTATTATATAGCTGCCAGCACCAGTTATAATGTATGTGGACTGACTTTGAAACTGCTTCTGGAAATGATCCTTTGGGTAGGGATTGTAAAATAAGCAATTCTTTTGGAATAGAAGAAGGAGGTGTGAAAACATTTATTTTTTCACTCTTTATTTGTGCCTTTAACATATAACATTTGTTAGGATGTTAGGAAAATGTTTTCCTACCTAGAAAAACATGAGCCTGCATTATTAAGAAGGGAAATGGGGTAAACGAGAGAAAATGCCATGTTTCTCCATCTAATAATAATTAGCCCTCATATTTAAGTAGCACTCCAGAAGCAGCAAATTAAAAACTGTCAGCTAAAAATACTGATTTCCTGTGTGGAAAAAAAAATGTAGGTTTTACTAGAAAATAATTCTCGGTGGGCTTTTTCCCCCCAAAGTAAGAAGGCAGAATCTGCCATGACTCTTATGTAAGGACAATAAAGTAAACAATAAAGTAATACAGGGATGTCAAACTGCCAGCCCTTGGGCCGGATGCGTCATGGCGAAACTGCGCCCACCCCATTGCCGGCAATGGAAAAAAAGTCACGATATGTTCGCGACACGTCACGTGACATTGCAAGTTTGACACCCCTGCTCTAATAGCAGACAATGTTGTTGTTGTATATGTAACATTATTTCATTCAACCCGCTTGCTTCATTTTTACATGTTTTTCCTACCCTAGTCATCACTGAAATCCTGAAGGAAAAAAAACAACCCAGAAATCTAGCATTATTATTTTTTTAAATTGCAACATCTTTAGAGAATTCTGGTACTTTTAAAAAAAAAGTTTCTATCATTACCGACATTATTGCTAGAACAGATGGATGAGCTTCTACATGAGATTCTGACCTTCATTAAAAAAAAATGTATTTCTTTTGAGTTACAACAGTGACCTTTTGTGACTTCAGACAATTCAGATCATCTACCCAAGTTCTCTACAGGAGAAGAAACCTTCCTTCAGAAGATTAAAATGGGGTAAGGTTGGAGGGCATGCTTCCTAGAAATGGTTTCTAAAAGCTTGGGATGATAAGATCCTGTTCTCCTGTTCTCCCTGTCAGATTCTATTACATTTATATCAGTCAAGTGTATTGTAACCCATCTAGAACTTCTTTTGGTTGATGGGATAAAATAGCTCCCTAAATAGATGAATAGATTTATCAATATGTTAATAAATCTTACTGAATTCAATGTACAATTAATAATAGGCTATGTAATGCAGGTGTGTTGTTTCCTGAAATCACGTGAAACAGTCATGTAAACTCTGAAAAATGTATAGATTGTTTACAAAGTGCCGGATGTACTATTTGTGCCTCCCCCCAACTCCAAAACATCACTTTGGAATCTACAGCATGACACAGCCTTATTAAACCGATATCTAATTGCTTTTTAAATTTGATTGAATATATGTGCAATTGTAGACCTTATATTACCAGTCTTTTTCAGTCATTGTCATTATCATCGTCTAAAAAGTGATCTTCTCAAACTAAAAAACTGATATCAAATGTTGCAGCTACATTCAAATTTCATAATCATTAAATAAGCACAGATGCAGGATACCAACATTTTTCAAATCTTTAAATTTATGGATCTTTAAATAGATGGGTGTGCATCAGTATTAACTCCTTTATCAATATTCTGTCAATTCAGTTGTGAATTCAGAACAAACACAATTTTTCAGTTTTGAGAATTTTCTCAAGTTTGCTCAGTTCAAAAGGACAGTCTCAGATTGAAAACTTCTATCAGGTGAGAGTTAGGAAGCAGTTTTTATTAATTTCTCAGTTAAGCAATCTTGTTTAGCTGAGTATTGTTTAAAGATTAATTTTCCCTTCCAAAAACTTACTGTAACTGAGGATTCAAAGGAAATTCAGTGACTGATCAGAAAAATAAGGGCTCCTTTTTTCAAATGTCTGAGGTTGTATACTATTTATTTTTAACATACAAGTAATGTATTTAATTACCCAGGGAAATCTGTGCTGTGGACTTTCTGTTCATATTTCATGTCTATTTTTAATCATTCACATTATACTATGTACTTGAGGAGGCAGCTAGTTGAAAAGGTAAATCCCGAAAGGAAAAGAATCACGACACAGAATCCAGCAATATCTTAAGCAAGCCTATGTAATAGTGCTGTAACCGAAGTCATGAGTGATTTGTGAATGCATTAACAGAGATTGATCTGTAATAATATAGAGGAATGCATCGCAATAATTCATTACAGGGATTAATTTTCTTAAGATCTATGTTTCATAGGTTGTGTGAAGTGTTCAGTGAAGTTGCTAGATAATTAGATGAATATATGTAGTTCTAGTTCATGAATCCTAATCCTACTGTGGGCATGAAAAAATGGCTGGGTGACTTTGGGCCAGTCACTCTCTCTCCACCCAGCTTACCACAAAGGATGGTTGTTGTGAGGAAAATAGGAGGAGAAAAGAGTAAAGATAGTCCTTGACTTACAACAGATTGTTTAGCGACTGTTCAAAGTTACAATGGCACTGAAAAATGTGACTTATGACTGTTTTTCACAGATACGACCTTTGCATCATCCCCATGATCAAAATTCAGATATTTGGCAACTGGTTCATACTTATGACCATTGCTGTGTCCCAAGATCATGTGATCAATGGGGAAGCCAGATTCACTTAACAGCCGTGTTAACAACTGCAGTGATTCACTTAGCAACTGTGGCAAGAAAGGTCATAAAATGGAGCAAGCTCACTTAACAAATGTCTCACTCAACAACATAAATTTTGGGCTCAATTGTGGTCATAAGTCGAGGACTATCTGTATTAGGTATATTCACTGCTTGGAGTTATTTATAAAAAAAATAATAAAGGCAGAACAAAAATCAAACAAATAAATACATATAAATAAAGACCTGGAAGAAGAGTTGCGAACAAACAAAAAGGTTAAAGAAAAGCAATGTGATATATATATGAACTGGAAAAATTGTATTAGCAAACTTATTGATACAAATGGCAAGAGTTAAGAATAGTCTGCAACACTTGTTATACCTGGCAACTTACTTGGGATATCCCACATCTCCTCACTTAACCTAAAGAATTGTATGATAACAATGGGCATGCCATTATTAAATGCAACAAAAGAACAAGTACATAACCTCCACATTAATTTTTTTATCCCCATCCTGGCTCTGAGTCCTGATGATGGCCTTTTTGCCAAGATCTGAATTCCCCTCCCCTGAGCACATAATGATCAAGCACAATTCCCTCCTCCAATTAGCAGTCATAAATTACGTTCTCCAATCAGTTTGAAGGGCAAAGTTTCCCTTCCCTTCAACAACCTGCCAAATTCTTATCTTCTCTTATTTCAAAACAGCCTTGAGAGGCATTCTTCCTCCCCCCCCCCAGCATCAACTAATTCTAACTCTAAAAGTAACACACAAGTTAAAGGAGCAAAGCTGCTTCTCCACATGTTGTCAAAGCAAAAACATCCAATGTTAGCAGCGTTGACACTTTTTTCATATGACCAGCAATATATACTGAGGATGTTCCGCCAGTAACCCAGTCCCAAAATACTTGGCATCTCCTTCTGGATGGAGTGTATTCAATGTTTCATTTTCTTCCCTCAACAGTTGGGAGGCGGACCTTAATTACTAATCAGATTAAGCTAATCTTAAACATCTCTGAGTCCACTTCATTTGCTAATTATAAATTGTAAATCCCCCCTCTCCAATTCAAGAACAGCATGAAGTTAGGATGGGGGGGGGGAATCTCCTTCCTACCCATAAAGAAGGCCAATGGAATGTGATATTTTAGGAAGCTGAAATGTTTTTGCACTGGTTCCCTGTATTCCCTTTAAAATTTTGACTTTAAAAAGGATTGGACAGTTTGACCTGCAGGTATCATGAAAAAAAGACTCATGGGAAACATGTCATGCAGGTGAGTAAGTCTTTAATAGCATGGTCAGTGCCATTGCCTATGGCTATACTACTGCCAGTTGGCCCCACATTTTCATGAAAAACATAGGCTCAGATGAATGAGATTTTACTAGTTTCAGACAGGGTCATTTTAAAAGTTAAGGGCTGTTAACAAATAGTATATTTGCTATTTGTTTTCTGATTCTCCCTACCCATAGGATATACTGTGTTTCATTAGAAATATATTTAAAACATGGTAGCCACAAAAAAAAGTATTCTAGTTCTTTTATTATTTCTAGAAGATACCTGTGTTGTCCTCTACGAACAAATAGAAAGAAGTAGATAAACACAGTGGTTCATCTTGCCTCTCTTTTCTGATGTAAATACTTTTTGAAATTGTCCCCATAATACTTCAAGTTTTCTATAACTCAGGAATTAAGGAGATTAGTTTCAGCCTGCATTTTTAACCACACTGACCTAATTTCCACTTCTCAGATTTGAATTGGAACACAATTGTCCTTTGATTGTTCAATTTCTCAAATGTTGTGATGCAGTTGTCAGCTTAGAATGTGCCAACATGCTAAAGGCCATAAAGGAAATTAATTGTCAAAGTATATAAGACAGATGTGTGAATTCAGTCTTAATTCATTTAGGCTTGTTTGGTAGATGCAAAGCTGTCACTGGGAGAAATTTTAAAAGCCACACATTTTATTTTCACAGACATTGTACAATCTACAATCTAGCCATGATGGGATGTTATTATATGCAGGTACTGAATCCATGTAAGCGGTACCAATGGTAAACTAAGCAGAAACTGGCAGCATGATCTTATCATGTCCTCCTGGGATATCTTACCTAGACTAAAGGTGGAAAATTTTCTTGCAGCTGGCATCCATATTTGTTTTTCCTTAAAATGAAAAAAAAAAGAGAGGAAAGACTCATAGTCATAAAATATGTAGCTGGCATCTTCTGGACATCAGTGGAATGAATGGGCCTTTCATTTTTTAAATTTGATATTGAAGAAGCTTCAAGGGCAAATTAGGTGCTTTAAATTCTACAGAGGCAAAAATAATCCATTTTACCTCCTAAACAACCCCCCTCAAATTATTTGCATTCATAAGCATGGCAGGAAAGTGTTAAAGTACCCATTTTGCCTATTAAAATTCTCCAAAACCACAGTGACTTTGGGATAAGTGGTAAAGTAGAAGTATGCAGTTCAATCTGTTCCTAATTAAACTGATGAAGTGATTTGACTCTGTGTTTGTATCAGATGCCACAGGATCTCTCCAGTTCAAGAAATCGGGCATTGACATGTGAGATACCAAGTAATGCAACAGGGAAGGAAGGAAGGAAGGAAGGAAGGAAGGAAGGAAGGAAGGAAGGAAGGAAGGAAGGAAGGAAGGAAGGAAGGAAGGAAGGAAGGAAGGAAGGAAAGAGATGAGAGAATCTAAGACACACATACAGTACATAGTGATAGGAACTAAGCTTGTAATATCTGATCATAATAGTTTGTAATGACTAGTTTATAGATGACTAGAATAATTAAACAAGTTTCTTTCATTATAATATGGACTTGTTGAAATGGAATTGGATAATGAAACAAATTAATAAAAAAAATTAATAGGCAGTACCAAAATAAAAAATAGCCGATACCGTAATTCAATAATGCAAATCTATACTGAAATCACATTTTGAAGACTGATAAAGTTCACCCAAACTGATTTCTAAGGAGTCATAAGTGTTTCTATTAAGTGTTCCTTGTTACTATTGGGTAGGGCAGTGATGGCAAACCTTTTAGAGACTGAGTGCCCAAACTGCAACCCAAAACCCACTTATTTATCGCCGGGTGCCAGGTGGGCTTGGCCCACTGGGTGGGTATGACTGTGGTGGTCATGGCAGACTAGGTGGGTGTGGCCAAGGTGGGCGTGATCACCTCAATGTTGCTTGTGGGGACACCTGTGGGGGCCGGGCAGGGTTGGGGGAGATCCAGGGGGTCTCTGGCAGGTGGGGCGGTAGGCAGGAGGTTCGTTCTGCAGGATGAGGCGAGGCAAGGTGAGATAGGGCGGGGGTGCCATTGTCACAGGGCAAGGCGAGGCAGGGGCCAGGGCGGCTGCTGCCTGACACCATCCGCCCCCGCACACAGAGGCCAGCGAGCGCATGGGTACTGGGATGCATCCGGCCACGTGGGACCTCGGTGAGTTAGCAGGTGGCTGGTTGAAGAGGGACGGTTGCCATCTCTGGGGCATAGCAGTTGTGCCCACAGAGAAGGCTCTGAGTGCCGCCTCTGGCACCCGTGCCATAGGTTCGCCACCACTGGGGTAGGGGGAAAGTTAGGGGAAAAGTGAATAAAAGTACTGGGAGATTTTAGATTTGCATACATCTATATATGTTTAGAGAAAAAACAGGAAATTTTTCTTTCTCATAATAGGATGATCCAATAAAGCTGAATGATGTGAGATTCACATAACACTTTACTAAACTGGCATTGCCTACCCTGAGATGTAATGATAGTTATTAACTCACAGGGTTTTAAAAGAGGATGAGAAAAAGTGAAAGGTAAATATTTCAATCAGAAATAGTTATGATGCCTAATCAGACTCTCAGTTTCTCAAACACATACTATTAGATACTCATAGCTGGAACCAAATATCCTTGGTCTGACCTACTGCCATTCCCTTTTTTGTAGCCCTCAGAATCCCTTCAATCCTGATTGGGGAAAGTTTAAAAGCATGGTCTTCTTCCTTGCACATGGCTTGTTTGCCAATTGCCTCTACATTTTTGCCCCATCTATCTCTGTAATAATATTTCATCTTTGGGACTTCCGGTTCCGGTCGCAGCGCCCGCGGACGTGCAGAGAACTCGTTCTCTTGGCCGTCCGGTTTCCCCCCGCCGGTAGACCCTGGATAGGGTCGAAAGTCGCCCTGTAGGGGCGACCACCGTAGAGGAGGGCACTCGTTGATCGCGGAGGGAGCGGCGGCTCCCTCTGCGGTCCGAGAAAACCACCTTTGGGCCGACGGGGAAAAGATCGGCCAGTAACATGGCCGATCACTCAGCTGCTCCAGCCGAAAGTCACAGCAACATCTAAGCGAAAAGAACCACCGTGGAAGATCCGGGTGAGACCTTTCCTTCCCTCTTGTTGATTTGCCTTTTTCCCTGCTAACAGCTTTAAAAACTATTTCCCTATTTTGAGAGAGCGGCGTTTGATTACTGGGGAAAACGGGCTTTGGAAAAACAATTATTGTTTTTTTTTTACTATTTTATTTTGTCTACATAAGCAGTTGGAACTCGAGCATCCGGATTATTGTGACTTTCTCTTTTGGCTTGTTTATCTTCAATTTAGGTGAAAATCCTTAGGGAGGGGGTGGAATGTTCTTTGTTTCCCCCCCCGCTCCTGAACAGTACTGCCTAAAAAACTTTTTGCTCTCTGGGCGGACTTATGTAGATTCTTTTGGATACAATGCATCCTGGGACTTGGCATGAAGCCCAGAAACTGACTGATACAATGTAACTTGCTCTTTGAACTCCCACTTCCTGATTTTGGCCTGATGCCCAGACTGGATTACAATATAACAACTGACTGCCAGTTTTTATCTCTGTGCTGGTCTTGACTATTGGTTTTTTTTTTTCTCTATCTTTCTTTGGAAATATATCGCTGTCTGCATTTTATATTTTATAACGCTGCAATCTATTTTTTAAGCTGAACTTCTCTAAAAAAAAAAAAAGAAGAAGAAGATGGAATCCTATTCACAGATTAATTATGGACTTATATTAGAAAAAATCTTGGAAGCAAGACTGGAACTTAAAGAACATATTAGATCGCTTAGATTCAAGGAGGACTCAGAATTAAAAATTGAAGCTCAACCTTTGATTGACTATGATAGACAATCAGATCTACAACTTAATGAGATGGATGGAATACATTTACAATCTTTTGAATCTACTGAATTTATTGAAGAGGAAGAGGACACATCCTACATGATGGATTTCTTTGATGATCAAAGGCAGAACTCAACTAAAACATTTACAACTTTAAAAGCAACAGGATTGGACTTCCAAATACGAGGCACAAAAAACGTTGACAACATGACAGTACAGACAACACGGGATAAAAGAGAAAAAGAATATGATTGGACTCAATGGTGGGAAAAGGCCTTTAGCCAGTTACTAAGATGGGAGGACTTAGAGGCCCTGTTGTGGAAACCTACCTGGCACAAAAAGAAAGCTAGAATTAGATTCAAAAATAAGAGTTAAAATTTTATTTGATGGGTAAAAAGGGCTTCTGGACGTTGATTGAACTAATATTTTTGAGATCTTTAAGGTCACTTTGGTATGAGTCAACACTAGATTTAAATTATGGATTTGAGTATGATTTGGAATGGCAATAAGAATAATTGGAAAATTTATAATTAAAGGAGTTAGATTGAGATTGAGACTGGTGAAATATTATTGATATTTTTATTTATAAGAATTGAATGGTAATTAGTGAGATATTAAATGGATTAAACTGAAACAATTGAGGAATCTTTTAGGGACGTGGACTGATCTATGAAAATATTGGATAGAATATATGAAATAGAATATAGTGGAGAAATATTAAGATATAATAGTTATATTACTTGTTTATGATAGAAATAATTATTGTCCTATTATTATTATAATAATGTTATTATATTACTATGTCTAATGCAATAGTTTTAAAATATATAAATTCATGTTTATTTACATAATATGTATGTGAAATAGAATAAGAGATATAATTTGATTGAGAAATATAAATTGAAATTGGAATAATAGATAGAGGTGAGAAACAATTTATATTTTAGGAATGCTCGAATTGTATACCATAAGAGGGAACTTTTAAAGTAGTAGTTTAAATTGTATATGTATGACTGTATTTTTTGTTGTGTTCCCTGGAGTGCCCTATCTCCACGATGTGTTACAAGCACTTGGCTGTAAAACAAACAAAAACTAATAAAACTTGTTATGATAAAAAAAAAAATATTTCATCTTTGCAGCCCTCCCTACTCCCCACCCAATTATGTGTAAGTCTTGCCCACTAAAGGTTTTCTATCCTTCATCTTTTTCTCACTTACAACAGATGAAAACCTCAGATATAATTTTATTCACTCTGTAGCCATGTGGGGTTGGGGAATGTTCATCTTCATGTCCCCGTATGCTAGACAAATTCTGAACCCACCACATTTATGACAGCTATTCAAAAGAAGGTAACTTGGGAAGGCAAATGAAGTCCTGCTTTTAACTTATATTGAGTTTGATGAAGAAGGTAAATTACAACCCTCCTGAATTCAATGTTATATGGTCATTTACTAAATAAATAAAATAAACCTTTTGCAATGGAAAAACTATTGTTGTTCCTGTGAAAGTGCTAACTGCTAATCACACCTTTTTCTTGTGGATCACAGAAAACTTCAGAAATTCAGTTTAACTTTTAAAGAAATATGTTTCCCATGTTTTTGAGTAGCACCAGCCTCGTGTTTAGACTGCATGTTTTTACATAGAAAATGTTCACTGAATTTAATACAATGCATTCGTTACCATTGCTCGCTTATGTATTACATTATAGTCTGAACTTCCTCTGTCTTATCTGTAGAAATTAGAAGAAGAAAGTGTTTTATTATCTTTATGTGTTGCAGTGTATGTTAATGAAAAAAATAATTTTAGGACCATGATACCTTTAGAAAAAAAAAATGCAAAGATTTTTCCTTTAGCTCTATCACAAAGCTATGCCTTGTTATGTTTAGCATATGCTTTAGACACAACTGTTGTCTCATTAAAAATAAATCAATAAATCAATGTTTGCATAGGGTTGTAAAAAATAAATTAAGTTCATGGAGAATGAGCTGCATTAGTTAAATCTACTCCCACCAAAAGAAATTGCACACAGGGATATCAAATCATCCCCACAAGTCAACAGCTATTTAATATGCTTACTGTAATCAGCATTTTTAAAGTTTACATGCCAGACACATTTTGGATTTTTGAAGTTATTTTCTAATAAATATAGAAAATCCACAAGAAATTAATGACTTAACAACAACAAAAAGGCTTCACATTATAATTTTCATGGGATTCCAACTTCAAAGTTGTAAGAAATTAAATGTGATGGCATAATCAAAGGGAGATTCAGAGCCAGGGTATATGGCCCTATTACTGAAGTCAGTCCAGCTTCCCAGTTAAAATAGGATGGGATTTAAGGGATAGAAGCTCTTTACAGATACTCACCCTTACATTATTATAATTAAACTGGCTCTGGCATCCAAAGAAGTCACATCTCCAGAATTTGCCATATGATAGTTTACCTTTTAATACTTTGGAAGTTCCATTTGAAGATCAGTGAAGTCTTCAGTAAGTACATGTAGATGAATTTACCTAGAGAATTCTTGCACCATTAAGCAAGCACATAAGATGATAAGATGACAAGACAAAAGATGAACTGCCCCAACCTGGCATTTCAAATCTTTCAGTGTTGTACCCCTTGCTGCAGTAAATCAAGTCCATCAATCTTGTTGCTGATTGTCCTTTTTTTGTCTCTCCTTCCAACTGTAGGAGAAGGAGTGGCAGAACCTGGAGGTGGTGTCAAAAGAGAAATCAGCCTAGAGTCTCGACATAGTCACAAAGTTAATAATTCTGTTGAATTCTGTTGACCCTTATCTAGTGACAAAATAGTGCTAACCATTAGTTGCCTATATTCCTGTGCATATGCATGAGAAGTAATAAATCAGTTTAACTAAGACTTCACGCATGGTCTTTTTTTAAAAAACGGGCTTTTCTCCCAGGCCTAGCATTGTTGTGGAGCCCTGTTGCTGATATTTTTTGTTAAATGGAGTATATTTACCTGGATACATGTCATTTTCTCTTTATTGATGTTTTTTAATTGTTCTTACTGTTACTGTAAATAGCCCAGAGTCATTCTAGAGTCACATGGTCTCTATGTTTAAATACATTATTAAATAAATCATTCATCAACCCTCTCCTGCTTCAGTTTTTGGAGCCTGAAGTTGGATAATCATCATACTAAAATTTATATATAAAGTTTAATTAATATTATTCAATCACTCACTGACTGCATTGAACATAAATATTGTCTTTGTTAAATTCTTGCTGAATAAAAGTAACCCTAATTTTTTCTTTGTTTTTCTGTGCCCTGAATAGTAAACAATGTGATCTTCTGACTAAAAGTGTCCCATTCCAGGCCACTTCAGTTAATTAATGCCTAAGATGTCAAGGCATAATTGATTCATTTCATATTTCACTGTGTCAAGCTTTTCCATTTTTTATGCTTCTTATGTTCTGCATTTCCATTATAAATCCTGTTTGTGCAGTGTCAGCTTTTCCTTTCCTGCATGGAAACAACAGCAACGAGACATCCCAAAAACTTTAATCTAGTTATGTCATAAACACTATTAGTACTCAAAAAGATCCTCAGCATTTCCTCAGTAGCATGTTGAGTGCCATTTGATCTGTGAGGCTCATCATCCAGCACTATGTTGCCAATCACTTTATCCTGTCTATCCATGCAGTTTTCTTGATAACATGCACTACGTGTTATCAACTGTTATCAATCCTAACCCTAACCTTCCCCAGCACAGTATGGAACAATGTCTTTGCCTTTGTCACTAAAGCAATAACCTGCCACAGCATCTTCCTATGTTTCACTGATTAATACAAGTGTTTGTTTATTTATCAGCCTGCTGGGATGAATTTTACACATCCAGTGATTTTCTGAGAATACTGTAGATACTCCTAGTTTACATTCCCAGAATTCTTCATTCATCTCTCCAAGAAAAAACTCCTCCACTATATATAGCAGGACCTGAGAGAGTACAGAAAGGAAGTCAAAAAATGTCAAGATGGTGGCTACAATCATGTGATCCTTTGTGTGTGTGTCATACATAAAAAATGGAGAGGTCTTTGATTACATCGCTATGGCTGCCATATTGATTTTGTTATGGCTATGGCTGCCATATTGACCACCTATTTGCAAACTCACTTCTTGCCTTGAATCAAATCTCCACATCAGATATCACAAAACCACCCTAAATATTTCAGGGCCTTCCTCTGCCCTCTCCACATGTTAGCTAAGTAGGTAACTGCTGCTCTAAATAAATATGATGTTTGGTCTCAGAGAACCACCCAGCAGCTCTGCAAAAATATTTTGTTCATTCAGATGGTGCTCCTGATTTTGCAAGACAGGAAAGCAAGAACCCAACAACCAGGGTGGTGATGCTCACATAATCTGAAAAGCAACAGCCTTTTACGTGCAGTGCAAGATATTAACAGATGCATATCAGTGGCTCTAGCGAGTTGGTGTATTTGAATATTTCCAATATTTATCTATAGTTGACATTTTATACACATTTTGTTGCAAAATCCATTAGCTGGCTTTTTATCGGAGAAAAAAATATATTAAAAGAAAAAAAAACAATATTGATAGGTATCATTGTATTGAAGGAATCAACAAATGAAAAATGAGACAGGACAAAAGATTGCCTGTTTAGAGCTAGCTTCTGACTGAGCATTATGCATCATGAGTGCATAAATCTTTAACAAGCTTCTTTAATGAAAACATTTTGGAGGTATGTTCCAAAATTATTTAATCAACTCTCCCTCTATTTTCTTTTTGTCAGTTACAGACAATACCTTTTTCAGTGTTCTATCTGGCAAATATGGATGTACCCAAATTGTTTTGGTATATGTATACATTCATTTTACCATTCCAGAGTGAATACAAGCAAAATTAAGTAGCCAATTTATATGGAGAAAGATTTCTAAGCAGCCACTAAAATCTTACAAAGAATGCTTTTATGGATTCACTCAGAGGTGCTTCACTCAGGCTAAACATGCACCTCTTTTCAGTGAGAGCTTTTTACACATTGTTACAAAAAACCAAAAAGAAAAATCCAAAATGTTACCTTTTATCTTCTGATTTTTAGATTTATACTGTTAGAAGAACTAACAAATCTTGCTTAATGGAGGAATCCAAATCAAAATAGCCATTTCAAATTTTTGTCCATTCTCTAATTCAGCACATTCAGCAAAGGGTAGCTCATCACCCCTTTAGATAATTGGTTGAACCATTCTTATCGTTAGAATGCCTTTTCTATCATTCAACAGAACCTGCCTTTTGTAATTTTAAATCCTTTATTTCTTCATTCTAGGATGGTAGAATGAACCTCTATATTCAACCTTTCGCTATTTGAAGAGTGTTATCCTATTTCATCCCACACAAACCACACTCCTTTCTCCTCTCAAGGATCAAAAATAGAATAGAAAAAAAAACTTTAATATATGCACAAGTCTGCAAATCCAGTTTTCTGGATAATGGTGAGTGATTTATTATATATATATATATATATATATATATATATATATATATATATATATATATATAATGTATATATATATTTATCTCAATCTTACATGGGAAAAGACCTGAATACACCAAGACCTGCATACCTGTACCCGTGAAAATCTACGAAAACAAATATATATATATATATGTTTTCGTAGATTTTCACAGGTACAGGTATGCAGGTCTTGGCGTATTCGGGTCTTTTCCCATGTAACATTGAGAGTGTCTTGGCGACGTTTCGATGAGGTCCCACTCGCCATCTTCAGGCTGGTGTCTTCGGCTCCGGGAGAAATATAAACCAGCTGTTTATTGTTAAAAAGTTTAAAACAATAAAAACAACTATTTACAATATTAAAACAACTTAGCTTTCGCTGGTCCCCTGCCAGCGTCTTCAGAGTGAGGTTTTGGGGTGGAGATTACTTTTATAAACCTTGCTAGCCTAATTGCTTACTCATTGACCGTGTGATAGGGCCATCCGTCCTGGCTGACCGTAATTGCCTTAATTGTCCCGCCTCCTCTTTTTTGCACTCCAGTTCTCCAACCTTCTTCCCTCCCATCCTTGTCAATCTCCTCCTTCCTGGCGCTGCTGCCATTGGCATACTTCCCAGCCGCTCCCCCGTGCTCGTTCCGGGCCTTACATCCAGATCCGGTGTCTTAGATGCCTTTCCATTGCTGCTCCCCTCCTTTCCATCCCGTTTCTCTGCCCGTTGTTCCTGCCTTCCACTGTCTATCCCTATTAGTCCTATTTCATCTGATTTCCTTCCACGCTTGAATGTCCGTGTGCACAGCCGTATCCCGTCCCTCTGCCTCGTCTGCCTACGATCAGCTGGGCTGTCTGCCGGCTCACTCCTGAATTCACCCCCTCTCATCATTGCAGATCCTGTCCTTCCTAATGTTGTTACCATTGGTGCGTTTGCCAACTGCCTCCCCTCCCCCCTCCTTCTTATCCCTTTGAACCATCCGCTGTACTTGCCTTCCATTATCTATCCCTCTGGGTCCTATTTCTTCCGATCTTTCTACATGCCTGGGTGTGCGCACGCACAGCTGTATCCTGTCCTTCTGCCTCATCTGCCTACGCTCAGCTGAGGCACCTGCTGCCTCGCCCTCAGTTCCACTCTCTCCCCTCCTTACCGATCTTATCCTTCCTGGTGTCATTGCCCTTGATGCGCCTTCCACCCTACCCCCATATGCATTTTGGGTCGTACGGCTAGGTCCGGCATCCTCGATACCTTCTCATTCCCGCCCCCCTCCTGTTGGTATTGGTCCACCCGTTTGTCTAACTTTCCACTATCTGTCCTTGCTGGCCCTATTTCTTCTAGTTTCCCTTTGCGCAAGGGTGTGCACCCACATAGCCATGTCCTATTCCTCCACCTTGTCTGCCTTTGGTCAGCCGGGCTGCCTGCTGACTCACTCCCGAATTCACTCCCTCTCATCCTTACCAACCCTATCCTTCCTAACGCCCCTGCCATTGATGTATCTTCCAACCACCCCCCTGTGACCGTTCTGGGCCGCACATCCGGATCTGGCACCATCGGTGATTCTCCATTGCCACCCTCCCCCTTTTTGTCCCACAAACACATTCGTTCAGCTGGATCGTCTCTCCTCTCCTCCTTTTTGCGGACCATGTTGTTTATCTCCGATCGTCATTCTTCCTCCTCCTTGGTTCCAGCGGCTCGTCGTGAGTCCAATTCTCTTTCCATACGATGATTGCCTTCTTTAGTTCTACCCCTTGTGAACGTTGTCCGCATCCTGGCTTGCTCCTCATATGCTTTTAATGTCTGGTATGCCGGGGGCAATTCTACGTGTCAGTTAATCGAGCCCGCATCTGAGAACCAGGCCTCCTTCAGTAGGCACCTTCCTTTGGAGGTATCCTGGGCGATGGCTTCTGACCCCATGAAGTCAAACGAGTGCCCATTATTCACCATATGTGTCCATATTTGGGAGTACTGCTCCTGCCTTTTGACAGCCAATTTGTGTTCATGTATCCTGGTTTTTATCCGTTTGGCCGTCTCGCCCATGTAATTACACTGGCAATCCTTGCAGTGCACCCTATAGACCCCGATGATTTTTCCTCCTCTGGCAGTGGTTCCTTAGGGCACATCGTTTTCATACAGAGTGTTTGGTCGGGTCGGTGAGCCACCCTGATGTTATGCGGCGCTAATATGCGAGCCGCTGCCTCTGACACCCCCTGGACACAAGGTATCTTTGTCCAGGATGTTGTCCCTAGGTCATCTGGTGCTCTACAGGGTTCCTGGCGCTTACTATATCTTTTGACAAAACTGGCCGGGTAGCCGTTCCACCTGCATACCTGGTAGAGGTGGGCACGCAATGCTTGCTTGGCCTTTATGGTACTGCAATGCGTATTTATACGTGCAAATAACGTCCGAATGCATGTGATCTTGTGGGCTACCGGGTGGTTGCTCGTGTAATGCAGCATCCTATCGGTGTGGGTCGCTTTCCTGTATACAGTTGTGTGGAGGGGGCGCCGTTGGCTTGGCGCGTGACTAACACGTCCAGGAAGGCCAAACTACCATTGGCTTCCTCCTCCGCTGTAAATTGTATATCTGGGAATACCGCATTCAATCTTTCCATAAAGGCAGCTTTTTCCATCCGTTTGATGATAACGAACATGTCGTCCACATATCTGGCCCAAAATTCTGAGTGATAATTGGCCATTGCCTGGTTTATATTTCTCCCGGATATCGAGGACTGTGTCATTGAACAGATATGCCCAGGATTTGTATTTCTGCAGTCATGATAGATAGATAGATAGATAGATAGATAGATAGATAGATAGATAGATAGATAGATAGATAGATAGATAGATAGATAGATAGATAGATAGATAGATAGATAGATAGATAGATAGATAGATAGATAGAGATAGAGATAGAGATAGAGATAGAGATAGAGATAGAGATAGAGATAGAGATAGAGATAGAGATAGAGATAGAGATAGATGATATAGATATAGATATAGATATAGATATAGATATAGATATAGATATAGATATAGATATAGATATAGATATAGATAGATAGATAGATAGATAGATAGATAGATAGATAGATAGATAGATAGATAGATAGATAGATAGATAGATAGATAGATAGATAGATAGATAGATAGATAGATATAGATAGATATAGATATAGATGATATAGATAGATAGATAGATAGATATAGATAATAGATAGATAGATAGATAGATAGATAGATAGATAGATAGATAGATATAGATAGATAGTATATAGATAGATAGATAGATAGATAGATAGATAGATAGATCGATAGATAGATAGATAGATAGATAGGATAGATAGATAGATAGATAGATAGATAGATAGAGATAATAGATATGATGGTAGATAGATAGACGATAGATAGATAGAAGATAGATAGGATAGATAGACATAGATAGATATAGATAGATAGATATAATAGAGATATAGATAGATAGATAGATAGATAAAGATGATATAGATAGATAGATAGATAGATAGATAGATATATAGATAGAGAGATATAGATAGATAGATAGATGATGGATATGGATGATGGATGGATGATAGATAGATAGATAGATAGATAGATAGATAGATAGATAGATAGATAGATAGATAGATAGATAGATAGATAGATAGATAGATAGATAGATAGATAGATAGATAGATAGATAGATAGATATTTGTTTTCTGAGGTTTTCACGGGTGTTTGTATGTAGGTCTTTGGTAATTCGGGTTTTCTTCTGCGTAAAATTGGAAGTGTCTTGGCGACGTTTCGACAAAGTCCCATTCGTCATCTTCAGGCTGGCATCTTCGGCTTCGTGCTTCTAGGAGCAATGTGTGATAGCAGCTGTTTCTTCCTTTTAACTGCCAATGGGGGTATGAACTGATTGGGTGGGAGCTTGGCTGTGTTCTGATTGGGTGGAGGTGTGTTCTGATTGGTTAGGGGCTTGGCTGTGCTTTGATTGGATGGGGGGTTGGATGTGCTCGGATTGGCTGGGGGTGTGTTCTGTTTGGGTGGGGGTTTTGTTGTGCTCGGATTAGTCTGAGTTGCAGGGGGATTTGAGATGGAGAGCTGCATTGCTGTTGTTTGGCTTCGCGTTCGTGGTCGTGCCATATCATCAAGGTGGGTGTCAGTTTGCTTCATGTATGGATTGGAGGGGTTTAAAATGGCTAATGATGCAGCTGTGGTCTGGTTTCTGGTTTGTGGTCATGCCTCATCATCGGTGTGGGTTTGGGTTTTGTGTGGATGTGTGGTGGTGACATCCTGTGTGGTTTTCGTGAGTGTGGGTCTAGTGTCATTCTTTGTGTTAGGGACTCGTTTGTCAATAAGGGTGGGTTTCCAAATGGCTGGTAGGCGGGAGATATCATCTCGTTTATTCATGCTGTGTGGGCGTTTTTCTATCTCGATGGCTTCTCTGATTATTCTGTTGTTATTCTGATTATTCTGTTGTTAAACTTGTAATACCAGAGATTAAGTTGGGCCTTTCTAACTACAGAATATTCTCTTTACCACTTTGCTCTGTCTCATGGTCAAGGGCTATGGCAATTACTGTTGGAAGAGCAACTTCAATGGCATTGGTTCCATCTGTTCAAAATCTAGTGACCAAAAGGACAATGAAGTGTAGCCAGAGAATTGACTGCATACTCTGTGTTCCCTCTTTGTCTTTCAGCTTGTCACTTTTTGGTCCATGACCTTGCTCTGATTCTCCTGATAGGAGGTAAGCTAGCTGCTGAGCTATGTTGGTCCTTATCATGCATCACCTTAAAAAAATCATACACCTGCACAAATACATTCCTCCAGCAATTATTTCTTATTTATTGGACATAAAACCTGAAAATTCATACAGCTATGGAACTTATTTTAAAGGAATGGCTGCTAATATTTTTTTAGTGAAGAAATTAAGTATTAACCTGGATTTTTTTTTTAATCTGTGAGAGATGGATTCTATCTTTAAATTATAAAGGTTAAGTATGGCACTTGCTAGACTTCTCTCATCAAAGTGGCATAATCCATTGTAATATCACTATAGTGTGCAAATCTGCTAAATAGGGCTAAGGTATGGCCACCTAAAATATAATCAAATATGATTGATATTTAGCATATGTGCAAAAGTACAATTTTATTCATAAAATTGGCATAAAATCTATTCATATGCTTTTGGAATTCTCATCCCCACTACCAAAATATATGCTCTGAGATTGATTGATTGATTGATTATACAAAACTTCTGTGATACTCCATACACGCACACTGCATGGGAAATTCCACACTTTTTAACTAAGCAGCTATAATTGATTAGTGATAAACAATAATGAACAGAAACAGAAAATAATAAAATTAGTTTGTATGTTAGCTTTCATTGCTGATACTCTGTTTAAATAGGGTAGATATTGAATGGGCATGTGTTCCGGTTCTGCCCATCAATAGATTACTAGCTATTTTCTTAAACCAGGGGTATCAAACTTCCTACATCACGTGATGTGTTGCGACGTATCACAACTTTTTCCCCCTTGCCGGAGCTGGGGTGGGCATGGCTTCTGTGTGATGCATCTGGCCCGTGGGCCGCCATTTTTACACTCCTGCCTTAAACAAATGCATATTATATAAATAAATAAGCATTGTAAATGCATAATACACATGTATACATGTACATGCATGAATAAGCACATGCAACACTGGACGTTTGTCAGGGGGTAGAGAAGGGAAGTTATAGTTTTTTATAATTTCTACTATAGTCTGTGGAAGGAGGAAGATTTTACATTTTTAATCAAGATTCAAAACAGATCCTGGTTGACTTCAAATTGATAATAGATAACCTAAACTGTTTTTGAAATCAAGAGTTTCAAAAATATTGCTATCAATGACATTTTAAGGGCAATATGGAGATCCTTCTCCTTGAAAAGTTAAAATTTTCCTGTTATACCAACATTATAAAATGATAGAACTTTTATCAGACTTGAAACAGATCAAGACTAAAGGAGACAGGAATGTCAGAGCAATTAAGAACATGAAACTAAATAAAAGCTACTTATTCTAGTAGAATGTGCCCTGCCATTCATATTTCCATACTTATTTTTCTATTCCCTTTTTAGTAATGCAAAGTGGAAAGAATAATATTTCTATACCAGTTTCCTATACAAAACAATGTTATTGAAAAACATCTTCTGAGATAGCCTGAAACCTTTTTACATATGTGAGTTCAGCTTCTTCTTGCTTTATAATGCTGGTGTAGTTAAAACAACAACCTTGAGATCTGTAAATTATATGTTCTGAGAGGTTAACCTATTACTTTGTCTTGCTTTGAGTTCTGATGCAAACTTTGCCATTAATTGTTTTGCATAAAGTCTGGCCTGTAGAATCACAAACATCAAATATTTCAGACTATTTTAGATCTTAACAGACACACACACAAAAGGTTTTTTAAAATATATTATACTTGCTAATTGATGAGGACCTTGTAATCTGTCTTCTAATATTTGAGAGATTGACAGAAAAAAAGAGAGGGACAACCTATTTTCCAAAACACCTGAGGGTAAGACAAGAAGTAACGGATGGAGACTAGAGAAGCAACCTAGAACTAAGGAGAAATTTCCTGACAGTGAAAAACGATCAGTGGAACAGCTTGCCTTCAAAGTTGTGGGTGTTCCAACAACAGAGGTTTTTAAGAAGAGATTGGACAGCCTTTTGTGCAGAATGGTATAACAGTTTCCTGCATGGGCAGGGGATTGGACTAGAAGATCTCCAAGGTCCCTTTCAATTCTGTTATTCTGTATTCTATATTTATGTGTATCTTACATCTGCTTAAACACTCTTTATTTCCCCCTTCCTTTACATCATCCTTCCTTTACTCCTACATTGGTTCAATCCGTCTGATGAAATGATTTACACTTCATGAAAGTGTATGCCTTGTAATCAAATTTGTTAGTCTTTGACTGCCACAGACTAGCATGTCTCTTCTCTTATGACATTTATAAAGAGCACCAAGTGCAACAATTAAATAATTCCATTGCAGCTGGAACCATTGCAAGAAAGTAAGAAAATAAAATAAAAACAATAAAGAAACTCTTGGGCTTCTCTCTGGAAGACATTTCAGAGTTTGACATTCATCTTGCCTGAGGACACCAGACATAAATCCAAGGATGACCCCATATGTGTTCAAATTTAGGGTCACAACATTTTGTTTAGAACCCAGAATTTATAGGCAATGTGATTTTGAGCATTGAACATCACAATGGGTAGAATAAAGTGGGTGAGGCCACATCACTCCTCTGAATGAGAGAAGGATTTTTCACTTATTTCAGAGATTTGGATGGAGAATTGGATTTTTTTCTTTGCTTGTATTTATTCTTAATGTACTGATTGATCTTAACATAATAATTGTTCAACTACTCAGTTTAGCCATGTAGAGTCATGGTATCTTCCCTGCAATGCATTCAGCACCTTTTTATTCCAGGCCAAAACTGAGTCCAAGATGATTCTAATAAATCCTGGTAGTTCATCTCCCATGATGTTGCTTCCTCATAAATGAAATCACATTGATTTCATCTAATATTACATCAAAGGTAAATCTCATGGTATCCTTATTTTAGATGTTACAGAGATGAGCAGCTCATACACTAAAGCCTGAATGCAAATCCTATTTGCTGCCCTAAAAGCCCCTCTAGAATTTCAAAGGGCAAAATGGATCCCTTAGATCCAACTAATTTAAGGCACTGTTAGTTTTTCACATTAGATCAGGTCAAAAATCAGAGTCCAGAAAAAAAAATATTTCAACTCTATCTTACTTATCTAGGCTGTAGGAACACAGTCTTGAAAGCCAGGCAGTGTTTTCTCTTTGCTCTCTTTTATAATGCCAAATAGAATCAAAGCAGAAACTTTTTAAGCTTTCTTCCTTTCCTGGGTTGGCTAGTTTGGCCTAGTGGTTATAGCACTAGGGTAGAAACCAGAAGACTGTGAGTTCTACTCCTGCCTTAGGCATGAAAGCTGGCTGAATGACTTTGGGCAAGTCCATTCTCTCTTAGGCCATAACATCAGGCTTGGACAACAAGCTGGTCATTCAATTTCTGTCACAAACAATGGTCAATGCTCAGTTGATCTCCCCCAAAATGGATGCTGCACTTGTGGGAAAAATGCTAGGGGGAAAAATCATGTTTTCCTAACTGCTACCATTGCATTCTTTCTCCAGTTTTCCACACAGGTAATTTATTACCTAAAATATCTTCAAACCATCATCAACCATTCCTGTTCCTGAAATGTTAACCCAAACCTTTGTGATTGATCACATCACTAACTGGTGTCACTATAGCTCACATTGGATTGTGTTAACTTTAGAGATGGAATAGACTGATAGGTTAGCCATGATAAATATTGTATTGTAATGATTTCTAAATTTAATTCATTCAGTACTATTTCTGGACATGATCTCTCTCACTCAATATTCACAATCATGATCATAACATAAGACTTATCCACATTGCCCACTTTTCCTTTTACAAGAAATAAAATTTTGAGACAAATAAATTTAAATTTAATCTGTGATGAAAATACAGATATACAGAGGAGAGTGAATATCAGGGAACCATCAGATAGATCTGAAGGCTAGCTACCAGAGAATATAAGAGGTCACAAGGAAATAATCCACCACGATTCAACAATGATTGGAGAACAGCAACCAGAGAAAAGAAAGCATTCTACATAATAGTCAGTGAAAGGCCAAGATTAAAAAAAAAGAATATATGATGGGTTTTCTAGAAAGTATAAAAAGAGAAGCTATAGATCTATCTGTCAGAAGACTGGTCACGAATTAATATGATATGGACTTCTTATGATTTAAAGACTATGATACAGGAGATTGAAATAGAACCTAATATTTGGGCAGATCATAATCCAATTAAAATGACTTGGAAAGGAACCAGAAAGAAATTAAGATGGTGGTTGAACAAAGCTATATTGAAAGAAAAAGAATTTTTACAATTAGCAATGAAAGAAATGGAATTTTCTTTTTAAATAAATAAGAAAGAAGAAACCTCCATTCAAAATGTATGGGATACAGCGAAAAGCTATTTTAGGGGCGTGGCTATAACGTACATTGCCAAAAAGAATAAAGAAAAGAAACAAACACAGCTTAGGCTGAAAGAACAACTCAGTAACTTGGAACTGGAGCTACGAAATGATCCACAAAAGAAAAAGTTGAAGACACAAATGGAATTAATAAAACACAAATTAAATTTACTGGAGATGGATATAAGGGCACAACAGGTTAAACGATCTAAACAGAATTTTTTTGAAAATGCCAATAAACCGGGAAGATGGCTGGCATATAAATTGAAAAAAGAAAGAGAAAAAAGACTGATAAGTAAATTACAAGATTCAAAGGGCCAATTATACTGCCACAATGATGCAATTAAAAAAATTACTAAAGCTTATTATGAGACACTTTATAAGACTGAGGTGGTTTCGAATGAGGCAATACAGGACTATTTAAAAGAAGCGAATCTTCCAAAGGTACCAGAGAATATGCAATACATGTTAAATGAGAAGATAACAATGATGGAGATTACAGAGGCGATAAAAAGGCAAAAGAAAGATAAAACTCTGGGACCTGATGGTCTCCCTGCAGAATTCTATACAGCTCTACAAGACATTGTCAGCCCGATTTTGAAAGACCTTTGTAACGAAGCTTTTTCAGAGACAAAAATACCAAATTCATGGATAGAAGCCAACATTTCCCTCATACCCAAAGAAGACACTGATCTCACACAAATCAAAAATTATAGACCAATATCGTTATTAAATGTGGATTATAAAATATTTACTGCAATAATGGCAGAAAGAATGAAGAAATTTTTGACTGAATTTATCCACTCGGACCAAAATGGCTTTCTGCCAAAAAGGCAGATAAAGAATAATCTAAGGATTATTTTAAATGTTTTGGAATATTACGAAAACCATCCGGGGAAACAGTTGGCACTTATATTTCTTGATGCACAAAAAGCTTTTGATAATCTTAATTGGCAATTTATGTTCCAACAGTTGAAGGAGATGGACTTTGGTGAAAACTTTATAAACGCAATTCAAGCAATTTATAATAAACAATCAGCAAGGATACTTTTAAATGGAGATTACACAGATAGCTTTGAAATAAAAAAAGGCACAAGACAGGAATGTCCATTGTCTCCCTTGTTATTTATTCTTACACTGGAAGTGTTGGCTAGGAATATTAGGCAAGACACCGAGATCAAAGGATTGGAGATAAAAGACCAAAAATATAAACTACAGGCTTTTGCAGATGACTTGGTTTTTATTTTGGAGGAGCCATTGGAAACGGCTACTAAACTCTTGCAGAAAATAAAGAAATTTGGAGAAGTGGTGGGATTGAAGATAAATAGGGAAAAGACTAAAGTATTAATGAAGAATTTAACAAAAGACAAACAAAAAACCCAATTTGCTAAAAAGACAAATCTTCAAATAGCTAAAAAAGTTAAATATTTAGGTATCCATTTAACTTCAAAATACACAACAATAAAAGAGGACAACTATGAGAGACTATTAAAACAAATAAGAGTGGATTTGGAGAAATGGAAAAATCTTCAATTATCATTGCTAGGAAGGATAGCGACCGTTAAGATGAACATTTTACCTAAGCTAATTTTTCTATTTCAAACGGTCCCTGTTAAATTATTTGATGAATTAAATGCTACAATAATGAGATTTATATGTCAAGGAAAAAAAGCAAGAATTAAAATCAAATTATTACAAGATTCCAAAGACAGAGGGGGCTTCGGGCTCCCGGACTGGAGACTTTATTACCAGGGAACCATTTTGCTTTGGCTTAAAGAATGGATCACACTGAGAAATAAACGACTTCTTTATTTAGAGGGACATGATTTGCAATTAGGTTGGCATGCGTTTTTGTGGTATGAGAAAAATAAAGTACATAAATACTTTCAAAATCATGCCATAAGGAATGTATTGTTTTCAGAGTGGGAAAGAATTAAACATAAAATTTACATGAAAATACCTGAGTGGCTTTCGACAATGGAAGCCTTTGCTTATCCAAATTTAATTAACTATGATAAACTCATTAGTTATAAAGATATTTTGGACAAAGATGGAAAACTTAAAGACAGACAAGTTCTTCAGCAACAGGGTATTGACTTAACATGGTGGTCTTATTTGCAAATTCAGATAAGATATGAAAAAGATGTAAAATCTACAGGATTTTATAAAGAACAGACACCACTAGATAAAATATTGCTAAAAACAGACGAAAACTTGATTAAAAAACTTTACAAATTCCTGCTAAGATGGAAGGTGGAAGAAGAACAAGTAAAAGAAACAATGATAGTATGGGCAAAGAATTTTGGATATTCTATAGACTTAGAAGATTGGCAAAAACTTTGGGGTCGAAATATTAAACTTACTAAAGCAGCTGCATACAAGGAGAATTTATATAAAATGTTTTATAGATGGCATATGACACCAGTCAGATTAGAGAAAATGTTTAAAAATGTATCAAATATTTGTTGGAAATGTAAACAAAAACCAGGGACTTATTATCATATCTGGTGGATATGCCCTAATGCAAAGAAATATTGGTTTAAGATTCATATACGGTTAGAAAAGATGACTAAGATACAGATAGAATTTAAACCGGAACTGTTTCTACTAGGAATACTAGGATCTAACTATGGAAAAGAGAACGAATATTTAATTTTACATATATTAACAGCTGCGAGAATAGCATTTGCCCAATTTTGGAAAAATGAAAAGATACCACCTGATCAGATTATTATTATGAAAATATTGGAATGCGCAGAAATAGATAGACTAACTTTAGAAATCAAAGAGAAAGAAGACACAATTTATTTTAAAACATGGGAAAATTCTATCAATGGTTAGCAATACGACAGAACGAAAAAAGGTTATGAAATCAAATAAGATAAATGATATTTATTTTTTTAACTTTTATGTTAGATGTTTGTGATGAATACTCTTATCTATAAGTAATGATAATTAATAAGCAATATACTAGTATTTATAAGTAATTATATTCAGTCAGTAATATATTATCAATAGTATATTAATTATTGTTATTCATAAAATGAATGATATGTATTGGTTAATTTTTTATTATTATTAGTGATAAATTTATTTACTATAGCTTTTTAGTATTATGTTAACTATGCACACTTAACATGTATACCCTGACGATAGTCTGCTTGCTAAAGCGTTGACTTACTGTTGGGGGTAACCCCGTTATTGTACCTATCCCTACCCCTGGTCTAATCCTTGTTTTTTACCCTATGTTACACCTTTACCTCCCTCCTCCCTCCCCATCCCCATCCCTATAAAAATCTAATAAAATATATTTTTTTTAAAAAAAGAAGAAGACTGCCAATATGTACAGGATGCAAAATTATTAACAATTGTTCTTCTGGGAGAAAAATAGGTGGAAGGATACAGCAGTAAGGAAATTGTCCACTGGAGGACATGGTAGCTTGCTTTTCTCATGTGAATAGTTTACAGCAGAAGTCCCCAACCTTTTGGGCATCAGGGACCGGTTATGTGGAGAGAGAGATTTTTCTGTGGACCAGAGGAGGCATGGTTTTGTGTGCTGCCTGCATCCCGCGGATAGGGCTTTGCTTGTTTATGCGGCCCGGTTGCTGGCATGCCACGTCCTGGTACCGGTCCTTGGACCAGGGATTGGGGATCCATGGTTTACAGTATGTGTCAGTCCAAACCAACCTGAGCACAACTTAGAGGCAGCTTAAAGAGTACATGCAGATTACACCTATAAATATTGTATCTGGAAAATATCTTATATATTAGGGATGCACAAATCCTTAGAAGAAGCTTCTTTGAATCATGTGAGAGCCCACATTTCTCGAAATGTTATTTAATTAGAATATCCAGCAACTTCAACCAGTATGGACCTTGGTTAGTTGGAGAGCCATAGGTTTCTGTGGACGAGATGTAATATATTACAGGTTGAAGATGTTCCCAGAGGATCTGAATAATGCAAGTTAGATACAAAGAGCCGGCTCAAACCCATCTAGTATCTACTGTCTGTAGCTACCTAAAATTATAGTATATGATTTATTCCACAATTTCATAACCATTTCTTAAAATGTAGATCTTATAATTTCCGCAACTGGTTCTGATATCTTTAATATTTGCTACTCTTCCAGCAACAGGTTTCCCTAATGTAAGGTTCATCCTACTTATGTTTTAGAAATTTAGATGGGGCAGACTCCAAAAACCAAGAAAGAATGAAAGTTCTTTCCAAGCAGATTTCTTTATTGTTCCCCATCTATATATAGACTTCTGTCAAACTAAAGTGAACTACCACCCTATAAAGCCTATATTCTGGGAATTATTAGGGAGGAGCCATCTTCACCCTCATCCTCTCACACAAACTATCTGAACTGAATTGTCTCTTGCTCCTCTGGAATGCGCTCTTTCCTTCATGGGAATCTGGTCTACATTTCCTCATAGATGTATTGAGATTCTAAAGGAACATGCAGATTTATTCTGTTTCTAATTTTTTGACATAGCTTTGAAATTTAATGAGTAAGAGCAAAGACATGGCCTGCAACATTATATCTTTGCACGTATGGCTGCTTAAAACTGAGATGATTCCTGCAGCAATCAAACTAAGAATAGTTTGACTATATTATCTGGCTATAAACATTGTTAAGAAGCTTTGTGCTACAAACCAGACATTATTTCCATTACTATGTTATGTAATAATATGCTATGCTATTATGTTCTTTGTCTTCCCTTCCCACGTGACTTACTGGAGATGAGGGCTTGTTATTGAAATAGTAAATGTCTGTTAAACTATCTACAGTAAGCACAAAATTATAATTAACATGTGTCAGCTCTGCATATTTCCATTTGTTAATTAGAACTTACTTGATTCAAAGATTAAAAATCACACACAACAATTATTTCAGTTTAGCAAGTGTTTTACTGACAGCTTGAAAATTGTCAGTAATAACACTGTTAAAAATAGTGACACAGCAGTGGTATTAAACTTGTCTGAAAGAATGTTAAACTCTTAAGCACTTGCATGATATTTGACTACCACTGTGATTTAAACAACTATATCATTAATTTTTTAATGGAATATAATTTTGAATTGGAGATATGTGATTAACATTCATCAACCTATGAGGCTTCTAAGCTGGTTTTCAACATCATCTTTTTGAGCAAGGCACATTCACTAAAGATAATTTTCTCTTTCTCCTTTTCAAGTGTTTAATTAGCTCATGTTACTTCCATTGGTTTTCTTTTTGTTGGTATTTAAATTATTTTAAGAATTATTATGACATTTACTATAACATTTATTTGTTTTATAGTTTTAATCTTTGATCTTTAAACAACATAGAGAGTTTTGATTATACAGACTGAAAAAAACAGAACTGTAAGCCTATTGGGGAAAGTGATAGTAAGTAACATGCTTGGTGAAAGGTTTCTTACATATTTATAGATTAGGAAAAAAATGGTGTGATCTTCAAGCAAATGAATGATTGAATTAGCAGTAATGGAATGAGCACAAGGTTTCAGCTGTAGAATGGAATTCACACTATAGAATAAGGCAAAAATCATTTATGACTGAGTGAATCGATAACTGAGCATAAAATACTGAGGAGGAGACATTGTGTTTGTCTCTTGAGAAAAACCAACAACTTTTAATCAGATCAGAGTTTGACCTATGAATGCATAGCATTAGTACATTTATTAATCTCTAAAGTGCCATAAGTTTCATAACTCTTTTTTTCCCCTACTTCACAGCTATATGCATAAAACAAAACAAAAAAAAAGACATATATTTTGCCCTAAGCTAATTAGAAAGAAAGTTAGATGAACATATGATGAATAAAATCACTTATTTATTTTACTTGCTTTGATCTTTGGGGCTGGCTGTTTCCATGAGGCAGGAGGTCTCCCCAGAAAAGTAAGTTACTAATAACATGAATTACTTAATCAGACTCAGTAAGAATAATCAATCTAGCTCTAATTACCCTTAATATAGATGTTTGTTTAGATAGTAAAATATCAATCAGTTTTTAAAGAGGAAAAAGCTAGCAACACCATCTGAATACATTTTGATTTATAAA
Organism: Azemiops feae; assembly: GCA_023970755.1. Lineage (NCBI taxonomy): Eukaryota > Metazoa > Chordata > Lepidosauria > Squamata > Viperidae > Azemiops > Azemiops feae. The sequence goes on from JALGBA010000039.1 coordinate 206,755, forward strand.
GGTGGGAAGATTTTGCTGTTGTGAACTTACACCACAGTTTTGTACCAAGTCTTTAATCTGTTTTAACCTCCTGCTGTGGCAATGTATTTTTAAACTAATCCAGCTGCTTTATGTTTCTCTTGGGTTGCACTTTTAGTGACTGAATTTCTGAATTCTATTTGTTTTTAGCTCCTTATTTTTATTTTATTGTTGTGCCACCAGGATGAGACAAAGCACAGAACAGACCATTTATAAAATAAAAATAAATGAAGTAATCAAGCAATTGGAAGAATTAGATTTCCCTTGGTTCTTTTTATTAATATACTTGAAGTTAGAACCTACTCAATATCGCTATTACCGGTAACTATTCCACTAGGTTCTAGGAATTTTAAAAGAAAATCCATTCAGTCTCAAAATCTTTGCATGCTTACAACTTACAACCATCTTAGCTGTATTGCTAACAACCACCAGCATGAGCCTAAAGATTCCCTACAATTATGTTCAAAATGCCACCTTGTCCAGGAGTTTTCTGAAGTTGTGTCATAATTTTAAGTGGAGATAGATCAATACCGTTCAGGTTAGATTTTATCTTTAAAAGGAATCCTGCAATGTCTGAGGCAAATTTCTGGCTGTTGTCTCTCTGTAGAACAGATGATTTGCCATGCAAAGCAGCAAAATAAAACAAAAAGTCAGTGTCAGGAGTTTAAAACATAGAATTGTATCAAATATTATTCTAATTCATAACATGCATAAAGGAATTAAAATCAATAAATCATAAGCAAATGGCTGAAAAATATCCCTTCATTTCTTGGGATGAATTTCCATCAGTAAGTGGCTATCAAAGAGGAAATCCTTTTCTCAGATACTTTCTTAATTCCTGATAGCATGAGAAAAGAAATTATGAAAGATGATTGGTTATGTTGTTATATAATGAAGCTTATTCTACATGGGAAAAGCTTAAGGTATTTGGATTTCAAGCCACGATAAGCTTGAAAGATAAAAAGCAATTTATTATATTGGACAATTCTTAACAAGGTATCTATGGAGTTTCTCAGTGATCCAGGTCATGGTTGTCCCAAAGGTGCTTTTTCAAAAGGCAACTGGACTTGTTTTTTTACTTGAAAACATTTCAATTCTCATCCAAGAAGCTTCTTCAGTTTTGATTGAAAAACTTTTTTCAGTCCAGTTGCCTTTTGAAAAAGCACCTTTGGGTCTTAACAAGATAAATTCCCAGTGAGCTGTCCCATTCAAAAAGCTAGATATTTTTTTTTTCCCATTAGTTGTAGTTTTTCAAATCATCCTCAAAGACAACCTATTTTACAGCAATCTATATATAGAATATTTAGAGTTAGAACATGTAATAGAATGGTTGCTGCTAGTATAACAATTTCAGGTAGAAGCCTCGGGCAAGCAAATTTATTTTCTTTACTTATTTATTTTTCACATTTTTGAACCACCCATCTGCCTCAGTTGCATCAAGAATTTTTTCAGAAGTAGTAAAACTTCATTAAAAACTGCTTGGAATTTTTTTCTTGCCTTTTTTGATTTAAAGAAAAATCTTTAAATTTTTAAGAAGTGGTACTTCTACTTTTTCAGGCTTCGTTTTCAGTTTTGGTCCTAATTCTATTTATTACAGAACCAGAATGACTCAGTGCTTCTGCTTCGACTGATTTAGATGTCATGTAGAAATAGAGTTGAATAATTTCAGGAGCCATGGATATCCAGCCCCAAATTTCACTAAGCTAGACAAATATGTGGCTCTTTCCTCTGAATGGCAAAATGAAATGTTCTCAGGATTGTATATTATTGATCCGAATCACTAAAAATGCTAATAGTTATGTAATAAATGCAGTGTTATGATTTCAGAGCCACCTTCCAATATCTGTTTCAAGAAAACATCTTCTCTATTTATATTCTTTCCTGAATTTGCATCACCATCTAATTGTCAAAAGCAAATATCACTTTACAGAACAAATTTAGAAGTTCATTTTTTTTTAACAGATTCTGCTTTGCACTAATGCTGGCAGGCTTCAAAATGATTAGTATAACAGCAAGCAGACCTGATCTGAATACCTGCTGAGCGTATGCTTAACTTTAAATGTTCTGAATTTCAAATGCGGTGTATATTGATAATACTAGGAAGCCTGGATCACAATCACGATTATAATTTATTGGACAGAAAATGCATTCCTAAGCAGAATAAATTGGGGGGGAAAAGACATACGAAATAATAAATATACACTATTTTGGATTTCCTTGTAAAATAAATATAATTTGCAAAAAGATTCCACCATTCTGCACAAATTAAGTATACATCCATCATCTTTACCATTTCCAGGATTAAATGCAACGATAGATGAAGGGTTGAAAATCATTGCTAAAGGAGGCAGGGATTCCTCAACACTCTGAAAATCACTTCTATTACTATTCTTAATGATTTCAGTACATAGCACTTATAGATCATAATCATAATTGTTTCTATTAAACTTTTTGCATCATTATATGTCACAATAAAAAGTATTAAAAACAAAAGAAAACTTGGTCTCTGTGTTATTACCATGCTGTTCCTGGTGATTCCAGGACAACTTCATTCTGAAAACTCTGTAAAATTAATCTCACGGGAAACTTGCTCAGGCATGGACTGATGGTTACAGAACATCACACTCCTTCTTAATCAATGTCATCCATGCAACATGATGCCTTTCTTTACTGTTTATCTCAACCAACTGCAAATTGTTGTCCCCCCCGCCAAGTGTTTAGAACAATATTTTACCTTTTTGTTGTCTACTCGAGGTGCAGTCTGATCTATATGAAGTAAATTAATTAGTTAAGGTATCTACTAGAAAAGAACATTCTGAGAGGGCATAAGGCACATTTTTTAAACTACCGTATTTTTCTGTGTATAAGGCGCACCCTTCTATAAGACGCTCTGGCATGTGAGTTCCAAGCTTACAGCAAACAAAGTCAGCACTGGGAGCAACCGCCTCCCAGTGCTCTAAATAGATGCCTCCCGGCTGGTCCCACCCCCCACCCACTTAACCAGCATCCAGCACGATGAGCATGAATAGTCATTCACAGCAGCAGCCTTCTGACCCTGGTAAACAAACCGGCGTGAACACTGGCATGACAGCAAGGGAAGGGAAGCGAAGGCAGGTTTTAAACTCCCCGCTGTTTCTCTGCGCCAATCAGCTGTTCGGTGGAGCTGAACAGCTGAGCTGGCAAATCCGGAAGTTCAGCCAGCTGCTATTATCGAGCAGGACAGCCTTCCAGCTGTGTTCCACAGGGTCCCTGGCCAGCATACAGGTATGAGGGAGGGAAAGGGCTGTCATCCATGCTGCTGGTCCCATCCGCTGCCTCCGGACGCCGCCATCTGACTATCTTGCCCCCTCCCCCCTCCCATTAGTGGCAAGCCCACAGGGGCTTGACACCTTCACCAGGTGGCATGGCAGCGGCATGTAAAGAACCCACACAAGCATGCCCTAGGCTGCGGAGGTTACCATTATTTTTTCATGTATAAGATATTGCACTTGTATAAGATGCACCTGATTTTTGAACAGGGTGTTTGTAGGGAAAAATAGTGTCTTATACATGGAAAAATATGGTATATGTTAGGATTTTTCTATTCTCACAGTGTCTATTAAATGGAGATAGGCACTGGCTTTGGACAAAGTCTGAATATTGAACTAAAGCAGGTCTACATTAGAGGTCTTCAAAGCACAGTAAGTCTGATTTGAATGCTATTATATTAAACAAAGCTGGATTAATATTTAATCCCTTTGCATATAACCTGTTCTTAACAAGAGAAATCTCAGGAAGAAGGAAGAGAAAGGTTGTAATTATGTCATAGTCAGGGAATACTCTCCAATTATCTAGATCTATTCACAGGTCTTTTTGGGAGGTATGCAAAAGAACCTTACCAGTAATTATTTCAATATTTTCAGTTCTCTTTTTGTCCACCCTAATTCTGAAAGCAGAAATGCCAAAGGCCAGAGCTTTCAAGAACCCTATCGGAACCCCCTTTTTGTTGACATTTAGACATTGAGATTTAGACAAGATTTTAGTATGAAGAATTGAACCAGCCATCTGTCTAGCTTTTATGCTGAGGTTTCAAAAATAAATTAATAAAAAATAAAAATCCAAGATTTGTTTTTAAAACTTTGTTAGCTTCCTTGGCAATCCCATGATGGGAGCATATAGAAAGACAGAGGAAAAATAAGGTAAGATATTCTTAATAAGTGAGTAGATTATAAGCATTTAAGAAAGAAAATCTATTCCAATCACCCACCCCTTATAATATGCAGTTATAAAGTGATGTTTGGTGTTCGACTGAGTATAACTGTAGTAATATGGGACATCATTTAGAAATGGTCAGTTTCCTATAGAAAATTACAGTTATCCTTGAACACTTCCCAAAATTCACTGCAACATGTATATGTTATTTGGTTCACCAGTTGAAACAGAAATAGTTCCCTGAAAAATACTTAAACCAAAGTGGTATAAAGAAGCTGACTTCTTCAAATGAAGAAGTCTATTCTGTCTAGCTATGGAAAATGGTCTTTTACATACATTTATTTTTTTTCTCGGACAAAGAACCTTCACTTTTTCTACCTTATTGTCAGGATTTTGTGAATATTTTGTAGTGGTGTTTTGAGTTGACATTACGATCAAGTTGGCAAGCTGTGCATAGTTGTTCCTAAGTGCTCCTAGACTTTTTGTTTCATCCTCTTTTTATGTAGTTATTGTTCCTTTTATTTCATTTTCTAATTCCTTCTGACATGGATAGATCATACAGATCCATTTTTAATAGTGAACATTTTTAACCACTACAAATGGTTTCAGTTTCTGGATCAACTACCTACTTGCCATTGCAGGGCACATATACCAACCAAAAGGACAGCCAAACTAGTACAAGGAATATAAAGAGAAAAAAAACCCAAGAACATGCCTAAGAAAAATGCAAGAAATATTTGGAGACATAGAAAGGCGGTAAATTTTATATATTCACAGTACCTTAAATGAGCTTACTATATTGGTGAAGAATACCATTCCAGATGTTGGGAGCCAACACCAGAATAAGCAAATCAGCTTGTATTGCATTCATCTTGGCCTCTGGATACAACTCTTTTACAAAATGAAGGTACAGTTTCTGAATTTTTTAAAAAAGTTCCTTGACATGAATTGTAGTTGCTCCAAAGATGCAACACTGCTTATAAAAGAATCCCAAACTGTTTACTTTCTCAAAATAAAACCTTTATGTGATTTAATATGCTCTATCCCCTGATCTGTGATTTGTTAAGACAGATGCTGAGCTTTTAAAAAAAGAAAAACAAAACAAAACTCCAGAATTGTTGCTTGGTAATAAGACTTTCTTCTGCTATTGGGTGACAGGAAATTAAAGGAATACAGCCATTTATATGGCTGGGGAGCTTTGTAAGACAAAGACTTTATTTCCAAGTAGACACTGTGATTTTATAAACAGCTGAATGGTTGTCTTCTAGAGTATTCTCCAGAATAACTACATAGAGGGAGGGAGGGAGGGAGGGAGGGAGGGAGGAAGGAAGGAAGGAAGGAAGGAAGGAAGGAAGGAAGGAAGGAAGGAAGGAAGGGAAGGAGAAATATTCATAATAGCTTTTCAAAACTATATATGCATATGTTGCAAAACAGATATTTAATACTAACTTATACAATAATAGTTGCACTTTCCTAAACAGCCTTTCATTCTAAGAATATTCAGTCCAAAATTAGGATAATGACAAGCAGCTAAAAT